>JAEHOC010000082.1:0-361278 GCA_016834605.1 Chlamydomonas incerta
CTCAGCGCGAGTAATAGTATTGTCACCCGTTTCCATTTGGATTAACGTAGACGGTCCGGTCTTTGTCCAGGCACAGGCGCCAGCGACTTGGATTTCCTTTCCGTCGTTTGTCTTTACTTTGGAGACAGAGCCATCGGTCCAGACGATGTCATCGGGAAATGTGGGCCAGGGCATGCGCGCCAGCAAAATTGGTGGACCCGCGTCGGGGCCTATCGATTGGGGCAGCTGCTGGGGCGTGTTCCTGCTGGGTGGCGAGGTGCTTTACTGCTTGAGTAAGTTGTGGTGGGAGGGCGGGTCCAAGAAAGTCGTGCCCGTCCGTGTCGGCACGCCATTGAGTCCGGTTTACCCAGCTTGCCGCGCGTGGAGGCCTTCGACGAGTTTAGAGCGCAGTCGTTTCCACGCCGGCGTCATGCTGTTAGGCCCGTTGGATTACCCACAGCGACCAGGGTGACCCCCCCCGCTGCCGCTGCAGAGGGGCGTCGTTGCCCAGGCCGTCGTGCATGCCTGCCGTTTCTGCCGCGTCTTTCTCTCCCCGCTGTCCAGGAGGCGAGCTTGCGGCATAGGGGTGCCGCCCGAGCCATTGCGTGTGTGGGTAGGTGGGGCAGGTGGGGAGGACCATGAGAATCAGGGTGGGGTGTGGAGACATGCGTGTGGCTGAGGCCGATGCCAGGGCCCAGAGGAGCGCTTTGCGTGCGTCGCCGGGGTTAGCGGGGGGGTGTGCGTAGTGGAGTCCTGTCCAGGCAGTGCTATAGGCGTCGTGTCGTGCGCCAAAGGCTGCATCATTGGTGTCGCGGCTGAAGTATTCATCAGCGGAGGTCGTGGAGTTGATGGGGAAGCGAAGAGTTCACTAACACGCCCTGCTCCTGTGCTCCGCAGGCCCCGACGATGGCGTCGCAGTGCTGGACAGGAGTGAGATCTGATGGTTCGGGGCAGCCTTCCTGTCGAGCTGTTCCGGGTCATGGCGGTACCCGGTGGAGCAGGGCAGCTACGGCCTCTTCAAATGCGTGGGGGCGGGTAGTGGTGCGGTGGAAGTGCTCCCACAGCGCTGGAGCCGGGGGTAGGTGATTGCACCAAGCCACCGGCCGCATGGCTCGTAGACGTGCGCTTCTGTAGGTGCATGCGTCCCATCCTTAGGGGAGCTGATTGCGTAGTGGCCGGGTGGCCTCAACGTCTCTGTAGGGTTGCTGGGACTGGTGTTGATGCGGTTGTGGACCGGATGTCTCGTGCACGCGAGCTGTGTCTTCGGGTTCGGTTTCATGGCGTCCCTGCCGGCTGGCGTGAGGTCAGCTTCATGTCCTTTGGTGGCCGCGTGGGGCGGATAGGGGCGTCAGGACCGGCGGCGACTCGTGTATTGTACTCGTTTAGTAGGTCCATCCCACTCGGGGTTGTTCTGCAGGTCACGTGCACGTTCACTGCTATTCGCCCATGTGACATGCTGCAGGAGCCGGGTTTGCCGGGCGGAGAACATTGCGGCTCGCGGCGCACCCTGATCACCGGGTGGGGCAGGGCCAGGTTGGGTAGCCTGCTCGGAGCAGCACCAGTGGTGGCGGTCCGGTGGTAGGGCCTGGTGGTGGGGCGGGGCGATGTTGAAGGGGGTGCTTGTAGCAGCGTGTGACATTCCTTGCAGCGTAGCCCATGCGTTTGAAGGCAGTGACCACGGCTGGCGCGGTAACGCTGGGTTTCCATTGCACTGTGAAGTACGCCTCTCGTGTGCCAGAGGTGTCCTCGCCGGCTTTGCGCTTGCGTGTGAGCTCGGTGTCAGTGACAATCTGTTGTTTGCTGCTGTGCAGGATCGCTGCTATTTCCTGGCCATCGTTGTCCAAGTCGTAGGTGAGTTGGGCGTCTCCATTGGTATGGCCGTTGGCAGAAGGTGGACAGCGTCTTTTGTCAGTCGGGCCCTGGCTATGCGCCAGTGTGCGCGTGCACTGTTGTGGCGCGTGGGCGATGCCGCTGCTTGGGGGGCGGTTGTGTTTGGGGACGTCCACATCCATGTCCTGGCCCTCATGCTCAGGCGCGTCGAGTTCCATCGGGGTGGGGCCTTGAGCTTCTTCTTCTCCCTCTCTGTGCTCTTGCAGGTACGTGTGGACGGCTGTATACGCGGGTGCGGTGCCGTTGGAGGCGAGCATAGCTTGGAGGTGCGGGGCCAGGCCACGTCGCATGGGTGTGCGGCTAACACTGGGCGCGAACGTGTCCGGATCCTGGGGGTGTAGCTTTCCGAGTTGCATATGGCGATTCATGTCTCTGGCGACCGCGGAGAAGACTGAGCGTGCTGTTTCGTACCCGCGCGTCCCACCACCAGGGATTCGTCGCCGTTAGTGAGCCGCTGGGCAGCGTTGATGGCTGCTTTGGCGCCGGTGAGTAGGTCTCGGGGGGCGGTGCGGGTGTTCTCTTGAATGCGTGCGCGTTGTGCAGCGTGCTTCGTGACGCGCCCTGTGCGTGGGTTGGGCCGGGCACCTGGGCGGGTGACCGCTGTCTTACGGGTCCGCCCGCGTGCATGTGAGGGTGGGGGCGGGAGGTTCTATAGCGGGGTGGGCAGGGTCTTGCGGCTGGGGGTGGGAGCCTGGGTGGCCGCGGTTGGGTTGTGGTAAGCTGGGCTCGCGGGTGCAAACTGGGTTTGCTCCGCCGCGTCTGCTGGTACAGGGGCGGGGCCGGCGGGTGGGGGTGGGGCAGGCGGGGGTGCGTGCTGGGCCGCAGTGAGGAAGCGGTCCAGTGCCGGCGCCATGCCGGGTGGTAGGGGGTCATCCCGTGCGGTGAGGGGGTCCAGATCAGCGTGTGCTGGAAGGGTGCGCTGGGCTTGCGGGAGGGGGTTCGGGCTTGAGTGTTTCTCCGGCGATTGCGCTTCCTCGCCGGTCGCGGACAGTGCCAGGCTGAGTCGGTTCAGGGCGACCATGTGTTTGTGTTTCACCCGGTTTGACCCCATGCGCCTTTCCAGGTCGCGTGACGAGATCAGGTGCCGGCCGGTGTTCCGGTCGACCAGGTGGCTGAGTTCCAGCTGTAGCTCTGCGAGCGGCAGCACATATTCCAGGGGGAGTGGCGTGGTGTCCCGGGCAGTGGCCACCGCGTCCAAGGCCGAGACAACCGACCAGGTAGGGGTGGTAAAAGGCGTACCTTTGTAGAACAATTGGATGCCGTGTTCGCGTGCAAGGGTCATTTGTTGCAGCGTGGTGAAGAATCTGCCCTTGTCTGCTGACAGGTGGTGCGCAGCGGTGGCGCCGGCAAGGCTATGCTGTCGTGGGAGGAGGGCTCGCGTCACAACGCCCAGGCGGCCAGTATCATTGAGTGCCAGGACAAGTGCACGATGTGCGACGCGTGCGTACTGAGGTAAGAGGGAGCCGAGGCCCAGGCCATACTCTTCGACTGGAAGGAGAGCAGTACGTGTGGGGAAGCCTCGTGGTAGACCATAGCACTTTTTGGCAAAGCCTGCTAGGGCCCCGTCGAGGGTTGCGATGTCTTGTTTGGAGTAGGGCATGGCCGCGAAACTGTAAGCGATTGTGGTTTGCACACATTGTTGTAGCATGCGCAGGCGCTGGGCGGGCGTGGCGAGTGATGCGGCTACAGCCGCGCCCTTTTCCTTAACGATTTCCGTGACCCGGGCTACCTGTGCCTTCCATTCCAGCGCGAAGGTGAGTTGGACGCCTAGGTACTTGTATGGTTTGGTAGGAGGGTAGTAGGGGACCGGGGTGCTGCCGATCCTTAGCTTGTTCGTCATGTCTCGGTGCATGGCCGCGAGGGTGGCTCTGCCAGTGGGTCCGTCGAGTGTGGGGCAGGACCGGGATTTGTTGTGGCCAGATAGCCGTGGTGGCGCATTTGGTGTGGTTTACACGTAGGCTTGACCATTCTGCGTACGCTGATATTTTGTCACATTGGACTTGCAGGTCTTCCACAGAGTTGGTCAGTGCTGCAAGGTCGTCGGCGTAGGCGGCAGCACTGCAGTGGTGCCGGAGGTTTTCCTCCGGGGTGAGGCATCCGTACTGGTAGCCGCGGCCACCCGCGTGGAGCCAGCGCACAAGCGGCTCCATGAACAGAATGAACAGGACCGGTGAGAGTGTGTCTCCCTGTACTGTGCCGCGTTCGATAGGGATGGCGGGTGTGCAGCCGTGCTCGGTACGGATGCGCGTGGCCGCACGGGCGTACAGATTCCGTACTGCGCGGATCAGGTCATCCGGCAGCCCCAGATCGAACATGATTTGCAGGAGTCTGTCCTGGTCGATCGTGTTGAAGGCTGAGCTGTAATCCACGTACACTGCGTACACGTCTTTTCCGTACAGGGCAGCGTCCTCGAGCTCGTGTACGAGGTTCAAGATCTGGCGTTCAGTGTTGCAGTAGGCGCGGAATCCTTCCTGCGCCTCGCTGAACAGCTGCAGCGGTCCTGCGAGCTCCCCGATGCCCATGGTGAGCATGGACGTGTAAAGCTTGTAGCATGTGTTGGCAAGTGCGATGGGGCGTTTGTTCTTGATATCGAGTGCGTCGCCGGGTTTCGGGAGCAGGACCGTGTCGGATGCGGCCCATGCCTCCGGGATTTCTGACTTGGCGTACATGATTTTGATTATGCTGTGCAGGTTACGCTTCATGCCGTGTGGCAGGATACGGAGCAGTTCGTTTTGGAATGCCGTCCGGCCCCGTCGCCTTGTTGCGAGACAGGTGGGAGACGCAGTGGTCGAAGTTGGCAGGGTCCGCCATGCTGGGTAGCATGGAGTGGGAGTCGGGGTGTCGGTTGCGTGCCAGTTGAAAGGCGTCCGTGGCGTTGGCGTTTTCAAAGGGGTAGCCCCGTGTCGTGCCCGGCCGCAGCCGGTACTCTCCTGTGCGTTGACCCCGTGGTGGGGCTGACAGTTTTCGGAAGTGGCCTTCTAGGGCAGTTAGGATGCTGGTCGAGTCGGTCACCACCTCTCCTGTCTCTGGGTCGCGAACAGCCGGCAGCCCGCGTTCTCCGGCTTCTTTCTGAAATATGCGCTTGTGCCCCTGCGCAGGTCTGGTGGCCAAAGTATGCTGTAGGGAGGCGGTTGCTGCTTCACGCTGGGCTTTGGCTCGGTCCGCTGCCAGCTGGCGATGCTGCGTTTGGCAGTCCTTAATCTGGCCTCGGAGGGCCTCGGCTTCACGTTCCCCAGCCTCGTCCAGCGCCGCGCAATCGGCTGTCAGGTTGGTGAGCGCCTGTTTAAGCTGAACCTCCTTGTCCCAGAGGGGCTTTAGGTGGCGCGCCGCAGAGCGCGAGAAGTGGTGTTTCCCTGTGCGGGGCGGTTTCTGCGAGCATTCCTCGAGGAGGCATGTCAGGCCAGCCTCTAGCGCCGCCATTAGTCTGTCTGCCAATTGGGTGACATTGACTCGTTGCAGAGTCCGGTTGTGTGCCAGGTCCCAGTGCATGGTGTTGGCCGGGTATCCTACCGGGTCCTTTGCGTGTTTTGCCAGGGCATTGTCGATAACCTGTACTGCTGCTTTGGTTGCTGTGTGCAGGTCCGCTGTGGTTTCCACCATGGTGTCCTCCAGGCGGGCGGCGGCAGCTGCGAGTTGCTTTTGTGTGACAGGCAGCGTGATTCGTGACCAGCGCGGAGAGTTGTCTGGGTCAGACGGCGGGGCCACCGGTTGGGGGCACTCCCACAGCTGTAGCTTATCGGCTGGCATCTTCGCATGCACCGGTCTGTGGTCGAAGTTCCCAGCTACCGCGTTAGTGTACTCCAGCGCGTTGGGGCACGCGGTGCGTGCCGCCTCACATAGGAGGATATCATCGATGCGGCTGCGGTGTGTGGACACGCCGTGCTGTACTTGCTCGTATGACCATTCGTTCCCTGCGGGCCTGCTGCCTCGGGCGGGTAGGAGGCCTGATTGTAGCAGGAACTGCTGGTGCATGCGGTCGGCTGAGTCCAGCGGTCCCGTGCGGTCGGCAGCGTGGGCCACTGCGTTGAAGTCCCCTGCCAATATCAGGTGTTGTTCGCATGCTGTGGTGTGTGCTAGGGTAGTTTGGCAGTAGTGGTAGATGGCTTTGCGGGTGAGCGTGTCTTCGGGTGCGTAGACACCCAGGACTGTTAGGGGAATGCTCCCCTGGGTGCGTATCTGAATGTGTGAGACATAGCCTTGCAGGGCGGCTGGGGGTGTGTGGTGGGTGACACCGTTCATGTTGCTGTACCTTGTTGATACGGCAATTGCGACACCTGCACTGCCTCTTGCTGTTGTGTTGCGTGGCACTGTGCTACAGTATAGGCGGTAGCCTTCGTTGAGGAACGCCTTTTTCAGCGGGTCGTGTTTGTGGCCCAGTTTTGTTTCGGTCAGAATAACCACGTCAGCGCCCCAGGCCGCGAGGTTGCACAGCGTAAAGCTTAGGTTGCCAGGGGTGATGGCTGGGAGTGTTTGCGAGAGTAGCCCCCTTACATTGTGGGTGGTGATGTGCAGCGTACGGGCCGCTAGTGCCCCAGGTGCCGGCGCCATGGCTTGGGCCGTCGCCGGCGCGGGGGTGCGTGTTGTGTGTTGTCGTTTGAAAAGGTCTGTAATGGTGTTCAGGCGCCCCACCCAGGGTTTCGCTGTGGCACGGGTTGTTGTAGTGGGGGCAGCGCGGGCCACCCGGGTTGGTGCCACGGCGCGGGGTGGGTTTAGGGTCGGAGCCGGGCCCGGGTTGGCGCCGGGTCCGTTTGCTTGGGGGGAGGGGCTGCCCGGCTGGGTGATGTCGATTTCGATCGGGACGCGCGCGGCCTCTCGTTCCGCCTGGGTGGGTTGCCGTGGTGCAATGTGATAGCATGGGCCAAGTGTGTTGCGCAGGGCTTCCGTGTCCTGCGTTGAGACTGTGCCCAGGTAGTAGATATGTCCTTCCATGGCGTGCCACCCGTCGTCGTGGAGGGTGGTGTTGTGTAGTGGTGTGTCTTCCGAGTCAATTATCCTCCATTGCCCTGCTTCCATGCGGACCGCATACACGTGGGGCCGGCTGTTCATGTGTACGGTGAAGCCCAGGTTACGGGATGTTCGGGGCAGTGCGTTAAGAATTGCTTGTTTTGTATGTGGGCTTTCACCTGCTATGCCATAGTGCATGATGGCGCATTGCAGTGACAGCCTTTTGTTAGGGTGCGCGCTGTTGTTGCTGATAGTGGCATTGTGGTACAGGTAGTGGTTGATGACTGTCACATCGAACTTGCCGGCTTGTGTGAAGGCGTTTGCCCAGCCATCCCGGTCGGGGTGGTTCGTTTGTCTGAGGGTGTGCGCCACTGCATTAGCGTGCCTTAGCACGTCGTGTGGATCAAGCCAGGCACAGCCTAGCATGTTGTTGATCGCGTGGATGCCGCAGAATCCCGACAGTTGGGTCTGTCTGAAGGTGGTGCTTGAGAGGGAGGGTGGGTAGTGTAGCATGGCAGGCGGTTGCGGTGCCTGGCGGTTGTGGCGTGTTGGGTTGTTTGTATTGGCTTGCGTGCCCCATGCGCCACGCAGTGTGATAACTGGAAGTGTGGCGGGAGTGCAGGGGAGCAGGGTGTAGAGGTGTGCCAGGTGTCCCATCGAGAGGGCGCCCGCCGACAGGGGTGGCATCCATGGCATTGGGCTTGTTTCTCCGGGTGCGCACAGTGTGGGTATTAGGCTGTACCCAGTATGCATAGTGGCGGCGAGGGCCATCGCGACTAGGAGGAGTCTGTTGTGTCTGTACCATGCTGCGTGGGCGAGGCGTTTCGTGTGTCGCCATAGGTAGTGTGTGAGGTAGGCCCCCTGAATGGTCGCGGCTAGGGCCAGGAATGCTGCATCGGTTGTGAGGATGATTGTAGCCAGCCCTAGGGGTACAGCTGTTGCGCCATATAGTATCGCGGTGAGGCAGAGTGGGGCAAGGGCGAAGCTCATGCACAGCGGGGCGATGAGGACGGATAGCAGAGCTGTTTCGTGGGCGAGCACCTCGGCTGTTTCGGAGGGCGTGCTGGTAAGGCTGGTGTTGTTGAGGTGCCGGGCCAGGAGAAGCAGGAGGATTGAAGTGGCGGCGATAGCTGCTGTTTGTAAGGCGAGGTTGGTGCTCGTGTGGAGTGCCTTGACCGCGGTGACGCCCGCGTAGTGGGCAAGGCCCGCTGTGGTTGTGCACACGAGGTAGGCGATGCACCCAAGCCCGTGCCCGACCCAGTGCGTCAGTGCAGCCACTCGAACGTGGGCACACAGTAGAGGTTGCTCCCAGTTTTCATTACAGAGCACGGTCGGGTAGGGCCCCAGGAAGCTTTCACCGGTGGCAAGCATTATCTCCGCCAGTGACCTGGTGCTGAGTGACGCCGCATTCTGTATCAGTGTGATCGCTGTTGGGCTGCTCCATTGCTCTCTTCTCTCGGCCCGGCTTTCCTGGTGCCTCCTTGGCAGACAGATGTTGCCACTAACCTGTTGCATGGGCGACCTTATGCCACTGCCTGCCACTTGCAGCACCGGGCCAATAGCTTGCCGCACCCGCCGCCACTCAGCTGCGTACACACGCGGTATTTCCGTCGCTAGAAAGTCCATCACTAGTGGGCCAGCGCATTTCATCTCCACACAGCCAAGGCTCAAGCATCTATGCATACGAAAGCTCTGGAGGCCGCTAGCTAGAAGCATGTGGCCTTCCACAAATATCAATACCGTGGCTGACCGCCACAGCAGGTTTACTGCGGAGGAAACCCGCACAGCTAGCCCAGACTCAGAGAGCACCCTGTCCCTTCTCATCCAGTATCTATCAAACTTGACATGTTTTGATCCGTCCCTGCTGGGATTGCCATTGTCGCCGTTCGCCTCCCCCGGTCCGTCTTCTGGTTTGTTAGCCCGGTGCTCCGGCTCAGTGGGGTTTTGGCGCCATGGGTCTGCGGTTATGGGCAAGCATGCGGGTGGCGCGTCGGGGGGCGGTACATTCACGGCACTTGACCGGGAGTGCGTGCAGTTTAAAAAGGTAGCTGACCCCACGCGTACCTGTTTAGGTACCCCGGCGGCGCTGAGGGGGGTTGCCGCCGCCCGCGGCCAGGGCCTCGTCACGGTGGCGTCGGCCCAGCGCGTTGTCCTGTGGGCGTGGAGAGAGGAGTTTGTGTAGAACGAATGGTAGGCTAGAGGTAGGAAAGCTGTCGGCCCGAGTGGGCACCATCTCACCTCCATGTCCGCGTCGCGGGTGGGTGTCGCACTCGTGGCAGTGGTGGCCGCAGCGGCTCCGGCCGGCTCAGCCCCGTTGCTGCCTGCGGCCGGTGCCGCCAGACCGGCTGCGGGCAGCGGCACGGCCGCGGGCGGCGCCTGCGCCAGCGCCTGTGCTTGCGCCTGCGCCTGCGCCTGCGCCAGCGCCTGCGCTTGCACCTGCGCCTGCGCCTGCGCCTGCGCCTGCGCCTGCGCCTGCGCCTGCGCCTGCGCCTGCGCCTGCGCCTGCGTCTGCGCCTGCGCCTGCGCCTGCGCCTGCGCCTGCGCCTGCGCCTGCGCCTGCGCCTGCGCCTGCGCCTGCGCCTGCGCCTGCGCCTGCGCCTGCGCCTGCGCCTGCGCCTGCGCCTGCGCCTGCGTCTGCGCCTGCTCATCTGCCTCTGCCTGCTCCTCCGCCAGCGCCTGCGCCGCCGCGGCGGCATTGGCGTCCAGCGTGGCTGCAGCTGCCGCCTCGTCGTCGTCGTCCATGTTGCCGAACAGCGCCTCGGCGTTGAAAGGGGCGGCAGTCACGGGCGTGTTGTCGGCGATGGTGGCGTTCAGGGCGGTCTGCGGGTTGTAGGGGTCAGTGCGTGTCATGTTGAGCAGCTGGTACGCGCCCTGGCGGAGCTGCTTGTAGATGGCAGCATCGTTCTTTGAGCCCAGGAAGTCGTTGGCGGTGGGCATCGGGTTCGCGCCCAGCAGGCACGCGCCGAGCATGACAGGCAGCCCCGCGTCCTTGAAGGTGTAGCCGGTGGGGCAGGCGATGTTGCCCCGGGGCAACATGAAAGAGCGGCCGCCCAGGTCGATGTAGGGTATCTTGAGCGACGCAGTGGCGGAGAACGTCGCCAGTCCCAGGCTCGCCTGGTCGGTGAAGGCCAGCCCGATGCCGCAGTGCTTGCGGCCGTCGTAGTCGCCATTGCCGGCGAGTGGCATGTTGCACAGCCAGTCGGTGCCCGAGCCGTCGCTGCGCACAGCGTAGGCCGCGTAGGTAGGGATAGGGGTGTTCTCGGCGACGTCGAAGGTGTTGTAGTCCGCATCGTAGATCTTGGCCACAAAGCTGTTGGCGGGCATGTCCAGGTTGTTGTCCTTGCAGTGCTGGCGGGCAAGCATGCGGGCCTTGACCGCGCCTTGGTGGCAGGCGCGGGCCAGGGTGGCAAGGAAGTCCTGCGCGGTGCTGCGTGAGAAGAACCCCATGCTGACGCGGGCGGAGTCGTTTGCGGGCGCTGACAGCGCTAGGCCGTACGTGCCCGGGGGTGGCCCTTCCAGGCCGTTGACGATCGTCTGCATCGTGACCGGACGGATGCGGATGGCCGCGGAGCCGGTGCTGAGGAGGAGGACCGGCTGGTTCATCAGGGCATCGGCGGCAGTGTGGTTGTGGAAGTCCATCGAGACGAGCTTCTTGCGGTCCTGCGGGTCCAGCGCCTTCCATTCCGCGCGGGCGGACATGTCGCTGGCGTCAGTGATGTTGGCGTCGAGCATCAGCGAGAAGTTGCTGCTCAGGAGGTCGAGTGAGGCCGCCACAAAGTCTTTGGCTGCGGTGTTGGGTGGAGGGAGGAGTGGTCCAGCGGTGTGTGACAGGTGCGTGTGTGCAGGCAATCCCGGCTTGAGTTCATCGCCCCTGTCGCAGATCGGGCCCCGTCTTGTGCACACAAGGTCTGGTCCCCAGCTTTTATAGAGCTGAGTGCTGCACTTACGGTTCTGGTTGCTGGCGTACACGCCGTGCAGTGCGGTCATCATCAGTTTGGCCGGCAGCGTTGTCGCCGGTGCTGACATGAAGCCCGCGTCACCGGCGACGGCGTCCACCAGAACCAGGACGCGCTTGCAGTTGGTGTTCGGGCGGGCATCCTCCACCTTGGGCGTCACCTTCGGGTTCTTCAGGACGGGCCTGGGGGTCCGCAGGGTGGTGGGTCCGGTAGCAGCGGGGGCGGGAAGGTGCGGGTTGTGGGTGAGGTGCGTCCCGTGTCCGACATTGGGGCGGGTGAACAGTTGGGGTGTAAGGAGCGGGTGGTCTGTATCGTTGGGGTGGGGTGTGCTTGCTGGTGGTACAGTTTCGGGCACCCCCGCCCCCCTGTGTCCAATGCTTGCATACCTCATGCCGTCGCGTGTGTTGGCGATGACCGGCACCTGGGCGTCGCGGTCGGTCTCCAGGTACTCACGCATGCTCTCAAGCACGTAGGCGCTGGGGCCGCACTCGATGATCACCTTGCCCGCGATGATGGATTTGCCTGAGACAGAGTAGGCCTGATCGGCCGTGCCGGTGCCAGCGTGAACGCTGGGGATCGAGGGGAAGCCGCGCGCGCTGGTGGCCTTCCCCACGATTTCTGTCATTGCATCGGTGGCAGCCTTCCGGCTGGCGAACACTCCGAGCACATTGCTGCTGTCGCTGATGTTGCGTTGCAGGGCCGCGGTAGCCGCATTTTTAGCGCTCGCTGCTCCTTGCTTGCTGCCGGGCTGGTCGATGGCCACGGTGACCTCCAGCTTGTGGTTCACAGGCTGTGCAAACGCGATTCCGTTGACGAGCGTGTGGCTGAGGCTGCCGGCCGTGCAAATTGCGGTGAGGTTCGCGTCCGTTGCGCACTCCGTGAAGCGATTTGTCGCGATGGTCACGGCCCCTTCGCTGTAGTTGTGGTCCTTGCTGGGCATGCACTGCTCCACATAGTTAGGGATGTGGTCCCAGCTGTTCAGTCCACTGGCAGCGGCGTAAGGGCCGTCGAGCTCGTTGTTGATTGCGAAAGCTGTTGGGCTTCTGCTGGAGGCTTGCCTGACAGCAACACGAACTGCCGTCCTAGTTGGCCGATTGCCACGAAGCTCTGCTACGCAAGTAGTGCGGCAGAGGGCTGGGCGAATCCCAAGCTTAGACTTTGAGGGCTGCATTTTGGTTGGCGGTAGTGTTGGCAGCAGTGTGGCAGGTGTAGGTAGTTGCGTATTATTGAACTGGGCTGGTATGGGGCATCGAGGCGCTGTGAAAAAGTTGCAAAGTTGCAAAAGGCTGGTCGATCCGGTTGGGCGACAAGGCCACGTGTTCGCGATCTGTTTCTGGGTGTCCCTTCCGCATTGTTTGGTATGTTTGGGAGAGACGAGCGGGTTGAGCGCCGTCTGCTGGGAGCTGGGAGGGCTGTTTCCCTTTAGCGTCCCTGGGAGCGAGGGCCTTAACTGGCCCTCCGTATTTTGGGGTACCGTTGTTTGATTCTGCAGTAGCAGGCATATCAGCAGGAGTTTCAGTCCCCGGGTTGGCGCCATCGGCTGCATTTTGCCTCTCGTCGCAGTATTCCTTCCTGGCCCTCGTCCATCGTTGCTGTGGCTCTGTGTGCATGTCTTCTGGCTGGGGTTTCTCCGGGAGCTTTCACTTCTCGCCCAAAACACCGCCATTGGTGTCTCGCAACGATAGGACTCGCTCCCGGGTCCGCCTCCAGCCATTTCGACAACTAGTGGTCTTGACGGATGTTCTAGCTGCTGCCGGGACATTCGACGGGGTCCACTAAGTTCACAGAGTTTTTCTTGCTCGATAGGTGTAAGGGAAGGATCGTAGGATAACAGCTTGAGTATATATCACCATGTTCGGTGCTATCACTCCACCCACCTACTCGCCCCACCCGCCTCCTGTGCCTGTCCCGCAGCGCCTTCACCTATCTTCGCCACGTCCCTGGGCCTGGCCAACGCCGCCGCGCTGCTGAACCTGTCCCAGGACGTCCTGGCCACCCTGCTGAAGTATCACGCCATTCCCATCCAGGCACGTTTAGCAGCAGGCTCCAGGGCTAGCAGGCGCGAGGATGTGTGCGGTCCGAGGCTCACAAGCTGAGGGGCGCGCGCAGGCACGCCGGATTGAATTGGAACGGGCGTGCAGTTAGTTTACGCAGCACGACCACCAATGATAGTGCGTGGCCACAATCACTGATGTCAATGTATGGCGCATATCACGACGCTGCCTTGCCCTACTTGCCCCACTCGATCGCGCCCGTCAGATCAACCTCACTGCGATCGTCGCCCTGACCGGCAACGGCGTCATGGCCCCAGCCGCGGCCGCCACCGCCTTCAGCAGCCTCGCAACCCTCTCCACTCCCCTGTGAGTTTACAATATGCCCGCGGCATTCTAGTCAGGGATGGATGGAGAGGCAGTCGGCGGGTGGATCTCAAGGGACGGGCCATCCAGCCAGCCAGGAACACGCAAGATGCCTCCCCAGCGCCTCCCCGCGCACCATCCACTCACGACTGCTGTTGCGACTGGCGCCGCCTTCGACACTCTTGCCGAAGCGTGCTCAATCTCGATTCCTTCTGCTCTCTGCAGTACCGGCACCAGTACTTCCCAGTACCTGAACCTCACCACCAACGTGACCAACTGGAAGTCCTCCACCCTCACGTCACCGAGGTGAGCATCCTGGCGGCGGTGCGCAAGCGTGCGTAGGCGGCGGGCTGGGTCGGTTGACGTAGTTGACGTAAGCACCAGCACGTACCTCCAACAAGCAGGAACCGGTCGTCGTCGTGCTTGGTCCGCGAGCTACGCGAGCATTGCCGCAAACCCTCTGGGGGGGAGCAGCTGGCTCTGCCACCACCACCCTCTCGCTTTCGCTTTTGTAACACTAACTCTGGACGCGATGATGGATGTGCACGTGTGCCCATCATGCGCAGGGCGACTGCCACCTTTGTGACCACCACCACCGAGCCCTTGACTGTTGTTGCCAACACGCGTGTTGCCATTATCAGCCAGGCGATTGCTTGCATGCGGGACGCGGGCAGCAGGGTCTGCGTGGCTAGATAGGCCACAGACGTTTGACAAGCGTGACGCTTCCTGCCTGGCTGGGCGAACTGCCCAGCGCTGCCACCGTCCTTGCATGCACGAGCGCTGCGCGAGCATTGATGGGCGCATCCACACCCTCGCCGCCTTGACTGACCAATGAAGGCGTGTCCCCCCGCCCTCGCGTAGGTTATGGCCTCTTGGTTCAACACCATTGCCGACGTAAGTGCGGACTGCACCGCTTTGCACGCGAAAGATAGGCGCCTCGCAACCTTCCGCCGTATACCGGTACTCCGCGACCGCGCGAACGGAAGCTTCCCCCAGCAACTGTGACCGTAACCTCGATGCTTGCACTAACCATTCTGCGTTTGCCGCACGTATGCTCTTGCTGTGGAACAGGCCATCTCCGCCGACAGCCGGCTGAACCTGCTGCAGCGGGCCCTGATCAACAACGGCTTGTGGAAGGGCCTGCAAGATGAGAGCCTGAACCGCACTGTCTTTGCCTCCGCCGATTCCGTGAGTGACCTGTTGCTGTGGCCAGCAGGTTGGCGCAGATCCCACAGCGAGCCAGCAGGTCCCTCGTTAGTAGCTAGTACGGTACGATAGGATTTGACGCACGTCACCCCCATTCATCATTGCGGAGTGAGAAACCGCAGCACACCAAGGACGTACAGCCGTGCGCCCCGTGTGTGTCCATCTTGACCGGCACCCATGGTCGCAAGCGGGCCTTGGGATGAGCCGCACGTGATACCCTGAATCCACACCGTACCGCATCGCACCAACTGCAACCATGCGTGCACATGCACTGCTGCAGGGCATCACGGGCGTCAACAACGATTTCAATATCAACGTGCAGGCCAACAGCACCATTGCCACCAACATGCTGAACTACATGCGTGAGTGTCGAGTTTGTTCGTTGGCGTCGGGGGGCACCGTGCGTGTGTAACAGCCCTGCGCTCTCCTGGGGTCAGCAGCAGGCGTGTTCAAGCAGGGAGGGCGTGCCACCAAAGGCGGGGGCTACGAAGGTACACGTTGAGCTGCACATTCCCGCGTCTGGCTTTGTCCGTACATGCATGCGGCGGTTACGGCGCATGGGATCATCACGCCACGCGCATACCGCAGCATGTGCCTGGGACTCCCCTTGCCCAGTACCTGTGTGCCGGATGCTTCGCGGCGGCGCGCGCCAAGCACTGACGGACTCTCCCACAATCGCACATGATGACATGCACAGAGGCGTATGGCACCCAGAACACCAACTTCACCGCCGACGTCAACGCCAACTACACCTACGTCTCGCTCTAGTGAGTGCGAAGGGTGGAGGTACCTCTGGGCTTCCACTGCGTTCAGAGCAGGCGTGCCCCCTTCAGTCCCCTGCTGCCCCTTTTGCACCGAACCTTTTAACTAGTCGGCTTGTCTCGGAACGGGCACACGCGGCTTCACGTCCCACAGCCAAAAGGCCTGCCTAGCGAGCCCGGCCCAGCAGCGGACACGCACAAGGAGTCCCCCAGCCCACCTGTCTGGCCAGCACCCCGCATGCACCTGTTCACACGCTTGCCTGCCGTTCACGCATGTGCATGTGCATGGAACCACAGCGGCAACAGGACCGTGACTGCCAACCAGACTGGCGCCAACGCCGTCGCCGTCAACAGCTTGGGATCCGTCACCAAGATCACCTACGGCACTCTCCAGGTAGGCGAGCAAGAGTAGGGAGCGGAGTGAGTGACGGGTTTCGGGGAAACTCGAAGCAGGTCATGGGGTGGCTTGGACGGCTTGGCTGCAGCTGGCCGGGTTGTGCACAGCAGTAGCAGCTGGCCCCCTGATGCCCCAGGTCGATGTTCCCAACCAAGCTATATGCTGCGCCTGTGCCTTCCCCGCCGAACCTGTCTTCCCCGAACACATCATCGCACGAGCGAGCGAGATTCTGGCTTGCACAGTGCATCACTGTGGCATACTTCAAATTGCGGTCCGCACTTTCCTGCAGGTTGGCGGCCCCGCGCCCAAGTCTCTGATCCACATCGTCGGCTATGTGAGTGAAGTTGCCGTGCCGCGCATGTCAAAACTTGTAGCAGGGTGGACAGGACAAGGGGCAGGGTGAACAGGACAGAGCAGGGTGGACAGGACGTAGCTGCAGTGATACGGTTGCATCAAAAGAGGCTGCTCGACACAAGAACTTTCAGCGCTAACAACGCGCCTGCGGCCCTCCCTGCGCCTGCCCCCCCCCCCCCCCACTTCCGCCCTCCCGCACATACAGCCCCTCATTCCTACCACCACCAACATATGGGCGGTGCGTTTGGACACGGCCGCTTACTTGCTTGTTCATCCTGGACTTGCTGCTACCTTGCCATCAGTCTAGATAGTAGTCCGCCCGCGCCCCTGCGGGCGCTGGGCCTACTGCTGGGCGCGTTTTGGTTGAAGGGCACCGGTTTGATTATTGCATGACTGGCAAGACATGCGCGCTGTTAGTTTACGCCATCCATCTATTCGATCCCCCCCTCTTACGTTTGCTGCCGCAACGCGCTGCAGGTGATCGAGACGGACCCGAACCTGTCGGTGCTGGTCGGGCTGTTCCTGACGGAGGGCAAGGAGTACAAGAAGCTGCAGGCCATCATCGTTGGCGGCCAGACGACCACCAGCGCCTCCCCTTACACGCTGGTGGCGCCCAACAACGCGGTGCGTGCGACCCCTTGCGCCAAGTATAGGTGGGCCGGCCACGGGCGTGCAAGGAATGCTGCCATGCTCGCCTTGCGCAATTGTACTTGGTTTGGCCCAATTATATACCAAACCGGTTCGCAGGCTCTCAACAAGTTCGCGGCCAACTACAACACCGCCGTCGGCAACCTCACCAGCCTGATCGGCCTCAACAACCTGGCCGCTTTCCTGCGGGTGCGTGGCGCTTGTGAGTGCTCGCTTTGAATCAAGCCGCATCGTGACTGGCATGCCTGCGATGTGACCTGCGTGCGCCTGTGTGCGTGCAGCGGCCCGCTGACTCATCCATCATGCACCACTCATTCGCCTGGATGGCGCCCCCGCAGAACCACATTGTTGTGGGATCCTACCGTACCGAGAACCTTACCGCCGGCGTGCAGCTGACAACCCTGCAGTGAGTCGTGATGCGCGCGCGTGCGTGCCTGTCCCCTGTCTAGTTGGGCTGGCTTAGCTTCGACATTCACAACCCCAACCAGAGAGAGACGGCTGATGGCGTGCTGATCGGCCATCCCGGCGTTGCCTGCCAGCCCTGCGCCTCCATGTGCCTGACATCAATAGCACGCCTGGTGCACCGTGGCACGCCCCATCCGCGGCCACGGGGCAAGCCTGTGGCCCCTACCTCCCGGCCGCTTATCCGGCTGCTTGGGGCGGTGTCAGAATTGCCTCCGATTGCTTTGGTAGCACCGCCGGCGCCCGGCGCCTGGGTATACAACGTGCCCTTGTGGGGCAACCCGGCGCTTCGGGACGGCGCGCGCACTTGTTATGACGCTTTTCCTGACTTGTTTGCCCTGCCGGGGTTGCTGTGTGTGGGCGTACTGGTGGCGGTGCATGATGGCCTGACCCGTGTGCGCGACATGTACGCCTGCCCGGGCGGGGGCTGCCCGAACGTTGCTAGTGAGTGTACGCGGGTGTACGTTGACGAGGTGTGGCGTCGGGTGTTAGGGTGGCCACCGCGGCGGCCCCTGCCTGCCCCCCTCCCGGGCCCGGCCTCTGCCCATCTCGCAGCGGCGCGGGTGGCCGCCGCCGTGGCCCTACTGCCCGGGGGGTGGGAGGCCGCCGCGCGTACCGCCCGCTCGGATCCCGGTGGCGTTGCTGCGGCTCCACCGCCAGATGCGTCGGTGCAGCATGTCGTGCGAGGGCTTGGTTGGGTTCCAGTGGCGGGGCCGCCCGTGCTGTTACTGGAGTATACGGTCAAGATTGGTACGCTTATGCAGCTGGCGCCACAGCTTGAGCGGTTGGGCGCGAAGCACTTAGAGTATGTTCGTGAGGCCGGTGTCATTGGCGTGCCTGACGCGGACCAGCTGTTGGCCGCGGGTGCGTTCCGTGCCACACTGGCGCGCTTGTGGGCCTTGAAGTGGGAGAATCGGCATAAAGAGGCTTTGTGGCGCCCCCGCCAATGCTAGCACCGGAGCTGGCGGTGACGGCGGTGACGCTAACACCAGCGCGGGCGCAAGCACAAGCACAAACGTCAATGCCAACACCACCGCCGGCGCCAGCACCAGTGCCGACGCCAATGCTGGCGGCAACGGCACCAGTGCCAGCGTGGGCACTAGCACCAGCACCACGGGCGGCACGGAGGTGAGCGGTTACGGGAGCGAACGCCGGCACCGCGGCGCCATAGCTAGAACAGCAGCTGCGATGGCGGAGAACGCCAAGAACAGACAGAGAGGGGACGGGCACGCAGCGGGGGGCGAAGCGACCAGCCAACCACAGACGGAGCCCGATCCGCAGCACAGAACACCACAGGCACCACGCGTGAACCGCCGCAAGATGAACGGCAACACCCCCCCCCCCCGCCGATCAAACTTGTGGTGGAGGGCAGCGCAACAGGCGCAGACGACAACAGCAGCAACGGATACGCATCCATGGACGAGGAGGGCGACCCCCCCCCCCGCCCTGGCGCTCTCAGATGAGATGCAATTCCCGGCCCTTGGGGCATAATGCGTAAACGTAGGCAAGAAGGCCGTGAGTCGCTGCGGCCGCTACGGATAGCGACGCGCAACGTACGTGGCCTCCTATCGCACCGGGGTGGAAGCCCTGATGCGAAACGCCTTATTGCACTTATGAAATCCTGGGAGGCAGCACAGCTAGATATTATCTGCCTACAGGAAACGCGAGTTACAGCGGACTGCATCGACACAGCCAGAAAACAGATATTTATAGCAGCGTCAGCAATCAGAGGCAGCGAATACATTTCCTTCTGGGGTCCAGCTGGTACAGGGCCGAACGGAAGCCCAGCTGGGGGAGTTGCCATTCTGATCAGAACCTCGCTTGCAGAGCAGCTTACAGCAACAGACACGACAGAATGCAGCATATCAGAGGACAGCCGGATGTTACAGCTTCCGTTGGAATGGGGTGGCCACAGCTTTAACCTAGTATGCACGTACCTTCCGTCTGGCAGCCCAACAGGCCAACGTAATTTCATCCAGCAACAGCTAGCCCTCCTTTCGAGCAATGGCAAGCAGAATATTATTTGCGGAGATTTCAACTTTGTCATGGACCCGCAACTTGACTGCACCAACCCCGATGCCCGTACAGCTGATAGCATCACGGCCAGCCAATTTACGTCAGCATGCCCTGGTCTAGTGGACGTGTTTCGTCATCTACATCCAGCATTGCGCTCCTTTACGTATTTTTACCGTACAGCAAGCTCCGCTGGGGCATCTCGCTTGGACCGCATTATGGCATCCGCATCTATCAGCGAAAATATGATTTCATGCCGAGTGGAAAATGGCGCGCCATCAGATCACCGAATGGTGATATCTCGCCTAGCCCCCTCACCCTCGGCCGCTATGCAGCATCAACCAGGTAAAGGCTTGAGGCGATGTAAGCTATACTACATGGATTATGGGGATTTACGCCAGCAGTTTAAGGAATGGATTGACACTAACGCTGCCACCATACCATCCAGCCCAGCAGCAATTATTGATTGGTGGCCGCTTTTTAAATAAGCAATGATTACTTCCATCCATACACTCAATACGGAGTCAGTGCGAAGGCATCACACAGCGACAGAACAGCTAGCGCAGGCAAACAGATCTGCCACCCAAGCTTTTGCATCAGTGGAAAGGGCGGCCACTAGGGGGCAACCACTGCACGATCTGGCGAACAATGCAGTATCAGCAAGAGCAGCGGTAGCTAAAGCAGCAGTAGAAGCCAGCGTATCAACAGAAAGGCGCACTCGACACACATGGCTACGGATGGGGGAGCAACCGAATCCCGTTATGACTAAACTCCTTCGCCCCCCGGCGACATCACGACGTATACAGGCGCTGAAATGCAGTGATGGCGCCACCACGTCTGACCCGGTTAAGTTGGCGCAGGAAATGATCACCTTTTGGAGCGGCATCAGCAACATGGCAACAACCAACCCTGAGGCCCGCGCAACTGTCCTAGAGGCGCTACGGGCGGCAGGACGACGCTGCCCCCCAGCCCTAGCAGCAGAGATGGGTAGCCTTGTAGTGTCGAGTGAGGAGGTGGCCAAAGCGCTGTCTGCAGCGCCAGCCGGAAGGGCGCCCGGCGCGGACGGTATTCCAGCGGACCTATATAAACGCTTTAGCGACAAATTCTCAGCCATTCTTGCCTCAGTACTCTCAGCAGCAGCCCAGCAACAACGTCTACCAAAGGGTTTCCTGGATGGAGTTATTTGCTGCTTGCATAAAGCGGGGGACCCTACGGTGATTGCTAACTACAGGCCTATCACCCTACTTGACACAGACTACCGGACCCTTGCAAGAATCCTTGCGACTAGGGTATCAAAAGCTTTCAGTCAGACTATCAGCCCCGAACAGACAGCCTTCCTACCACTAAGGCGGATTGCTGACAATATTGCACTTCTACAGCTGGCACCGCACATCCTGAAAGGGGCAGAGGAAACCGGCGTGGTAGCTTTTTTGGACTTCCACAAGGCGTACGACACTGTTAATCGCGAATTCATGTTTGAATGTTTACAAGCACTTGGGGTTGGCGATGGTTTCCTTGACTGGGTACGTATGCTACACAACGGCACGCGTTCTGCAGCACTGGTCAACGGACATCTGTCACAATTCATGGAACTTACAGCTGGCGTACGGCAAGGATGCCCACTTGCTCCACTGTTATATCTTGCAATCGCTGAAGCGCTTCTCTCATGGCTCAATAGCAAGGGGTTTGGTATTGACGTGCATAAACTAAAAGCCTCACAATATGCAGATGATTATTCACAATTCCTACGCAAATTGGCTGAGATACCAACGTTCATTGACGCTATGGTAACGTTTGGCAAGGCCTCGGGGCAGCAGCTGAATATTACAAAATCTGAGGCTATTACTATTGGCACCACGTACACGAATGTCAATCCCACAGCGGCAGCAACGCAGCCTCAATCAGCACTACGACTGGTTGCGTCGGCGAAGACGCTTGGCATACACTTCAACAATAATGCAGGACCACCGCCAGCGCTTAATATGGCACCGACACTAGAAAAAGCGAACGCTTGTATGAACCGCATTGCAGGGATGTCGCTCACTACCTTCGGCAGGGCAGCAGCGGTGTCAGGATATGCACTGAGCAAGACACTGTACAAATTGGAGTTTGATGGCATACCAAATGATGGATCACTGGAAAAAATCATTAGCAATGCTGCAGCACTGGTGGACCGGGGAATCTCACCAGCGGCATACAGAAATAATCCACATGCACGATTACCCGGGGTCAGCAACACAATTCTAAGTTTACCTGTCAAGTGCGGGGGATTTGGTATGTTACCGGCTATACAACATGTGCGGGCTCGCCATGCGCTGCTAGGAATCAGAGGTATAGCGGGAGGTGGACGCACGAGGCTGAAATTTAACCCCCCATGGTCGCACAACCTGAAAAATGCAGTCTGTCTACACCACCCAGCAGCACAGCCCCTGGCGCTCCTGACGGCACGTAAGCACCCCACAACGGGGAGGCCGATCGTGTTGGGGAAAGTGGTAGACACGGGCTGTGCACTGATTGAGCGAGTGTGCTCCGCGCTCATGAACCTACCGGAACTTGTGATACTCGATGCCAATCTACTTCAAGCGGGGCCATGGGTTTCGCAAGCACCGTTGTGGGGCAACCCAACTTTGAATTTTAGACAGAGAAATGGTGTGAATGTATCTTTGGAAGGGGCCTTCTCGGATATTGTTGCACTAGGCTCAATTACCACAGTCGGAGACGCAGTGAGGGCTATTGATACGTTTGCACGGGTTAAAGAGAAATTGCAAGACGTGCCGGCCAATACCAGAGCCCCACCCCGGATACGGAGTGAATGCACACGCGCTTACAAGGAAGATGTGATTGATGCGGGAATTTTTGGAGGACTAGGGATAGATTTGATGCCGAGGCCCCTGAGGAATGGGATAGATGCATTTCGACGCATGCAAAACTTGATTAACCACCTGCCTGCGGGATGGACAGAAGCGGCACGAACAGGCATGGGACTAAACCAGGATCAAGCATACACGGAAATGATTGACCATATAGTGGGGTGCCTTGGATGGAAGATGAACAATCAACCAATTCCACTGGCGACCGTTTCGGTGAAGCAGGCCACGTACCTGCAGATGAGTGAAGCGTTTGGGAAACTAGCAGAAAAACATGCTGATTTTGTCCACGAGGCTAAGGGTGGTAATGTAGGTGATATAGTGATGGCGGTAGAGGACAAGGAACGCATCTCGAGCACATATGAACGCTTGTGGAAGCTTAAATGGGAAGCAGAGCAGAAAGAAGCCTTCTGGAGGCTAGCAGTGGATGGATTCCCAGGCTTCTCGATGCACAGAGGGCAAGGTCATAAATGCCCATGTGGGGTGACGGATGCGCAGTCTGACCGTGCACACCATTTCAGCACGTGCACAATTGCTAGCACGCTACGGCTGCATATTCAGGAAGCGACAGACATTGGTGATGAGGATCACATAATTGAATTGATAGTGGAGCGTAAGAATCTGTGGCTAGTAATACCGCCACACGAGGCTATCCAGCAACCCATCTGGGACGTTGTATGCCTGGCTGCGATTTCTGCCATGGAGTACGGTAGGAGGCTATTGTTTGCCTCCAGAGGGGAACAAGGCAAGGTAGAAGAAACAGCGATTAGCAGGATTAAAACGCAAGTTATAGCAGACTTTTGGGAGCGTTTGCAGACGTATGTGAGCCTGGGCATCAAGCCAAGGGGGTGGGACGAAATCCCACCAGGCCACCCTTGGATTGAAAGAAGGGAAGACGGGAGTATGTGGATCAATAAGCCGACTTTCATTACAGTTGAAGAGGAAGGAGATTGAGTTTAGAAGATGGTGGCGCTCCCATGGGAGCAAGGCCTACTAGCCCAAGGCGCAGAGTAGGCTGTCGGCGCTGCAGGTGGCGCGCCCCTGAGGTCTAGAGCAGGGCGTCCGTACTAGTACATTTGAGGCATGTTTGCGTGACGAGGCCGTAAAGCTGCAGGTCCAATACATGCGACAGACAGTGGGAGCAGCCAAACCGTCACACCGTCTCCTGTTTGCGGAGCTGGCCCAACTGCCGCTGCACTTTTTCATAGCCAAACAATGTCTGGGTTTTTACAATAGGATTTCCGCGCAAAACAGAAGTCTGGCCTTTGATGCACTAGTCGACGAGGCACGGGAGGCATGGGCGAATCCAATGGGAGATGGGTGGTGCGCGCGGCTGTTCCGTTTTGTGGCGGCACAGGGTGTCGACGCGTGGCATTGGCCAGGCACACACGAGTCCAGAGAGGAGTGGAGGGCAAGCACGGTCCTACCCGATGGACCTATCTTATCTACCTTCAGGGGCCATTTGACGAGGGCGTGGGAGCACGAGAGGCTGGTAGCGGACCCGCACGCATTCCCTTCAGACGGCAAGCAACCCGGCATACACATGTGCAAACACAAGCATTGGATGGGGCTAAGCGCACTAGGGTCCGCGCCGCCGACCCTGCACGAACACAGTAGAGCATTCATACCGGTTGCACAGCATAAGCTTTTGATGAGATTCCGTTTATGTTGCTGGCCAATCACCGCGAACCGTGCCTGGGAGAGGCCTAGGGAGGAGAGGACGTGCCCACTATGTACGGCCAATGAGGTGGAGGATGAGCACCACGTCCTGATGCAATGTGCTGCCTACACCGAGTTACGAGCGTGCAGTGGCCTAGACTTTAGCCTAAGCATGCGCGAAGTGATGCTGAAATCTGAGCCTGTCAAGTTAGCTGCATTACTCAGCTCCATCTGGGAGCATAGAAGTAGGGAAGTCCCCCTTGCAAGGGGAGAACAATAAATAGGACAATCATGCACTGGCGTTATAAGGGTCACCCCGGCCCGGGCCTCCGGTTTACACGCAGCAGGAAGGCACGCAAGAACGTGCGCACCACTCTGTAACCACACACACACAGTACGTGCTCGCTGGCTCGTGAGCTGCGTCAGCAGGTCCCTCCTGTAACCAATGCAATCTTTGTGGCGTTTGTCCGCCAATGCCTGTTGGGCGTTCCCTAAACGTGCCAGTGAGCGGGCTGCGGGCGTAGTGCATGTTTGTCAGGCTTGTGGCGAGGGGATGGCGCACGGGGATCGCCGGCACTACTTCTGGGATTGCGTGGTGGCACGGGCGCTGCGTGAAGCTATCGGTATGGCTATGGGCGCGTTGCCCTGTGACTCTTTGGATGCCCTTGCCCGGTCGGAGTTGTGGCTGGTCCAGCCGCCGGTTGGGCTGTGTCAGCCGGTGTGGGATGTTGTGTGTCTTGCTGCGTTGTCGGCCATGGACTTGGGGCGGCAACGGGTGGTTATGGCTGGCCACGGTTTGCCTGTGTCCGCAACCCTCCCGTCAGCGCGTGTGTTAGCTATTGATGTTGCTGTGGCGCCACTGCTCCTTATATACAGACGCCACAATGTAATCCTCTGAAGATGTTCACAAGCCATATGACCGCGCACCGAGAGGGCATGTTTGACGAAGAGCGAAAGGGGGAGCGTAAGCGTGCAGGTAACGCTGTACTGTTGTTGCTCAACCTCTGTATGCTATTCGCAGTCTGCCACTGGCCGCGAGTTCTGAGCGCGTTGTCTGCCGACCTGTTTGACCATGACCCCGGGCGGAGCTCCGGCTCCGCTGCCAGCAAGTTTGGCAACGGGACCGCACATGGTCATCAGGCGCACACGCATCACTCAACTCGCTCAGCCTGGCACCACGCACAAAACGCCTCTCGAATGCCGCAATGGTCACCCTGGAACCCATCCAGCGACAGTCCGCCCCACCGCTGTCGCTCGAACCGGGCAAATGAACACTCTCAACACCCTGCGCCTCGCACGGCACAAGCAGGGCCTGAATACTCACCAGACGCGCACGCGATGGGACCAACAGCCACGGCCAGCAGACAGCGGGCAGCAGCAGCAGCGGCTATTCACACAGCAGCGGCTACAGCACAGCCCCATTCCCAAAGCACAACCGGGCGCGACCAGCGACTGAAACGCAGAAAGCAGAACAATGCGCGCCCGACCACTCGCCCTCCCCAGACCCTCCCCAGAGCGGGCAACAATAGCAATCTGCATCCCACACGAATCTGCCGGGACTGCAGCAACTATAGGAACTTAGCGCCGGAGCTGGTACGCCTCGCCTCGCCGCCCGGGACGGAGCCGCTGTCGGCATGCGCAAACGACAAATCGAAACTCTGTAATACTCTGCACGACTGGTTCGGCGACTACGACCGACTAAGCGACACAAATTGGCGTGGCACGGGGAATCGACCAGCGCAGACTAATCGACGGACAGCAACGCACAGACTCGGAACAAACGCGTCAGCAAAGTCTGTCAAAAATACGTTGCTACATAATCCACCGCCACAGAACAAGCCGCACAGCTTACGAGCCGCATGCAAACATGGGGACAGCCAGCGCCAGGGATGGGGGCGTATAGGTTCCAGCGGTTCGCGTATTGCGGCACCCCTTTTGCGTACGCAATACGCCAAATCCGTATCGTACAGGCTGAGGCGTTCTCGAAGAATACGCATGCGTGTTCTTCCTCGCAACAATAGCTCTTGTGCTCTTCGATTTCGCTATGTTGGCGCTATCCCTCATGTCTCTTACAAAGCCATCGCTCATTTGACGGGCGCAGCGCCAGAGCCCGAGCTCGAGCCCGACGGCTGCCCGGACATCGTTTATATCTTATAGACTAGGGCCACATGATAGTATCGAGTATCGCGACTATTGCTTGTATACAAGCTTGTATATCAGCAGCAAAGATGAGCGAAGGACAGAACTATTGGCGCCTTGCTGCTTGGCGCGTTTTTACAATACGCCATGGAATACGGAAGGGAATACGCAATACGCCAAACAGAGACAGCCTTCGCGTATTATGCGTATTAACCGTATTGCGCGCGTATTAACACGGAATACGCCCCCATCCCTGGCCAGCGTTACACCACTGGTGTAGCGCTGGGCCAGCGCTACACCAGTGGTGTAGCGCACCGTATTGCGCGCGTATTGTAGCGCACCGGTGCGCGCACCGTATTGCGCGCGTATTAACACGGAATACGCCCCCATCCCTGGCCAGCGTTACACCACTGGTGTAGCGCTGGGCCAGCGCTACACCAGTGGTGTAACACCACAACACTGCCACCCGCACCAAAACTAAAGTACACACACAAAATGGACCCCGACGCTGACCCCGAATTAAAGCTGTTCCGCGCTGCACAAGCGTACATGAGCGGCGCCCGAATGATGGCCCTGGAGGATGGCGGGACTAGCATAGCGACTGTGGCAGACCGAGATGCGAATGTAAGGGATAGCGAATACCAGGCGTGCTGCAGGACGAGCGTGTTGATTGTAGGGGACAGCCAGGGAGACACGACTGCACGGGATTGCTGGTGTCAGGCGGCTGACGCCCACCGCCGTACGGGCACGACAGGCGCCCGCGCCATGAACAAACACTCGTGCCCAACCATTCTTGTTGCAACCCTTATTGTCCTCTCTGGTTACATAGCGTGGCGCCTCACACAAACAACCCAGCCCGCGCCACCCCACATACAGCGCAAACGGCACGCCGGCAGCAAGAGCAATCACGACACCCGCCGCACACATCGGAAGCACAGCACCAGCGAACTTGGATCCCCCGCCCCCCACCTAGTGGGCAGAGGCCGCCAGCCGGCCCCTACAGGACTCGCTCAGCCCGTCGCTGCCCAAATGCCTTACCACGAACGCCAAGAAGCGAACTACTGCCACATTCACGCACTGAACATGCTACTAGGCTACCGCGCTGTCGACCCGCGCACAGTTGTGGACTACTGGCAACGATACCAATGCCCCAACGCCGAGGGCGCCGCGCACTGGCAACACCTCTACAACCCCCACCGCGGCATGAACACCATGCTAGTCAACCACTACCTGCGCACACACCCAATCACAGACAGGCCAATCCTCCTCCGATCCATACACCCTGGCCGCACCTGCCGCATCAACCACCACACCCAACCAGCCATCGAAAACATCCTGCAATGCCATGCACCGCAAGCTCAACGCTCCGGGTTTCTGCTCCTCAGCGACACCCACGCCACGGCTGTTCGATACTACCAAGGCCAATGGTGGTGGCTCGACTCAATGCGACCAGGGCCCACACCCCTCCGCACTAAAGCCGACTGGCGCTCACTCAGTGGCAATGCGCTCGCCATCTACGAAATGGACATCACCCGAGTACGGGGACACATGCACATCTCCCTCCTACCCGACCTGCAAGCAATTACCCGACCCGCACCCGCACCCGCACCCGCGCCCGCACCTGCACCTGCACCTGCACCTGCACCTGCACCCGCACCCGCACCCGCACCCGCACCCGCACCCGCACCCGCACCCGCACCCGCACCCGCACCCGCACCCGCACCCGCACCCGCACCCACACCCGCACCCGCACCCGCACCCGCACCCGCACCCGCACCCGCACCCGCACCCGCACCCGCACCCGCACCCGCACCCGCACCCGCACCCGCACCCGCACCCGCACCCGCACCCGCACCCGCACCCGCACCCGCACCCGCACCCGCACCCGCACCCGCACCCGAGCGTGCACCACACAGAGCCAGGCCACCTACACAACGCAGCGGCAAGCGGCGCACAGCCCAAAACGCCAACACACACCCGACCGACGGCAAAAAGCTCAAACAGACCACGCTGGCCGCCCCAGGCCCCTCCCCTCCCCCACCCAACACCACCGCCGCACCGACGCCGACCATTGATACAACAGCGCCACGCCCAGATGGCCACCTCTCCACCATGACCCTCAACACACGCAGTCTAGACAGCCACCTGGAAATTGTGAACATTGCCATCTCTGACACCGGCACGCCCGACGTCATAGTACTAACCGAAACCAAGATCCCCTACCACAAGCGCAACATTGTTGGCCGCATTAAAGCCACCCTGAACGACCGATACCAAACGTACATGAGCAACCACAGCGCCTCACGTGGCAGCCAGGCCGGCGTGCTAATCGGCGTGGCACACCGCTTCAGCAAGCCTGCCGGGACTGAAACCGTCGCACCTCCACGTGGACTTGAAGGGTACCTTCTGCACGTAAAAATCGCGCCTCTCAACAGTCCACCACTTCACGTCATTGGCATCTACGCACCTGAAAACCCTGACACTCGCACGCTGGTGTACAACTACTGCCAGACAGTCCTCACTGCAGCTGACCACCCCGACGCACCACAACGGGTGATCCTCGCTGGGGACTGGAACGCCGTACTGTGCCCAACCGACCGCAGCAGCCACCAGCTCGACACGGCAGACCGCAAGCACCAAGCATTTGCACATGCCGCACAACTCCGCCCCATCCAAACACCATCCGCAACCACACCCAGGCAGCACACCTACACGCAACTCCAGAACGGCCAGCAGCCGCATCGACGATATCCTTCTCAGCCACCCCACGCACACAGCCGTCACCGCCGAAGGCGGAGCCACTGAACGCACACATGAATGTGGAGGCCCCCTTGACCACCACGCACTCATCGCCTCCATCCCCCTGGCCGCGCTTCGCCTCCTCCCCAACCCGCCCCCGCCCCCGCCGAACACGACACCCAGTGACGCATGGTTGCAATACCACAAACCCACACTCATTCAAAAGCAGCGCGCCAGGTCAGACATGGAGACCAACCGCGGCGCCGCGATCTCCGCCCTACTCAGCAAGCTGGAGGACGCGCTCACAGCCATTACCAACGCACTAGCCAGCTCCGAACGTGCCACCACGGAGGATGAGGCCGCGGCTATCCGAACCACACTCCGCACATCACCAGCAGTCGCTGGCACCGATGTCCAGGCCCTCAGTCACGAGCTGGACCAACTCCTCCAATCCTGCTTAACCACTCTCAAGAGCCACTGCGACCGCAAACCCCCACGCGCAACAAAACCGTACGCCAAGCGAACCGAAAGCCGCCACATACGGGCACTCCTCCGCCAGTTCAAGGACCAACGCCGACGGCTCAATCGCATCGCACCGCCACCTGCCGCATCCCCCCCGCCCGCACCCGCACCTACACCAGCGCCCGCGCCCGCCCCAGCACCCGCACCCGCACCAGCGCCCGAGCCCGAGCCCGAGCCCGCACCCGCTGCGGCACCTGCGCCTGCCGTCCCCCCGCCCGACCCCGCGCCTGGTCAGCCCCCGCCCATCCCACGCGCCCCAATTCCCGACACAGCACGAGAGCAACTGCAACAGGCACTGGAACAAACCAAGCAGGACCTACGGAAGGCCACTGCCGACCTACGCAAACGGCACACACAAAAAGCGATTAAGAAGATGCGCACCCTGCTCGCAACCAACCCTAAGAAAGGCCACCAACGCATCCTCAGCAACACCGACGCACCCCGCGGAACCCCTGCCATCCGCGACCCCGACCTACCTGCCACGGTGCACACAACCCCGGCCGGCATCCTGGACGCCCTGCACCGCCACTTCTCTAAGCTCGCGCGACCTATCAATGGTCGCCGCCAATCCCACTTTAACCCGCACGCTGATCGCCAATACCCCTTCACCGCACCCGGAGCCCCGGACCCCTTCCCCGCACTCGCCAAGGCAGCCGGCACACCCACCACCCTCCTCCCCGGCATGGCCGACCCCACAAACTTCCGGTGCTGCCTCAACCACCTCGGCCGCAACAAGGCCCCTGGACCCGATGATATCCCCAACGAACTCCTGCAAACCCTTCCCACTGCCCTGCAAACCGCCATCCATCAGCTCATGCTACTCATGTGGGTGAAAGCCGAAACCCCCAAACAATGGACACTCTCAGACACCGTACTCCTACCAAAGCCCACCGGAGATCCCCTCCTCGTCAAAAACAAACGCCCCATCGCCCTGGCTAGCACGCTGTACAAGCTGTACACGTCCCTCATCACCCTGAACACAGTCCTCTTCAGTGAGCAAGCTGGCGTCTTTACAGAGGCACAGGAGGGATACCTGAGGCAACGAAACACAGAACGGCAGGTCCAAAATCTTTTACACACCATTGAAGATGCGGCAATCACGGGACGCAACCTGTTCCTGCTATACGTAGACTTCTCCTCCGCTTTTAACACCATAGACCAAGACAAACTGCTGCTCATCATGCACGACCTGGGCTACCCACGCGACCTCATCGACGCTGTGCAAAGCCTATACAGCACCGCACGCACCCGGGTCCGTACCGAGCATGGCACCACCGCCGACATCCTGCTGGAACGTGGCACCGTGCAAGGCGACGTCCTGTCTCCCATCCTATTCATCATCTTCATGGAACCCCTACTGCGCTGGCTGCACCATGGCGGCCGTGGATACCGCTTCGGCTGTCTCACACCCGAAGAAAACGACAAGCACAACTTTAGCTCTGGCGCATTCGCGGACGACCTAGCCGCGGCTACCTCCTGCCTCTCCGACATGCGCACACAAGTCGAAAAGATTGAAAGATACGCTGCTTGGGGCGGCCTCAAGCTCAATGTGGACAAATGTCAGCTGCAAGGCGTGCTATACGGTCAAGCAAAGACCGACCCCACCCTTGGCGGCCCGCGTCACGTCCACCACCAGCGCGCCCTTGAGCGCATGCTCCAAAATAAGATACGGGTCAATGGCGTCGCTATCCCCTACGCGCCCCCCACCGCGCCTTACAAATACCTCGGCATCCAAATCACCCCCACACTTGACTGGGGCCCGCAAGTCGCGCACATCCTAGATAAGATCGCGGACAGGGGCACCAACATCACCGCCTCCCTCGCATCGCCCGACCAAAAGATACGCATGCTTCAAACCACCGTGCACCCAGCAGTAGCATACAGCCTACCCTTCATGCCGTACACCAAACACGATGTTGCACGCATAGACGCCATGATTACACGTTTTGCTAAACGTTCCTACGGCCTTAAGTCATGCTTTCCCACTCGTGCCGTCATTCAGCCCGAAACCCAGCTGGGCCTGGGGCTGGGCAGCGTCCGCGCACTCTACGTACGGCGCGCCGCGAAAGCCCTGGTTCAGGCACTAAACGACCAGGGCCGTCTCGGTGCGGTAACACGCGCCATGCTACACCTGCAAAGCAGTATGGCGGGCACGGCATCAACTCAGCGCCTCACCCATGAGTTCAGGTACTACACAAACCTGCGGCAGCTAGCGCTGGTCAAAGAAGCCGGGCTCGAGATCACAGACAAAGGACAACCCTTCACCACTACCACTAACAGCCTCACCCGGCTGCTTGAAAGGCTGAGCCCTCTCTCCACCCCTGCCGAAGCCGCCCTCCCGTTCCGGATGATCCAGCCCCTCCTCGAACTGGGCTACAACCTGCAGGAATTGGTGGTAGAGGGCACGCACTTGATCAGCACCACGGACCTGAAGCGGCAAGGTAGACGACTGGTGAAGACACGACACATGCTCGCCCTGAACCGGCTCACCAAAGCCCTCCACCCCGCCACACGCGCAATCGCGAAAACTTGGAACAGCACAGCACCCCTGGACATCACGGAACGCACGCTCCCGGCCGAACACACCATCACCGGCCTCCTCGGCGCTGAGGCCGCCCCCGCCCCCGCCCAGTGGCATGACATCCGACGCCTACTCGCACAGCGTGCACCTGAACAAGCTGAAGCCGCCGGGGGGGCGACGAAGAAGCCGCTGAGGCAGAAACGGCCCCTGAGGCAGCTGCCCCCGCCCACGAAGCGCCCCCAGCCCTTGACGCGCCCCCACGCAAAAGGTCCCGCCGCCAGCACCACCCCTGGGCCCCCCGCGGTGCGCCCCTCCCCGACGAACACGCTGCGCTAGACTGGAACCCCGCGACTGACGCCCTCACTCTGGCACATTGCGCCGAACTGCTCGCCACACACAATTACCTGGCCAAAGGACGCGGGGCGGATAGCAGAAGCGCGTTCCTCCATCAACTGCTGCTGAAACCGAATGCCACCGCCGCAGATTGGAAACACGTGAAGGCCAGCAGGGACTGCCTCAGCGCCACCAACGCCCTGTTCGGGTCCCAAGAGAAAGTACGGGCGATCATTGCGCGAGTCACCAAGAACGGCAAACCATACCTCCGTGTCGAATGGGAGCCAACCACCCTCCTCCCGGGAGCCCTACCCCTCTACCGACGCAACCACTACATTCCCCGCACGGTCACTGCATTCGACCTCCCAACCGACCCCACCAATGCCCAGCCCCGGCTGCGCGTGGAATGGGAACCCACAGACGAGCCCGCGTGCATCATTGACGACCAGGAGAATCGACAAGCTCTCCTCGATGACCTTGCCGCGCGCCTAGAAGCAGCCCCACCCACCCAGGGCACTCACCACCCAGCCGCAGATGACCACCTAACAGCCGCCCAGAAGCAGGGGTGCTGGCAAGACGAATGCACCTTCCACACACGCGGCCAGCGAATCCTGCGCAGCCACGTGCAAGTTGACGTCGAACCCTGCAACCCAGACCACGACATCACACCGCCCGGCTGCTACACCATACAAATCGGCAAATACAACCCCTCCCCCACCCCGCCCGCCCCATGGACACCCGAGGGCGACTGGCCGTCCGGCGTTGAGGCGGCACACACCGCGCACGTCTACGACCCACAAGGACGATGCGTCGGCACCCTCCCCGCATCCCGCCTCACCTCCCTATGGCACCGCTACACACATGCGCGCCTCAACTGGACTGAGGCCCACCAGCAGCTCGCCTCACCCGGCGGCTTCCCTGAAGATATCGCACGCTTGCTCCTGCGATACCGGCCAGGATCCGGCAACCGTCAACACCAAATCACAGCGGCAGGTGAAAGGGCATACACGCAGCGCCTAACGTCCAAACTGCACACCGCCATCGGCAGCAGCACGGAACTCTTCGCATCCCCCCTTAACGTAGCAGACCACACCACCACGTACTTCACCCCCCACCCCCAAGACCTGCTCTTCGGAGCCAACCATGATGCCTTCAACCACCCCTGGACCGGCGTCGCCGTCGCACACCCCGAACCCGACCCAGCACAGCAGCTCCACGCCCTACGCTGGGCCACGGCTTGGGCGGCAGCGCGACAGGACCACCATGATCCCACCGCCACGCTCCTCCTCTTCCCACGCGACCCAGTCGCACCCTACGCGCAGTACCTGACACACCCACACGTCACCCACCTCGGCACATTGCGCCCCAGCGAGCGGCCCATCGGCTCCGACGGTAGCTTCAGCTCCACCATGCACTCCCTGGGCACGGACCTGCTGCTTGTGTGCAACGCAGCCGCCGCGCGGCGTGCCCCAGCGTGGGCGGCCAAACTGAGCTCCCTGGAACCCCCACGCACGCCCGCCGCCCGAACGCCTGCGACACAGGAACAAGCGCCGCAATGGGTTCGCAAGCGTGTGCGCAGCATGACTCAACAGTGCACGCAAGGCACCCAACCTCCCATGCGTGTCTCCTCCGCCCCGAGGCCTGCTGGGGGCACCCCAGAGCCACCCCAACCATCCTGCACAGCGGAGGTGTACCGCACCTTCTGCGCCACGCGCCCACTACGATACGACCCCACGGAAGGCATGTATACAGACGGCTCCGTGCGCAAGGACGCCACCGGCCGATCCTGCGCGTGGGGGGCAGGAGTTTTCGACGCACGTGCCAGCCAAGGCTACCACATCGATGTGAACCCCGGCACCTCGGGCTGCAACACCATCACCCGCTGTGAACTATCCGCTATCCACCAAGCGCTCTGCCTGGCCGCCGACGAACCTGAGCCCCGCGACGACCTGGCCATCTACACGGATTCGGCAGCGTCGCTGTTCCTCGTCCGCAAGATTATCAACCAGCCGCACATGCTCACTTTTAGCAAGCACAAAGCACTCCTGGAAGCCATTAAGCTGAAACTGAAGCACCGAGCGGTGCAAGGCCGGGCAACTCGTCTGCTAAAGGTCAAGGCTCACACTGGGGTGAAATTCAATGAAGTCGTAGACAAAATTGCGGGGCAAGCCGCCGATGATAAGGCGCCTACAGACGCCAAGTGGCCACACGAAACAGCGGACAATAACCCGAGGGCCAACTACTACTGGCTACGGAAAGCCTACACGCAACCAACGGATGGGCCACAGGAGCCGAACGCGGGGCACTACGTGAACGACCTCAACCGCGGGATCCAAACGTGCATGACGCCCGACGTGGCGACCGGCTACACGAACCCTACCCTGTACACAGACTTTGTCGCCAAAGCAGTGCCCGGTCTCGACATCCGCTCCAGCACTCGCACCCTGCGAAACACCAAAGGGCGGCACCAAAAATACAAACGCTGCTTCGACTACCTGTACGGACAGCTGTGGAATGCCAAACTGGCAGCGCGGTGCGGATTCTCCCTAACTGGCCGGCAACGCGTGCAGCCACGCGCTGCCCCAGGGACGGCCGAAATCGCCCCCTGCCCCCTGTGCTCTCACCCTGACTCCGGGGGACACATTCTCGGCGGCTGCAAACACAAGCACATGAGCAAGCTTTACATCAGCCGACACAACCGTGCGGTCCGCATTATCATGCAGCACGTTGCCCGTGGTGCATATGGGGGCTGCTTCAAAGTTATGGATGCGACTGCCGCAGATGACCTGCCCGAGTACGTGTCCAGTACCCGCTTGCCCAAATGGCTACTCCCAGACTGCCCCGACGACATTCGCAAAAAGATGAGGCCCGACATCCTACTCATACCCAGCATCCCACTTGACCCCGACACACCACCCGCACCCAGCACAAACCACACCGTACACATTGTGGAGGTCGGATACTGCGCCGACACCAACCACACCGCCAAAACCCACGCCAAAGCCAAGCAGCACGCCAAGCTTGCCCGCCTCCTGCGCCGGGCAGGATGGAAAGTCAAATACACCACGCAAGAGGCTGTCAGCCTGGGCTTTGCCGGCACCATTCGCGCTGACCTACCCAAACTGCTGCGGAAGTTAGGGGTCCGTCCCACGGCAGCCTCCACCTGCTGCAACGCCCTACACGACCATGCCGTCACCACCCTCAACAATATTGTCCGCTCCAGGCGACGAGGGGAACGAGGGGAACCCCTCGACACCCTACAGGGCGCAGGCGGGTGACCCTCACCCGCATAGGCATGCGCCCGACGCCCACTGGATGCCTCCGGTAGCAGACGAGTAATGAGGCTCGCCTCTCACCTCGTCGGCTCCCTTAATCCACGCCCTGACCTACGGAAAGGCGTATACATTTATTTATTTATTTATTGATGTTGCTGTCATTACGGATTTCTGGGGGCGCCTGCAGGCCTTCTCTAGTTTGGGTGTCAGGCCTGGTGGGTGGGATGCGGTCCCCTCTGGCCACCCCTTCCTGGCGCGCGGGTCGGGTGGTGGCGTGGCGTTGGTTCCGCCGTGGGATGATGCGTCTCCGCCGCCGTCTCCATGAGGTTGGTGTTGTGCGTCTGTGGGAGTGTTTGGGCGTGCCCACCTGTTTCGCCGCCCTAGCTTGCGTCTGCTGGCGCTAGATTCCGCGTTTTCGTGTGGTCTGTCTGCTTGGCTGTTGCTCAGATTTGCGGTGCCTTATGAGCCGCGTGCTTTGTGATGCTGCTGTTTGGTGTGGCTTTGGCGGGCTGCGGCTTAGCTTCGACGCACCTACGCAGCTGTGAGGTGGGTTGGCAGCCAAGCGGGGGTTGCGGTTTGCTGCGTTCTTCGGAATGGTGGCTTCCCTCGTAGCCGTGATGGTGTTTACACTGTCCCCTTCTTGTAACCTCGCAATCATAACTCTGAAGGCCGAGAAGACCTTCGGTTCTGTGATTGCGCCGACCGACACCGAGGTCGCGTACGGCTGGACGTATGTCCAGGTGCGTTTACTTTCGGGTGGCGGGCAGAAGCTCAGATTGTCCGGATGTGGGTTAGACTTCGGTATGGCAAGTATGGCCACCAGTCGGGCGCAACCGGCTGCGTCAGCAGGATGCCATGCAAACAGCAAGGGACGCCAGGATGTGGTAAAGTAGGGCACGCGTGTTGCGCCCCACGGCGCGCCATGCTCTGACTTGCCCGCCGTCTCCCGCCCCGCCACCCAACCGCTCAGGTCCTCGACTACCCGCTGGTGCCTGATGTCGTGACCCTGCCGCCCACTGGCAGTGCCGGTACCGTGCTGCCGTTTGGGAAACTAGCAGAAAAACATGCTGATTTTGTCCACGAGGCTAAGGGTGGTAATGTAGGTGATATAGTGATGGCGGTAGAGGACAAGGAACGCATCTCGAGCACATATGAACGCTTGTGGAAGCTTAAATGGGAAGCAGAGCAGAAAGAAGCCTTCTGGAGGCTAGCAGTGGATGGATTCCCAGGCTTCTCGATGCACAGAGGGCAAGGTCATAAATGCCCATGTGGGCAGTGCTCGTATCTTCCATCTACGCTGTAGAAATTTGCCCAAAATCCGCCGAAGGCGGAGAAAAATTTTTGGGTTTGGGTTTCGGCATCTACGGAGCGTAGACGGTTTGGGCGGGTTTGGCGGTCTTTTAGACAGGGAGCGTAGATGGTTTGGGGGATTTGGGGGCGTGCCCCTAAGAAAAATTTTCGAGGTGTAGATGGCGCGTGAGGGGTCACCTACGCTGTGTAGACGCCGGGGGCCCAAAGCCATCTACATGATACGGGCACTGCATGTGGGGTGACGGATGCGCAGTCTGACCGTGCACACCATTTCAGCACGTGCACAATTGCTAGCACGCTACGGCTGCATATTCAGGAAGCGACAGACATTGGTGATGAGGATCACATAATTGAGTTGATAGTGGAGCGTAAGAATCTGTGGCTAGTAATACCGCCACACGAGGCTATCCAGCAACCCATCTGGTGTGCAGCTCCCACGCGTAGCACCCCCAAAACGCGTAAGCACCTATAAAATTTTCGCGCTGATTGGGGTCTACTAGCGTGCCCAAGGATCGTTCAGTGTTGCCTCTAGTGTGGGCACGTGTGATGACGGACCGCACACTGACACGGGACCTGCTACGAGGTGTGTTTGCCCGTGTGGTTCTCTAGCCCCGATACCCTTTGAGTGCCGCTGTTGACGGCTGTTCCTACGTGTGTTTAACTAATCGAGATGCGAAACTATGCGGAATAAGATTGCGTTAACGGGTTTTGAGTCACAGTGCCGGCGTGGGAGCCGGGCCTGCGGAGAAGGGTGCCGGCGTGGGAGCCGTGCACTCGTTAGAGGGAGCGGCGGCTAGGGTTGCGGCTCGCTCGTGCTGTCCACTCGCTCGCCGGGAGGCGAGACCTGTAAAGGGACAGATGAAGTGTGAGAGGGCAAGGGTGTCTTGACTCCTTGGCGTCTCCTTCTGGTTTCCTGCGAGGGGAAAGGGCTAAGGGAGGAGCCCTGATGCTGCAGGCGGCTGACCAGGTGCCGCGGGGTTATAGCACGAGGAGGGAAAGCTCCTACGGCGTGAGAGGGAACGTGAGGCTAAGGGAATCGCACGTCACGTTTACACAGAAGTTTCTCAGTCTAGAGCTCTCGGGCTCGGAATCTATCAGAGTGGGTCTCCAGTCGACCTGATCAGTGGCCGTGCTGCACAGCGTGTCGGGTGCTTGGCTTGCGGTCCGGGGATTGGTTCTGGCTGCGAGAGCCCCGCCTTATATACTCCCCCCCAACCCGTACAGGGCCCCATTCCAGCCGTACACCCGGCCCTGCAGGACCGTACGGCGCCAGGCCGGGCGCCCACAGGTCAGACTTACGAACCCTCCTGTCAGACAACCTCGTCACCGCCTCGTCACCCCGCCTTCTCGTCAATCACTCGCTAATCACTCGCCCCCTTCCAACTGCCCTCGTATACTCGTATACGCTCCCTGCCCTACTCGTCAGCTACATACGTCTTACTTATTCGTGTTTGCGAATAGGCGGCCCTGCGGAGCGCCCTTTGGCGCGGGCGGGACCGATCAGTGCCCAACCGCTCTCCTGCACTCTTTTCCTGCTTACAGCCCTTCCTTCTCCTCCCCAATATTTCTATTTAATTACGTTCCTAATTATAGCGTCCGTGTGGCTCCGCGCTCCAGCGTCTTGGTCGTCCGTTGCTCGGGCCTGGCTCGTCCGGCCCCGTCGCTGCAGCGTTTTCCACGTTGTCCGGCGGCCCTCCGTGGCTTATTTCCACTCCTCCTTGTGCCGTGCGTGTATGTGGAAGTCACAGCTGGGTTGAGAACCTGATCGGACGGGGAAGCTGGATTGGGTGGCGACCTCTTTCGGGCGACGAGCCCTATGCGCAGCACAGCTGTGCAGCTTCGGGGTGTGTGTCGCGTCCGGTCCCCTCGGGCGCCTCTCGTCGTCGCCCGAAGTGGTCCGCCTTACTATCCCTTACTACATACTTCCCCTTGAAACTCCCCATCCTGTTGGGTTTATTCAAATTTGACCGCATTTTTGGTTACAGGTGTGCGTTCAGTTTGCAGCACCCCCGGCTTGCTCTCCTCCTGCTCGCCGCAGAGCCAGTAAACTTTACTACTTTCTCCTACCTCCCACCTTGATACCGCGGTGGCTCACAAAACTCTCCATTCCGCCTCCTCCACCCCGGTGTCTCCACCCCCACTCTCCAGCGCGTATGGTAACACGTCCGGGGCCCTGATACAATTCCTGTCCTGGCGCCTGTACGCCTGATATGTACGATGCGGTAATTGTTGCTTTTTTATGCGTGCCTCAGAAGCGCACGGCCCGGAGTCCTGGGTCATTTGTTTTTTTCTGAATCATCCATCACTCTGTGTCCAGTGCCTCAGAAGCGCACGGCACAGTATCTCAAATTATCAGCACCGCCCGGGCCTTCAGAAGTTTACCCAGGGTCGGCGTTTAATCATATTAATTCTGTGACCAGTGCCTCAGAAGCGCACAGCACAGTATCTCAAGTTATTAGCACCGCCCCGGGCCTCAGGAGCTTACCCAGGGTCGGCGTTTAGTCATATTAATCCTGTGACCAGTGCCTCAGAAGCGCACAGCACAGTATCTCAAGTTATTAGCACCGCCCCGGGCCTCAGGAGCTTACCCAGGGTCGGCGTTTAGTCATATTAATCCTGTGACCAGTGCCTCAGAAGCGCACGGCACAGTATCTCAAGTTATTAGCACCGCCCGGGCCTCAGGAGCTTACCCAGGGTCGGCGTTTAGTCATATTAATCCTGTGACCAGTGCCTCAGAAGCGCACGGCACAGTATCTCAAGTTATTAGCACCGCCCGGGCATCAGGAGCTTACCCAGGGTCAGCGTTTAATCATATTAATTCTGTGTCCAGTGCCTCAGAAGCGCACGGCACAAGTTTTCACACCTTACGCAATCATTTTTGTTGTTGTTGTATGCATCCTGGGGTCGCACAAGTCTCCCTCTTTATTTGTTTCTTATGTTTGCGTGTCAGCGCCCGTGAGTCGCCTTCACATGCGTGTAAACCGGGTCAGACTTTGCCCGGTGCGGGACCTTGTGGCCCTACTTGCGAATCAGTATTATCGTTGAAACCCAGTCCCTTGGCGCATGCGTCACCACCTAGCCCAATCACGCTTCCAACTACGGTATATTACATACGCTGCGGCGTTATCACTCTGCGCACACCACGATAACTTTCAATGAAACATGCGTGCATCACATGCGTGTTGAGCCTAGGTATGCAATCGCTTAGCAACGGTTCCCGTCTACTCCGGCCGTGCTTAACCCTGCTACGCCGTCATCTCCGAGTCGCTGCCGTGTACCGTGTACACGCTGGGCTCGGCCGCCTCCACGATCTGGACCTCGTCATCGATGTCCATTGGATCTGGCGGCGGCGGCCGGCAGGGTGCGGGCGGCGCGCGAGGGTGGCGTTGATGTACCCGGGGGTCAGAGGTGTTGTATTCCGACGCCGCCCGGAATATCCCCAGGAGCGCGCCGTTCAGTTGGCTGAGGACCGGGTGGTCCGAAGGGACCATGCCCCGCACCACCCCCACCGTGTCAGCCAGGACCAGGCTGACCCAGTCGTCGTCCCGCGCGGTGCTGCTGCGACCGCTGCCGATGTCCGTGGTGTTGTTGGTGCTGCCGCTGTCGTAGCTGCCGCTGCAGGTAGCCGCGGCGCTGCTGTTGCTGTTGCCGTTGCTTTGTTTTTGTAGTGTTTGACCAGCAGCCAAGGTTGCTGCGAGACTTGTTGATGACCGGCCTTGTCGTTATTGCTCAACGTGCGTACAGTTTCTTTCTTCCTTGTTAGCTGGCTCGTCTCACGGAGGTCCAAGTTATCCAGAGCGAGAACGCGAGGTCAAAGTTGGACTGAGTTGGACCGAGTTGGTTGGGTAGGTGGAGCGCTTTCTGGTCCAGTTGCCCCCTTTTATAGCAAATCTAAGGGCCTTCCTCGGTGCTTTTTGCTAATTGGCCAAGCTTTCGTCCATTGTCGTCCAGTGCGGTTGGCGCGTCGTCCGGTGCGGTTGGCGTGTCGTCTGGGGTGGTTGGCGCGCCTCGATTGCCTCAAAGTCTCGACTGCCTTAACGTCCCGTCATACCTGCTGTCCTCCGCGGCGCCCCTCGAAATAATCCTATATTTGGGAACCCTTGTAATTGCTTGTCCGTTTTCGCAGGGCATTTCGCCCATTTTTTCTTCCAACCGCCCAACCGTCCGTTGGTGCCGTCGTCCGTCCGTCCGTCCGTCCGTCCGTCCGTCGTCACGCTCGTCCGCTTTCTTCTGCTGGGCGCTTTCTTCTGCTGGGCGCCGGAGCCCTGGCACTATACTGCCTCGTTCTCTGCCTACGTATTACCCTATGTGAATCACCTGACACACACGGCGCCGCTGCGCTCCCTTCACGTGTCGTGTAGTGTCCATTAACTCAAACAACTTGATTCCCACTCAAGACTCCCTCGTGCCCGCTTCCACATCTCACCTTTTAACAATTCTAAGGCCATGGGCGGTGCCTTCGAGCTTCCGCATCGCCGGGCGCAGGTGTGATTCTGATGCCGGAGGCACGGTCCGTTTTCCCAGTATTCGTGCGGGACCTAGTCGTGTCTGGTGTTGCTCTAGGTTCATTCTACCATAAGTGGGGTCCGGCACCATTTGTTTTGCGCGTAAGACCCTAGTCGAGACGGTCAGCAGGCTTCACGTCAAAATCAGTCGCGTCTGCTCCGGTAATTTGCGTGAAAAATCTAACCTAAATATATATCAATAATCGTCACAGCATTGCGCTGCAGGGCCCGGTTGTCGGAGCCGGGTTATTTGCTTGCCCTTGTTAGGGTTGTCGGGGCCACCGTTGTGTTAGCAGTATTCTCAGCTTCTATTACTCGAACTATGGTTGTGCTTGCTAAGAAGGGAGCGTGCGCATGTGCTCCATTGCATATTAATTTGAGTTGAGTATCTTACCTGTTTCTCAAACTACACTTCTCAAACCTAAACTAGTCCTCGTTTTCTTCTTCTACAGCCCGCGGCACCTGGGACAACTCCGCGGGAACAATGAGTCGCGAACGAGCGACTGGAAATAAACGCCCGTCGCCATCTCGTAAGATTACGCGGTCGCCGTTTGTCTGGGCCTCAAAGAACTCGAAACTATACGGGCCAGCTCGGTCCTTGAGCGATTCTAGTTTTCTACTCGTGCCTTTCCTCGTGGGTTGGTAGTAATATACTAGGGTACCTTGGGGAATGTCTGGTAAATGCGAGAACTCGTCGTCAGCTGCGTCCCAAGTTGTGGCTCGTGCCCCGCTGGGCATCCCCTTGCCCCTCCCCAGGCGGCTCCGGCCTGGTGTCTTCGGTGCCCGCGGGTTCGCGGAGCCCCGTCCTGCAGGTTGGCGGGTCGGGGTGTGTGAGCCGGTTAGTCCCCGGGCCTTGGCGGGGGTGGCCTGAGGGGCCTTCGTCGTTTTCACTTTCTTGGGCGTCGGCGCCTCCGCCACTTGGGCTGCTTTTCCGTGAGACGCGGGAGTACCTATGGCTGATCGCTTCTTGTTCCTGTCTGCAGGCTCCTCAGCTCCTTTCTCGGGGATGTTCCCTGTTCGTGTTTGGGCGACAGTACGGCTGCCCTTTCGTCCTGGCGGGTGAGTGGCAAGCGCCTGGTTGACAGGGGTTTCAATGGGCGGCTCTCCACTCCCATCTTCTTCCCCCGTGCTTCCCGGGTTGGCCTGTATCCCGGTAGACTTCTTGGTCGGCGTCCGTCGTGGTCGTGACTTGTGCTGCCGGGCTGCATACCTCTTCACTTGTTGAGCCTTGGCTTTATCCGTATTTTCCTCCACGGTGTTTGCAACCCGCTCCAGGGCCTCCCGTCGTTGCTCCAAGGCGGTGTAATGCCAGTTCTCCCACCCGACTTCGTCCTCATCTGGTATCTCCTCGGGTTCGCGATCTGGTGAGATGTCGGGCAGTTCGCTGGTGGTCGTTAGCTCACGGCCGTATACCGCCAGGCTTGGGGATACCTGCGTGGTGCAATGTTTGGTAGCGCGGTACCCGTACAGGGTCTTGTACACCAGCGTGTCCCAGTGTGTGGGATCGTTCAACGCCGTTTTGCGTAGAGAATCTAGCAGAGTGCCGATTAGGCGCTCCGTCAGCCCATTGCATTGCGGGTGGTATCCCGCCGTGTAGAGTTGCTTGATGCGGTACTGGATGCAGAATGATTTGAAGGCTCCATCCCATTCACCGCCCCTGTCCGTTAGTACTGAGCGTGGCACTCCAAATCGGGTGATCCATTGCTGGAAGAACCCTAACCATACCTCCGTTGATGTCTTGCCCCGTAGTGGTACCACTTCTGGCCAGCGGCTCCAGGAGTCGATGATGACCAACAGGTGTTTGTAGCCCGCCGCCGTCGTGGGTAAGTTCGTGGCTAGGTCCATTTGCACACGGTGATTGAATGGCACTATATCTAGCGGGCGTAGGTTGGGGTCACGGAGGAATTTCTGTTTGCTGCTGTGGCACCCCGGGCACGTCCTAACATGTTCGTTGGCCTGTGCCCGCACGCCCTCCCACCAGAACCTGGCGCACACCAAGTCAGCCGTGCGCTTCTGTCCTGGGTGTCCCATCTCATTATGGTGCTGGCGTATAATGTCCGCCCTCTCTTCTGTTGCCGGGTAAATCCTCAGCTCGTTGTTGCGTAGTACCCTATGTAGCTGTCCATTTTGGTACGTGTAATTGGAGGCACGTTTCTTGATGCGTGCCATCTCCCTTGCTAGTAATCCTCCATCTTGTAGGCTCAAAATGGCCGCACTGACTTTTACCTTGCCGGTCTGCAGGTATGACAACACACTCTGGTCTTCCCACAGCGTGAGTCCCCGGCGTGTGTCTTCTGGTTCCGCGGCCTCGCCGTCAAGGTCGTCTAGGGCCTCCGCACTGTCTAGGGCCTCCTCACTGCCGCTACCTGTACTGGGTGATTGTGTCATGTCGTCATCCGCACTGGTTTGTGTCTCGGAATCCTTCTCGTTATCCTTGTCTGACGCGCCTGTATCTTCCTCCATTGGCTCGCCCTCAGACGTGGTCTCGCCTTCGTCTTCTGGTTGTTCGGGTTGGTGTCCTGTGGCGTTCCTGGAGTTGACGTGTGGGTAAGTCTTCCGCCAGCCAGCCGAGTGCAATGGGCAATACCATTCACCCTTGGGCGGGCGCCGTATGGGCGGTTTCAGACAATGCATATGCCAGCCCCGCTCGCATGCCCTGTCATCGCACACGAGCATGGTGCGGCCCCTGGTCCCCTTCTGACATACCTCGCATTTCAGCGTCGGGTCGGCATCTATGTCGAGCACGACCCCTTGTACCAACTCGGTGTCCTCAAAATCTTGCAGGAGCTGGTTGACACGGCGGCGCCGCAGTGACAACCGCAGCGGCGGCGGCTCCTCATCTTGCTCGGCCCCTGGTGGCGTTGTGTCTTGGCCATCCGCGTCCTCCATTTGCTGGTCGTCTTGGTCATCTCTGCCATCCTCGTCCGCCTCGTCATCACCGCTGTCGGTACCCTCTCCTTGCTGTCCCTCCCCGGAGTCGCCGTCTCCGCTGTGGCTGGTGTCCATCCCTCCATCGTTCTGTGGTGGGTGAGATTGGGGTTGCCCGCCCATAGGTGGGGCGTTGCCAGCCTGCGGGGGTGGCTGAGGCTGTTGGGGTGGAGGCCCAACCTGGGGTGCGTTAGGTGGCGGGTGGTTGTTGCCGGGAGTTGTTACACCTTGAAGTCGAGGTGTGCGACGGGTTTGAATCGTTGGCAGGGCTGTCTGCTGGTCTTGGGGTCCGGCGGCCCTGTTGCCTGTAGCAGGGGCTGTTTCCCTGTGTCGGGCGTTTTCTTTGTCCGCTTCAAAGTGCACTTGTCGGTCTGGCTTGTTGTAAGTCTCACGCATGCCGTCTGTCATATACACAGGCAGTACGGCAGTCGTGGGATAACCCCGAGCTTCCGGGATGTCCTCCAGACACGCCCTAAGGTAATATAGGGGTGCAGCCGGCGAGCCCAGCAGGTTCTCGGTCCCCAGATCAATGGGCTCCTCGTCCTCATCAACCGTGTCCGTCACCACCATTTGACCTTCTGTTGTCTCGTTGTCTGCATCCGCCAGGTGACCTAGCCTACTGAGTCCGTCCACGTTGCCGTGGCGTTCGCCCGGCCGATGAACCACGGTGAAATCGTACGGCATCAATTTGAAGGCAAGGCGGGCAAGCCGCCCATGCAGGTCAGTGGTGCCGGCGGTGCGGATGTGGCGCACGGCCATGCTATCTGTCTGTAGGATGAAGTGTCGGCCCCACAGATATGGGCGCCAGTGTCGGATGGCCCAGGCTGCGGCATAAGCCTCCCCTTCTGCTGATGACATGTTGCCTTCGCTTGGGTTGAGTTTCCGGCTGGCGTACTGAACTACGTATTCTTTGCCGTGCTCGTCCTTCTGCGACAGGCACGCGCCCACTGCTGTTTTACAGAAATCCGTCTGCACTATGAATTCACGCTCGAAGTCTGGGGCCCGTACGACCGGGTGGCTGGTCAGCGCCGTCTTCAGGTCCTCGAAGGCGTGCTGCTGCGCCGGCCCCCAGTTCCAAGGTATGTCCTTTTTTAGTAGATCGAACAAGGGCTTGGCCCGTTGGCTCATTCCTTGAATGAAGTTTCGGTAGTAGGAGACCATGCCTAGGAAGGCCTTGATTTGGCGCACGGTGCGCGGCGGCGGGAAAGCTTCCACCGCAGCAACGTTGCGGGGGTTTGGCTCTACTGTTCCGGTGTTCCCGTCAAGGGTGTGTCCCAGGAACAGCAACCTTCGGCATGCCCACTCTCCTTTCTTAGCGGATACGCGCATACCCGCTAGCCGGAATAAATCCAGCACAATCTGTACGTCGCGTAGGTGTGACCTCAAGTCCGACGATGAGATGATGATGTCGTCTACCCAGAATGCTGCGCACTTGGGTGGCGGCGGCAGTCGTGCTGCCGCGGGGTCCGGTACCCCTGGTCGGGTAGGTCCGCCGTCCATTAGCACGGGCGCAAGGATTTTTCGCAATAGGGCGGTGAAGTACAGTGGACTGGAGGACAGCCCCATAGGCATAACCCGGTATCTCCACTGGGTGTTGCCTGCACTGAATGCGCACCGCTGCATGCTCTCCTCGTCTGCTAACTCCAGGCTGAAGAACCCAGACACCATGTCGAAGGCGGTGTAGATCCGCTGCTGTCCTAACGGCGGGCTTACTGAATCTAATATGTCCTGAATGTTGCCCATAGGAAATTTCTGCGGCTTCAACACCTGGTTGAGGCGACGAAGGTCTACCACACACCGGAGGCCGCCAGAAGGTTTCTTGATGACGAGCATTGGTGCAGACCAGGGACTGGTGGATGGTTCCACGATGCCATCTGCCCACATCTTGGATATCTCGGCGTCGGCGGCCTCCCGCTCAGCCCTGCCCATGCGGTAAGGGGGAACGTAAACGGGGGCCGCGTCCCCAGTGTCTACCTTAACTCGTACCCAGGTTGTCTTGCCCAGCTCCCTGTTGTTTCGAGCGAACATGTCGTAGTTGCGGTGCATTAGCTTCATGAACTCACCTCTCTCTCCTGGCTGCAGGTCGTGACTCACACGCTGCTCCATCAGCTCCTTCAGTTCCTCGTCTGGTTCCGGTGACTCCAGCTTGGCGCGTGACTCGGCGCCTCTGCGTAGAGCCAAGGCCACGTGCTGAGCTGGCGACAGCTCCTGCACCAAATCGTAAGCAATGGGGTCAGGTGGGGGTAGCCTGGATGGCGTGTCAGTGGGCGCTGCCGCATATGAGGGATATGTCGGTGGCGCCAACGGCTTCCCTGGCTCCTCGGGTTTCGGGTGGTGTAGTTCTCTATCATAATATACCTGCATAGTGGCGGCGGCGATGGGCTGTGCAGCGTTGCTTGTAAACTGGCGTAGCTGCTCTTCCCGGATCAGCTTGTCGTGCTGAATTCGCAAGCGCAGTAGATACCTCTGGTCCGTTTCTAACTTGTCGCGCGCTGCGCTCCACTGTTCGGTGTGCATGTCCCTCATTCCGGCTGCCGTCTCGCACTCGTGGATGTGGAAAGCGTGATGGCGCACTAGGCGCTCTCCGTAGAGCACCCTGCGTTCATAGTGGGCAATCTGGCGGGCGTGGTTGTCTGCCTCAGACAGGTCGGGGTCGTCCCCCAGATCTGTCCAACGCGGATCATCAACAGATGGCTTGAATACGATGTGAGGCCAAGAGCTGGGGTCCCACTCTTCTTTCCCATCCGCCATCATAACATTTACTCCGCCCAAAATGGTAATCGCAGGCTCGCTGCTGGTTGGAGCGACGTTCGGAGGCGGTACGAGGCCTGCAGCTGGATTCGTCTCCGTACTCGCTGTCGTTGGTGAGTCGGTAGCACCTGCGGAACTAGGACCTGGGGGGTACGGCTCCGTCAGGGTGTGTGTGCTTGGCATCCGGCTCCCCGTTTCCTGGGCCTTTGCCCACTTCCGGAGTCGTCGTCCTCTCTCTCGCTTGTCCTCTCTTGTCTCTTCCTGGGCTTCTAGGGCCCACTGTCGGTGTTGATCAGCTAGCGTCTCCAGGCCTTCGCCTAACATGGTGAATTCGGTGTCATACCGGTCGTGAAAGCGCTTCAGGTGTTCGCCATACTTGACCTTGTTTTGGGCCACATTGTACGCCTGCTCCAGGTGGCCAACATGGGATGAGGTCAGCGTCAGCAGTACCTCCTCGAGTTGCCGGGGGTCCTGCACTGGAGGAGGTAAGATCGAGTCAGGCCATTCATCTGTTTCCCACGGCGTGGTGGGCCATGTTTCTGTCGAGTCCTCCCACGCCGATGGCGTGCTGTGTGTTGTGGTTCTGGGCGGTGGCTCGGGAACGCCGGCTACCGCCCGGCAAAACCTGGCGAAATCCTTAGCGCCCTCCATCCTTGACATGCGGTCCTGATCCTGCAGATGCTGGTTGCGGGCTTCTTCTTCTGCGTGTCTGTGTTTCCGCGCCTGGCGCTCCGCCCCCAGCTTGCCAAGGGCTCGGCTCCAGAGCTTGTGGAAATTCTCCATGTGCCGGCCGTAATCAATCCGCCGGGTCAGCAGTACGCGTTCGTTTTCGTAATCCTCGTCAAAGGTGAACACGAGGCGGGCCGGCCGGTGGTCCAGTTCCCGCGGATCTGGCACCGGCGGGCGCAGGTATGGGGGCCAGATCTTGCTGTTCCATTCCGCCGGGCCGTAGTCGGAACCCGTCGGCTGCATGTCGTTTCCAAGGGTCGGGGTGATTATCTTGCTGGTATACGGTAGCAATATCTCCGCCTTTGCCACCGGCTTTCCCCACCCCTCCAGGACTGTCTGGATCCACTCGTACTCGTGCTGCTGGAGCCATTCGTGCTGGCGCGCTTCGGCCGCCTCCTCGGCCCTGGTCTGGTAGAAACCTATCTCGTCCGTCGAACTGGCCTCCATCTGCCGGACGTAGTAGCGTTCCAACCTGTCAAGGTAATTTACAAGTCTTGAATGGTGTAGAGCCCGCGCCTCACAGCATCGGCATAGGTCGGCGTTGGAGGGGTTGTTGCGGTGGCGGAGCGCGGGGTAATGTTTTGGTGTTATTGGCGGCAATGGCATGCCATCCTCGGCGTAGGTACGCTCATAGGTGGTGGGCCGTGTGATGTCCTTGCGGCGCATATTCTCCTCATTCTCCGCTCGCCGCAACGCCCCCATGTACCAGCTAAACCTCTCCTCATATATTCCGCCCTTATCCTCCCCTAGGTCGGCTGCCTCTAGCTGCAACACCCTGAGGATTGAGCCCTCTCCCGCAAGGTTGCTGTTGTCGGCGCTGAACGCGAGGTCGCCGTACCGCAAGGTGAGCGCTAGGTAGTGTTGGGCATATTGTTTGTAGAATTCTGACAGAGGGATGTCGTCATTTGGCTGCGGGCAGGGAGTGGTGCCGCTGTGGGTGATTTCGACGCCCGAACGGTCGGGGTCAGGGTCTATGCGTTCCGTGCGGCGGAACCCAGTGACGTTGGCTGCCGGGACGCGTTGGGGGCACCCCGCTTCTGGTGGGCATGAGGGGACCTCCTGCGCCCAGTGGAGAGTGTACGTAGCGTGGAGTACCATCCCATCTGAATTTATCTCCCCTGCCGTCTGCGTCCTCTCGAGTAGGCGGTCAAAGGTGGCTAGCTGCTTGTGGTCCATAGCCAGCTCCTTGTCCGCGTTGTCCTGTAGTTGTTGGTGTCGCTCGACCTGACTGTTGAGCGCTAGCTTGCTGTAGAACTTGCGCCAGTACTCATGGTGGCGTACCAGGTGCTTGCCGTACCGCACACACCTGTCGTAGTGGTACCTGAAACGCTCATAGTTGGAGCTGGGACTCATATCCCCATCGGTGACCACCTTATCGCGGCGCGGGTCCCGAACTGGGGGTGGTTTCAGCAGCTCCCAGGTCGAGTCGTCCCAATTTTCTGCCTGCGGGTTGACTAGCCAGGGTAGAGGCCCTGGCGGGTTATTGGGAACAGCCAGCCCCTGGTCGGGGGCTGTCGTGCCATTGGTGGTACTAGCGGCTCCCTGGTGCCCCAGGTTAACCCACATGCGCTGGAACGTGTGGTGCTCGTACAGATCTTTCACCCGCTGTTCCCGCGCTATGTCCGCTGCTCGCAGGTGCTCCTGTGCTGTTCCCGGCCCAAGTCCTCGGGCCGCTGATTGCTCATGGAAACGCTCAAGATCGGCCCAGTACTGCACACGCTTCTCCATGTGGTCGGCGCGTTGCTTGTAGTGCTCCACGGGTACGTCGCTGTAGTATTCTGGCTCCTGCGGTGGCATGGGCTGGTCCAGCGCGTCGCTTACCTGTCCCACGCTCTCCTCGTCTGCGGGTGTACTCTCCCCTTCACTCTCCGGCTGATCCGTAACCTCCCGTTCTGTGTCCTCACTGTGGGCCGCAGGAGTCCCGGTTGGAGAGGGAGCCGGCTGTTCTTGGTTGTCTACCAACATTTGATAGAACTCCTGCAAGTTGGACCGATCTTCATCAAGTTTGGTTTGGGCTGCTTCCTTCCTCTGACGGTGCGTGTCCGCGCTGGTGTGAGCGCCGTTCTCTGTGTGATAGCGTTCCCAGTACTTATGATACGCTACTTCCCTCTGCTGTTGTCGTACCTCGTCTGCGTAGTGCACGACTTGTTGTCTGCATGCTGCGACCGACGTCCCACAGTGTGTATCCCACTGGGCGTCTCGTATTTTAATTGTCGGCTCCGCAGGTGCCTCGTTTGGGGGCGGGCTGTTGGTTTCTTGCAGTAACTGGTGGATGTCGGGAATCCCTGTTTTCTCTTCTGCCTGCAGGAATAACGGTGGTGGCTTCGGTACCACCTGCAAATCGTCGGCTGCTCCTGGGGTTCGGCTATCTGGTGGGCTCTGGTTGATGGATGGTGCCTGTGGGGTTTGGGGGTTGAGTTCGGGCACCTGGTACGAGGTCGGGGGTGATTCCGGCCGTGGGAAATGGTCGATGTTGCCAATCATGTTGATCATTAGCTCCGGGGTTGCCGGTGCTTGCTCTGCCTTGGTCTTGTCCTGGTCTGGCGACTCCTGTGGAAGCCCGCGCAGTGCCCAGGCCAGCTCATCTTCCGCCTGGTATTCCCGGTACCTCTCCCAATCTGTGACAGGCTCGCTGGTGGGCAAGCCGTGCATCTCACAGTGCACGTTCAACAACTCCTCCGTTCCAAACTCCATCATCTGGAAGCTAGCCACGCGCTGCAACGTATACAATCCTGCTGAAAGCGGCCCCTCCTCCCTGCTGGCATGTGGACGCCGGCGGGCTTGCTCTACGCTGCTGTTCCCCTCCCCTAACGCCAAGGCGGCGAAGGCAGCCAGAGCCTCCTCGTCCTCATCGTCACTCCCGCCCCCTTCGACGCTACTGCCGCTGCCTGGCTCCGTTCCCTCCTCCTCTAGAGGTGAGGAACCGACTGGGGGATCTGCCGGTGGGGGCTCATCATCACTATCGGAGGAGAAGGGAGGAGTTAGATGTACGATGGTGTGGTGGGTTGTATTGTCGTCCGGTTCACCGTCCTCGTCCTCGCTTGGGCCACCGTTGGACTCCTCTCCCGATGCCTTCTCGTCTTCCTCCCCAGGTTCCGTGGCGGCCCCATCTGCTGTCGCTGCCGGCCTTGCGGCGGCGGGTGCGTCAGGGGCCCCGGCCACAGGGTCCCGTGGAGCAGTGACGGTCTGAGTGACAGCCCGGCCCCGGAGATGGGCCGGGCGGCGGTTCATCTCCGCCTCTCGGTCGGGGTTGATGATTACCACGCCGGTCTGGTACACCTCTGGCTCCGAGACATCGCTGGCGTAGCTCATTGCCTGCAAGAATCGGGACTCCATCTCTCGTTCCTGCGGGCCCCGCTCGAAGGTGAGGGGAATGGAGCGACGATCATTGCGGCTGGTGGTGTAAGTCAATTGTCGGTTCTTGTAACTGATGTCAGCTTGCACCGAGGAAAGGTAGTCGTTGCCTAGTAGCAACCGGTAGCGGGGTGCTTCGCTAACATATACCGTCACGGGCATTGCCATGTCGGGCAGCTCCACGTATAGATTGGGCACTTTCCCCATCACTCGTGAGAAACCCCCATCGGCGTTGATGAATGCCGCCGTGGAATCTTGCATTTCAGGCGCCCGGCGGAGCTGTAGCACTTGCTCCCATGCTACCACGCTCACGCTGGCGCCGCTGTCGATGATCGCTTCTATGTCTTGGATTGTTCCGGTACAATCGCGCACCTGGACCCATGCCTTGCAGACCGAGTGGCTTGGACCCCGCGGCGGCTGCTGTACACTGTATACCGCCGCCGCTGCCGCGGCATGGGGCGAGGGCGACCCTCCAGCCACCATCCGGGGTAGGGTGGTGTGTGCCTCATCGATGAGCTCCTCTAGTGCCTCCTGCGCAAACAAGTTCACTGCCGGCGCAGCAGGCAACTGGCGGGAATACGCAACCAATTTCTGCCCCAACTTACCTATTACCTGCTTGGCACTTACCTGACTGGCGACTGCCAGCGTGAGCGGCACTTTCATTACCTTGTGAACCAGGGTGTCCGTGAGGGTGTTCTCAGCCTCCATGGGGTTAGTGGGAATGGGATCCGTGCGGCCTGACGGATCCCCGTTTGCGCGAGTGCGCCATGTGTTCCGTCCCGGGGACGCAGCGGCAGACCTCGGGCCAGAAGGCGCACGGGTCAGCTCGGTGCGTGCACCCCTGGCTCCCCCACTTACCTGCCTGGCGTCTTGATTGCTTGCGGTGGTCCTTATTCCCCGTGTAGGTCCTGCGGCAACACCTGCGTTCTGGGGCATACCTGCTGGTCCCCTACTTACCTGAGTCGGCAACCCTGTTGGAGCAGCGCCTGCACCGGCCGCCTTTCATTGAAAGTTATCGTGGTGTGCGCAGAGTGATAACGCCGCAGCGTATGTAATATACCGTAGTTGGAAGCGTGATTGGGCTAGGTGGTGACGCATGCGCCAAGGGACTGGGACGGGACGGGTCGTTTACAATGTGTGTGTCTTGGGGTGCGTGTGGACCTCCGTAGGTACCTGCGGATAATCGACTTGGCGGCTACGTTAGCGAGGCGTGCTACGCCCTGTTGTTTATGGAGTTTTGATTGAGGAGAACTATGATTTGAGATGGCTGGTGAATAGATTGCTGTTTGCCACGGGGACTGTATGCCCGTGGGCGTTTCCCCTGCTATGGTCTAATGAGACGAGGCCTTGCGACCTGCGTCTCGATACCACCCACGCGTAGCACCCCCAAAACGCGTAAGCACCTATAAAATTTTCGCGCTGATTGGGGTCTACTAGCGTGCCCAAGGATCGTTCAGTGTTGCCTCTAGTGTGGGCACGTGTGATGACGGACCGCACACTGACACGGGACCTGCTACGAGGTGTGTTTGCCCGTGTGGTTCTCTAGCCCCGATACCCTTTGAGTGCCGCTGTTGACGGCTGTTCCTACGTGTGTTTAACTAATCGAGATGCGAAACTATGCGGAATAAGATTGCGTTAACGGGTTTTGAGTCACAGTGCCGGCGTGGGAGCCGGGCCTGCGGAGAAGGGTGCCGGCGTGGGAGCCGTGCACTCGTTAGAGGGAGCGGCGGCTAGGGTTGCGGCTCGCTCGTGCTGTCCACTCGCTCGCCGGGAGGCGAGACCTGTAAAGGGACAGATGAAGTGTGAGAGGGCAAGGGTGTCTTGACTCCTTGGCGTCTCCTTCTGGTTTCCTGCGAGGGGAAAGGGCTAAGGGAGGAGCCCTGATGCTGCAGGCGGCTGACCAGGTGCCGCGGGGTTATAGCACGAGGAGGGAAAGCTCCTACGGCGTGAGAGGGAACGTGAGGCTAAGGGAATCGCACGTCACGTTTACACAGAAGTTTCTCAGTCTAGAGCTCTCGGGCTCGGAATCTATCAGAGTGGGTCTCCAGTCGACCTGATCAGTGGCCGTGCTGCACAGCGTGTCGGGTGCTTGGCTTGCGGTCCGGGGATTGGTTCTGGCTGCGAGAGCCCCGCCTTATATACTCCCCCCCAACCCGTACAGGGCCCCATTCCAGCCGTACACCCGGCCCTGCAGGACCGTACGGCGCCAGGCCGGGCGCCCACAGGTCAGACTTACGAACCCTCCTGTCAGACAACCTCGTCACCGCCTCGTCACCCCGCCTTCTCGTCAATCACTCGCTAATCACTCGCCCCCTTCCAACTGCCCTCGTATACTCGTATACGCTCCCTGCCCTACTCGTCAGCTACATACGTCTTACTTATTCGTGTTTGCGAATAGGCGGCCCTGCGGAGCGCCCTTTGGCGCGGGCGGGACCGATCAGTGCCCAACCGCTCTCCTGCACTCTTTTCCTGCTTACAGCCCTTCCTTCTCCTCCCCAATATTTCTATTTAATTACGTTCCTAATTATAGCGTCCGTGTGGCTCCGCGCTCCAGCGTCTTGGTCGTCCGTTGCTCGGGCCTGGCTCGTCCGGCCCCGTCGCTGCAGCGTTTTCCACGTTGTCCGGCGGCCCTCCGTGGCTTATTTCCACTCCTCCTTGTGCCGTGCGTGTATGTGGAAGTCACAGCTGGGTTGAGAACCTGATCGGACGGGGAAGCTGGATTGGGTGGCGACCTCTTTCGGGTGACGAGCCCTATGCGCAGCACATCTGGGACGTTGTATGCCTGGCTGCGATCTCTGCCATGGAGTACGGTAGGAGGCTATTGTTTGCCTCCAGAGGGGAACAAGGCAAGGTAGAAGAAACAGCGATTAGCAGGATTAAAACGCAAGTTATAGCAGACTTTTGGGAGCGTTTGCAGACGTATGTGAGCCTGGGCATCAAGCCAAGGGGGTGGGACGAAATCCCACCAGGCCACCCTTGGATTGAAAGAAGGGAAGACGGGAGTATGTGGATCAATAAGCCGACTTTCATTACAGTTGAAGAGGAAGGAGATTGAGTTTAGAAGATGGTGGCGCTCCCATGGGAGCAAGGCCTATTAGCCCAAGGCGCAGAGTAGGCTGTCGGCGCTGCAGGTGGCGCGCCCCTGAGGTCTAGAGCAGGGCGTCCGTACTAGTACGTGCTCGCTGGCTCGTGAGCTGCGTCAGCAGGTCCCTCCTGTAACCAATGCAATCTGCCGTCGGTGCTGGTGGTCCTGATGGGCCTGGTCGCGGCGCTGATGATGATCTAGCCGGAACGCGCGTTTCTAACTTGTAGGGTGCTTCACACTAGATGTGGTGACTTGAACATGATAGCTGGCAGGGGGTATTTTGCCAAGGCGGGGGGTGCATCGACGGCGTGCGCCCTGGTGGCGGCCCGATGACCCATTTTCCACGCATCCATGACCATTTCTGTAACCCATGCCAGCTGTGGCCACCGTGACGTACATCGGGTTACTCGGGAGGGCTTCAATAGCACGGTGGTGACTGAACCATAGCACATGGATCCTAGGCGGCGCGTGCCGCACGCATCGTACCTCCCACACAGCGTCGGGCTGGATTCCCCGCTGCATAACTTGCAAATCTTACTTAGGGTGGTTCCCGATCCGGGGGTTCAGGCTGCGGTCGGCTTGCCCATGCGCGTGCGGTCTTCGTGCCGCTCCTTCCGACGAAGCCCGACGAAGCCGCCCCCGAGCAGCCCCATCTGCCCGCGACAGCTGAGAGCTCCGCGAGCTCCGCCAGCCCACCAATGCGTAATGTGTATTCTTGGGCAGATACTGAACCTATAATTACGTGTTTATTGAAGCTTGCAAGGTTGGATTCCAGGTACCAAGTTTTCCGAGCCGAGAAAGGGGACTGCTAGCGGAGACCCTTTGCCATGAACACGTTTGCTATTTAACAGCATAACAAGATGGCGAGCCGCTCCGCGGAGTCGGGACCGAGCACGATGCGCACCTGGCACGTCATTTTGCTCGCGGCGGTCGTGCGGGCGGTGCTGATATGCTGGGCCGAATACCAGGACAGCCGTATGGCAGTCAAATACACGGACATCGATTACGTCGTGTTCACGGACGCGGCGAGGTTCGTGGCGACCGGGGGCTCGCCCTACCAGCGCGCGACGTATCGCTACTCGCCGCTGCTAGCCTACCTAGTGCTCCCCAACATCTGGCTACATCCGGCGTTCGGCAAGGTGAGAAAGCCGGAGCCCGCGCGTAAGCATGCCTGGGCGGGGCGCGGCGGGGCCTGGGAAAGCCGCCCGTCCTTCCAGGCCTAAAGGGGCAGCCTGCGGCCACGACTGTCAGGGCCAGGGCGAAATGGTTGGGGCCGGCTGCCTCGTCGCCGGCACCCATCGCAGCTGTCTGGCATCCGCCTGTTTGGGAACTCAAGCCCAGTCAGCAGCAGCATGTCTGGGTTTCGGCCGCCCAGGCCGCCCGTGGCTGCGTTGCCCCCACCCACGCACCCTCCACAACCCCACTCCCACCCCCATCACACGCTGTCAGGTGCTCTTCTCCGCCGCCGATCTGCTGGTCGCGGCCGCGCTGGCGCACCTGCTGCGCGCCGCCGGCGCGCCGCCGCGCCTGCGCGCCATTGCCACGGCGGCTTGGCTGTTCAACCCCTACACCGCCACCATCTCCACGCGCGGCAGCTGCGACGTGCTGAGCGTGCTACTGCTGCTGGGCCTGCTGGTCATGCTGCTGCACGGCGCTGACGTGGCGGCGGGCGCGCTGTATGGACTTGCCGTACACTTCCGCATCTATCCCGTCATCTACGGCCCCGCCGTCGTGCTGTTCCTGCTGCGCCGCGCCGCCGTGCGCCAGGGCCTGATCGGGCTGCGCGCTGGCAGTAGCAGTGCCACAAGCGGCGGGGGCGGCAGTAGCACAAGAGGTGCCAGTGGCGGCAGCAACAGGGGCCTGCGGCATTGGGCGCGGGCGGTGCGGCCGGCGGCGGCGTTCTGCTTGGCGGCGGCGGCAACGTTCGTCGCGCTGGGGGCCGCGTTCTACTACCTGTATGGGCACGCATTTCTGAATGAGGCGTTTCTGCACCACCTGGGTCGGAAAGACCCGCGTCACAACTTTTCACCTTACTACTACCCCATCTATCTGCAAGGCTACGCCGCAGCTGAGTCGGGTGCCAGCAGTAGCAGCAGTAGCAGTAGCAGCAGCAGTAGCAGTGTCAACGGTGCCGGCATGACAGGCGGCGATGGGGCTGCAGTCATGCCGCCGCCACCGCGCCCGGGCCAGGAGGCAACGGCTGCGGCAGGGCTGGGGCCGGCGGCGGCGCGGCTGCTACAGCCGCTGTGGGGCGCGGCGGTGCGGCTATTGCCGCTGCAGGAGCCGTGGCGGCTGGCGGCGGCGCCGCAGGCGGCGGCACTGATGGCGCTGTCAGCGGCTTACCACGCGGACCTGCCCGTGGCCTGGCTGCTGCAGGTGCGATTGCGATTGCGAGGGCGGGGCGCGTGCATGCTCATGTGTGCATGTGCGCCGCACATCGAAGTCTGGGCGCCGCAGGGCACGTGTGGGAGCGGGAGTGAGAGCGGATGCAGAGGCGCAGAGGGCAGCGTCAGAACCATTCCCACACTTGCTAGGCGTAACGTAGCATACGTGGCGAGCCCCACATGGCAAGCGGTCGCGACGCAGGCAGACTGTCCAACCCCCGCGCGCGCCCTTTCTTGCTTACGGCGCCCTATGGACAGACGTGGTCGTTTGTGACGCTGAACAAGGTGGTGACGGCGCAGTACTTTGTGTGGTACCTGTGCCTGCTGCCGCTGGCGCTGCCGGCGCTGGCGGCGCAGTCGGCGGTGCCGGCGGCTGCGCTGGCGGGCGCCGGCGCGCTGTGGGTGGCGGCGCAGCTGCACTGGCTGGGCTGGGCGTACCAACTGGAGATGAAGGTGGGGCCGGGGCTGTTGGGGCGGTGGGGGCGGTGGGCTGGGGAGGAGGGCGTAGAGGATGTGGGTGGGTTGTAGGCGGCCGAGGAAGTGAGGGCCGTAACGTTTAGGCGGGTGAATTGCTGGGCGACAGCGTTATGCGAAGGCCCCCCGAGCGTAGGCATGCCAGGCAAGCCGTGGCGGAGACCCTGAGTCGGCAGAAAGGGGCAGCCTGTCGCGCCCTATCGGCCGCACCGCATTGCTGTCACCGCGGCCGCCAGGGCGCTGCTCCTGGCTCCAGCTCTCACCTCGTGTGTCCGCCATCACTGCCCATTGCACTGCCGCGACCCCCTGACGCACCGCAGGGCCGCTCAGTGCACGTGGGCGTGTGGGCGGCCGGGCTGCTGTTCCAGATCGTTAACACACTGGTCATCGTAATGCTGGCGCGGGCGCTGAAGCCGACGGCACGGGCGGCGAAGGCCAAGGCGCAAAATGCGGATGCGGCGGGCGCGGAGGAGGAGGAAGGCGGGGAGGATGGGCTGGGTGAGGGCGGTGCGGGGGTGCTGTCGTTCTTAGAGGCAAGCCTGCGGGTGCAGGGTGCGCAGGCACCGCCGGCGCAGCAGCCACTCCCCGCCGGGTTTGTGTCGCCCGAGCGCAAGCAGCAGTAGCAGTAGCAGGCGGGCAGGAGAGGAGGGCAGCGCCGAGAGAGGCAGTAGCTTTGGCGGCGTCGACACCAGAAGCACGGCGGGCGAGAACTGCCGCTGCTTTTCTTCCTTTCCACCACCATGCATGCCGCACCGAGCGTCCGCCGGGTACGGTAGCCGCGCGTGGCTTGATGCGAGCGCCGCACCGCATTGAACGTGTATGGCAGGGTTGGCTTGGACACTTTTGGCCACGCGCTTCTGGGCATGCTGGGCCTAGCGCTGCACGCATGCATACTGACGGACCAAGGAACGAGACTCGGAATCGCAATCGGCCCGGCCGCGGCCATGTGCAGGTGTATCATGCCGGCGGCTTCGGTGGTGGCCAGTGCGTGCGGCCTTTCAGGGGAGGATGCCTTTCAGGGGAGGATGCCTTGCAGGGGAGGATGCCTTGCAGGGGAGGATGCCTTGCAGGGGAGGATGCCTTGCAGGGGAGGATGCCTTTCAAGGGAGGATGCCGATCAAGGGAGGATGCCGATCAAGGGAGGATGCCGATCAAGGGAGGATGCCGATCAAGGGAGGATGCCGATCAAGGGAGGATGCCGATCAAGGGAGGATGCCGATCAAGGGAGGATGCCGATCAAGGGAGGATGCCGATCAAGGGAGGATGCCGATCAAGGGAGGATGCCGATCAAGGGAGGATGCCGATCAAGGGAGGATGCCGATCAAGGGAGGATGCCGATCAAGGGAGGATGCCGATCAAGGGAGGATGCCGATCAAGGGAGGATGCCGATCAAGGGAGGATGCCGATCAAGGGAGGATGCCGATCAAGGGAGGATGCCGATCAAGGGAGGATGCCGATCAAGGGAGGATGCCGATCAAGGGAGGATGCCTTTCAAGGGAGGATGCCTTTCAAGGGAGGATGCCGATCAAGGGAGGATGCCGATCAAGGGAGGATGCCGATCAAGGGAGGATGCCGATCAAGGGAGGATGCCGATCAAGGGAGGATGCCGATCAAGGGAGGATGCCGATCAAGGGAGGATGCCAATCAAGGGAGGATGCCGATCAAGGGAGGATGCCGATCAAGGGAGGATGCCGATCAAGGGAGGATGCCGATCAAGGGAGGATGCCTGTCATGCATCAGTGTGAACCCGTGAAGGCAGAGGACCGGGCAGGACAGCGCGGCGACGCGTGGAACGAGGCGGGTGTAGGGGGCTAGAGGCGATGCACCTGCAATCGACAGTCACATGTATACTGAGTACCGCGCGAGTGCGTTGCATGCATGCTGCAGCGTAAGGCTGTCATGCCTGACATGCGGCGGCGGTGGTAGGGGCAGCCGATGCGGGTGGCACCAGCCACTGTGAGCAGCCGGTGTTGGACGGGGGGAGCGGGCTGCTGGGGCCAAGAGGCGTGCAGCCAGGATTGCACATGAAGCAGGCTGTGCCGCACGGCTGGTGTGTTGCTGAGCTCGCATGTTGGTGTTGTGGCAGGTGCGCAAATGCACGGATGGTGCGCCTTGATGGGGTCGTGTGCAACAGTGCAAGTTTTAAAATCGGTTGCCATGCTTTCCTCGAGTCCTTGGATGAGGTCGACACAGTGTGCCGCGCACACCGTTCATCAGGGGAACACGACCGCTACAGTGCTGCCACAGCCCGGAGGTTACAGCCGCACAGGGGCCTGTGTCTGTTCAGTGCAAGCGGCTCCGGGCTCAGGCACATGCTTGGCTGGCGGAGCCAGCTCCCGGTTCCACGGTCCGTTCAACTAGGTTCAACCGCCTCGTCAGACTCATCTTCACGTTCAAGCGTTGCGCACTAATCGCATCGCTAGCAGCTAACTGCCACCGCCGGTACCGCCCTCGACCGCCTCACCCTCCGCCACCTCGCCCTCCGCCACCTCGCCCTCAGCCACCTCGCCCTCAGCCACCTCGCCCTCAGCCACCGCGCCCTCAGCCACCTCGCCTTCTACCGCGCCCTCGCCCTCATGCTCGCCTGTGCCGCCCTCGTAGCCAACATCATCATCCTCGCCGCCGCCGCTGCCGTCACCCTCCGCCGCGGCGCGCTGCTTCGCCTTCTGCCGCTGGCGCCGCCGGCGCTGCGTGTTGGTGCTGCCGCCGCGCTGGCGCCGGGCCCCCTCAGCTGCACCCACAACACCGGTGCCGGGCGCCCTCGCCACCTCCTCCCGCGCCTCGCCCGCGCCTGCGCCCCCGCCATCCATCCGCAGCAGCGCGGCAGCTGCGTCCTCCTCCCGTGCCACCTCCGCTCCGCCCTCAACCTCCCCTCCCTCAGCTGCACCTCTGCCCGCGCCCGCGCCTGCACCCTTGCCACCGCGCTTCCGCCGGCCGCTCCCTGCCACCGCCGCTTCCGCGGCCGCCGCCGCTTCCGCACCCGCTACAGCCGGCAGCGGCGGCCCTGCTACTGCCGGCAGCGGCGGCATGAGGCCCAGCTGCGCCGCGGCGTGCCGCACCACCGCCTCCCGCGACTCCAGCGCCAGCTCGCGAGAGGCGATGGAGCGCTCCCGCGCGCCCACCGCCTCCTCGCGCGCGCGCACCGCGGAGCCCTGCGCGTCCAGCGCCGCCTCGCGCGCCGCCAGCTCCGTGCGCCAGCCCACCTGCACAGCGGGCGGCGGCGGAGTGCCGTTGAGGGTCAGGCGTGGGCAGGGCTTGATTGAGCGTGTGGTGGTAGTGCATGTGGTGGTGCGGCGGTGGTGCGTGTCGTGGCGGCGCGTGTGATATGCGGGTTGTCATTCGTGTGGTGCCATCTAGGGTAGGGGGAAGGATGTGAAAGACGCGTCCGAGGGAGGAGCCACGGGGAACGTAGGAGGGAACGCAAACAAGATGTCTGACGGCCGACTGGGCAAGACACGATTCAAGTCGGCGGCCCCCTGGCTCCACGACCTGGGCACCCACAGCCCACCACGCAGAGCACCACCCACCAGGCCTCTGAATGGAACGTCGATGGGGGGGCTGGCTGGTGTACAGATTTTACAGGAGTTACGGAGTGCACAGTTTGCACGGTGGCACGGAGTTTACAAAGCTTACAAAATTGACGGATGGCACAGCACACGCGGCAAGCTCACCTCCAGGCGTTGGTTCAGCGACGCCAGGCGCACCGTCGCCACCGCATCCGCCTGCCAGCCGCTGCCGCTGCCGCCGGCAGCACCCCCTGCACCTCCTCCGCGACTGCTGCTGTCGCCGATGACGCTCCCGGACAGCGGCCCCCGGGTGTCACTTGCGGCTGTAGCTGCGGCCGGACGCTGGGCGGCAGTAGCAGCTGCGGCGGTGCGGATGGCTGCCTGGTCGGCAGCAGTACCGGCAGCAGACGCAGTCGCCGGCGCAGTGACAGGGGCAGCGCTGGCCTCCGCTGCCGACGTGGGCGCAGATTGCTCCGCGGTGCTACTGCTGATTCCCCGCCCAACAAAGCCAACCCCGCCGCCGCCGTCATCCCCACCGGTTGTAGCAGCTGTGGCAGGGCCGGCAGGCTCTAGCGGGCTGCACGGCGCACGGGAGGGCAGGGGCCCTCCTGAATCATTGGTGGCAGCGGCGCCATCGCCGCCGACAGCACTGGCCTTGGCTGTAGCGACCCCAACGGATGGGTCCGTGGTGCCTGCCGGTGCCGCTGCTGCTGCAGCTGCTACTGCCGCTGGTGCGAGTGGCGAGGACGGTGATGGCGGCGCCTCACCGCTTTCGGACAGCGAGGCGGCACCGCCGGCGGGTTCTGTGATCAACGCCGCCATTGCGCTGCAGGGTACTGCTGCTGCGGCGGGCTACTACTGCAAATGCTGCTGCTGCCGGGGGGAGAGGGGCAGGCGGCGGTTGGGCGATGCTTATTTAGACTTGCGAAGGCTGCCGTATGGTTTGACACGTCGGGGCGCTACAGCAAGCAAGCATTCAACATGATTCAGGATGAGAATTCGTCAGGTTCGTCAGCGAGCAGGTCCTGCCTACTTGGCGCCCGTGCCGCCGTGCCCCTGCCCGTGCCCGCTCCCGGCCATCCCCTCCCGTCCCGCGCTCACCTTTTCGGCGGCACGCCGCGTGTGATATCACCGCCCGGGGGGAGCCGCCATGGGGCCGACGACGGCAAATGATCTATCGGGCTTGACACGGCACAAGCGTGCGAGGCCCAGGACGCCCGGAGGAAGCAAAGCAAAGCGACGGCACACGCGCGCGCTGTAGCTGCTGATTGCGCGGGCGGCGGCCTCGTTTGTTACTTACAAATGTGCTGCAGCGGCTTGCGAGCCGGCGATGACGCCAGCGAGAGCGACCGGGATGGGTGGGGCCGCGCGACATGACGTCGGCGTGCGGTCGCTCGTAACGCCCCCGGGTCCCCGTCCCTAAGGCAGTTGGAGGCCTGGAGCGAGCCTGCCTGAGTTGGACCGCGCTGCACTGCCTGGGGAGCACCCACCGTGAGAGAGGGGGCCAGTACACCAGGGCCTATATAGCCATATCGCATCGTTCAAACACCAATGCCCGGGTTGGTCTTCCGGGACCCGCGGGACTTCAAGACACCTCCTGGCGCGGTCCCCCTCCTTCCCGCACGCTTTTCCCCGCGCCACTTGCCGCCTGTCAGCACCCCCAACAGCCCTGCCCCCTCGCGCCACCTCCATTCAGCCACCAGCTAGCCATCCTGCACGGCATGCCGCCCGCAGGTCACGGTGCCGCTGCCGGGCGCGGTCCCGAGTCCGAATCAAACATGCAAACTGCAAAAACTGCAGGCGAGCTGCAGGCGGTCCCGGACTGAGCGCTGAGCGCGGCTCATGCACGCACTGCACCACTACCGTACTTCCGCTTGTCCGCTGGTGCCCGTGCAACCAGTTATAATTATCACTGCTGGGATGACAGCCACCCCGCATCACCTCACAATTCCCTGTCTCATTCCTCCCGCTCAGTTCTCACAGCCACTCCAGCTCACGTTCACGCTCACTCCTCCCCTCTCACTCATTCTCCCCCTGTTCGCAGGGACGGCTACCCCCCGCCCCGCCGCCCGCCCGCCCCCACCCCCCGCCCGTACAGTCCCACTCCACACACGTCATATCACTCTTTCTCACTGCACAGCCACCAGCTCCACGTCAAACTCGAGCGTGGCATTGGGCGGGATGCTGCCCCGCACGCCCGAGGTCCCGTACGCCAGCTGCGGCGGGATGCACAGGCGGCGCTTGTCGCCCACCCGCATGCCCTCCACACCCAGGTCCCAGCCCTGCGCGGCGGCGGCGCGTGGCGGCGCGTGTGTAAGTGTGTGTGGCGCGTCGGCGCGTGTGTTTCGCGTGGCGTGGCGCGTTAAGCGTGGCGTGGCGAGTGCGCCGTGTGTGTTCCAGGGTGGTGCGGGCGTTGCACCAAGAGGTTGCGGGCAGGCAATAGCTTGTTTCGCCTCTTTGTCCCCACCGCACATGGGCACTTCACACAATTCCAACACACCCTGTTCACGACGGCTATTTCCCTTCGAATTTGTGGTTTTCAGATTAGGCTGGCGTTCCTCCCTACCCCACCATCCCACCACCCGCCCCCCCCCCGAGCCCTCACCTTGATGACCTCGCCCACGCCCAGCCGGAACTTGAACGGCTGGCCGCCGCTCTTGTCAAACACCTTGCCGTTGTTCTTCAGCCGCCCCACATAGCGCACGGACACCTGCGCCCGCGCGCCCGCCCGCGAGGCCGCAGCAGCAACGACACCAATAAGCAAGGTGACAACAGGATCGGGGCCACGCGCCGCGTGTGACAGTGCCCCACGGCGCCCCCACATGGCGGCAGGCGTGCTCGGGGTGAGTCAACAGACGCCGCGCTGGCGGCCCCAGGGCGCGGTGCGCACATGCCCCCATGGCGGCAGGTGCGCAGGCCGCGACTGGGCAGCTGAGACGTGTGCGACGCGCGACGCCGCGGCCCGCAAGAGGTCCCCCCTCACACCCCGGTACTCACCCCCCCCACCCCCCGGGCCCCAAACCCCACGGCGCCGCGCACCCCCACCCCCCACTCGCCTTGTGCCCGGGCTTGGCGAGCTTGCCGTTGCCGGGGCCCATGGCCACGTCCTCCACCTGTGTGCGTGTGATGTGTATGGGTGTGGTCGTGAACGTGTGACACGGGCCAGGCGCCATGTGAGCCGCACGCGCGTCTGCAACCCCCACCCCTCGCATGGATGGCTTACCCCCCGGGCCCCTCCGCTGGCAGCCCGCCCAGCCCCCCTCCTCATCCCCTTGGTTCAACTTGGGCTGGCGTTCACACCCACGCCCGCGCCGCACCCGTCTCATGCCCACAACCAGCAGGCACCCATCCAACCCCATTGCTGCTACTGCATTTGCCCATCCCGTTGGTTTGGATTAGCTTGGGCTGGTATTCTCCCCCTCTTCTCATCTTATCTTGATTGATGAACCCCTTTCGCCGGCCCCACCTCGAAGCCGTTGGGGTGGCGGCGGATTGCGCCCTTCTTGGGCGTCTTGCCGTCCGGCTTGGCCTCCGCCGGCTTGGGCGTCTGCTGCTGCTGCTTGGGCGTCTGCTGCGGCTCCGGCTTCGCCTCCTTACCCTTGGTCGCCGGCGTGGGCTGCTGCTGCCTGCGGCACCGCAGCCGGCACGACGCGGCGGTTAGCCCCCCGTCAGCCCCCCGTGAGCTACCCGTCAGAGCCCCGTCAGCACCCCTGGTTGCGCCTTCAGGGCGCTCGGGTTGCGTGCCTTGCGGAACAATGGGGCAGGTGGGCGCCGCGCCAGGCTTGGGCCCCAGCCTCGGACCCCAGCCGCGGCCGCCCCTCCCTCTATCCCACATTCCTCCACTCTCCTGCCCCACTTGTCCCCCGGCCCCTTTGTCCTGAAGCGGCATCGCCAACCGGCGGCCCCGCACGCGCCACCCCCACCGGCACAACCGGAGCACCCGTCCACCCCTCCCCCCGACCCGCAACCTCCCCCCAAACCCCCCTTGCTGCCGCCTGCCGGGGACCCACCCGACCGCCTGCTTCTTCGCGGACGGCTCCTCCTTGGCTGCCTGCTGCTTGCCGGCCGTCGCGGGCGTCTCCGCGGGCCGCTTGGCGCCGGCCGCCGCGGGCGCGGGCGTCTGCTGCTTGGGCTCCGCCGCCTTCGCGCCCGCCTTGGTCTTGGCCTGAGCCTTCTCCTTCTGCACGAGGCAAACATACGCGCGTGATGCCAACGCCAGCAGTGTGTACATGAGGCCATTATGAAGCTGTGGGCCCCACGCGCAAGTCCGAAGCGGCCCTGCCGGGTTGGCTCGTTCGCGCGCTCCTCCCGCGCTGCCACCGTCCGGGCTTCGCCGTGAAGCGGCGTCCCCGCCGAGTGCCTTCAGCTAAACACCCTACGCTTGTAAGCCCCCGCCAGCCCACCCACCCACCCACCCCCGCACCTACCCACTCACACATCCACCCACACATACGCACACGCTCACCCACCCACCTGCTGTTCCTGCTCCGTGACGTCCTCGATCACCACGTGCGGCTTCCGACGGCCCGGGTAGCCGAACATGTCGGCGTCGCCGTCCGCGTCCTCCTCGTCCTCGTCCTCGTCCTCGTCCTGCGGGCGAGCGGGTTGCGGCCCCCGTGCGCGTGTGTGTTGAGAGGCCGCTGTGTACGCGTGTGCTCGTGCGCTTGTGTGCGCGATTTAAGCACACTACTGGGCTCCCTCGCCTGCGCCCAACTGCCCCCCCCCTCCACCACACACACACCACCCGGCCAGCCGCACTCCATCTTCCCTCGCCCCTGCTGCCCACCTCGTCCTCGTCCTCGTCGTCCTCCCCATCCATGTCCTCATCCTCGTCGTCCTCATCCTCATCCTCCTCATCGCCGTGCCCCATCAGCGCGGGGTGGCCCATGGGGAAGCCCAGCGCGGCGGCGTGCCGGGCGTAGGCCTCGTCGTCGTCCTCGTCCTCGTCGTCCTCGCCCTCGTCCTCGTCGTCGTCCACCAGGTGCTGCGGAGTGGGATTCGGAGTGGGATTCGGAGTGGGATTCGGAGTTGGACTCAAGCGCAGCCGCGATGGGTGGGTGGTCAGCAGGAGGGTGGTGGCGCCAGGGCGGCACGTGCGAGCGCCGCTGCGACGCGGCCGTCCAGGAAAGCGCCCCCGCCCCAGCCCTGCAACAGCCCCGACCCACGCCCCTACCGGGTCTGGGAGCAACAATCAAAACCCGTTGAGCAGGCCCTCTGCCCATCGGGACGTACTTGCTGCCCGCCCCTCTCCGCCCCGCCCCGCCCCGACACGACACGGCGCGTGCCAAACCACACGGCCATACCCCGCCGACCCCGCTAGTGCGGCACGTCACGCAGAATTTCCCCAGAATGTACGGCATCCATCACAAAGTACCGTGCAACGTATCCGCAATCCATGTCGCTGCCCCGCAGACCTCAATACCGGTGTTGTGTGATCAGGCGCGCCCGTGCCCCATCCCCCACCTTTAGCCCTGTATCCAGCCCCCGCCGACGCCCGCTAAACGCTTCACTCACACGCTACCGCATCACCGCCCACTGGACCCCACGACTGGACCCCCAGCCCCTGTGGATAGATAGGTCATATGCCGTCATGGCCTGCCCGACATGCCCCCCACCCGGCATGCCCCCCACCCGACATGCCCCCCACCTGCGCAGGGGTGTAGTAGCCGGTGAGGTGCACCGGGTGGTTGCCGATGATGGAGAACTCCGAGTACTGCAGGCGCGGCGGCAGTAGCAGCAGCAGGCGGCGTCAGCGGCGGGGAGTCCGCTGCCGTGAGCGGCAGTAGCTATGGGCGGCTCCGATATGGCAGTAGCAGACAGTGACACTAGTGGCCGGCGAAAGCAGCCATGACCGGCAGTGGCAGTGCGCTGCGTGCCAGGCATGTTTCGAAGCAACCTAGGCGCCCTGCAGGCTGGTATCTAGACACCGGCCGCAGCCGCCGTCGGGACGAGCGTCCGCAGGGCGCTGCCTTCTAGAAGGCTTGCCCTGCGGCTGCGCGTCGCCGCCGACCCCGTTATCTCTTCAGGGAGCTAAGCTGGGTTGCGTTGCTTAACAATCGTCGCCGCGGACGCTATATTCGCACCTGGGAGAAGAACATGTCGAGGAGGGCGGTGTCCTGGCGACCAGCGGTCAGCGTGCACACGATAATCGGTTCCTCCTTCTCGTCCGACTTGACCGCCACCGAAACGCGAGTGCCCTCCTTAACAGTGGGCTCCAGAGCCGCCTGCGACAAATCGCGGCAAAGTGCCGGATGTTGTCCGCCGGCAGGAGCCCAATGCATTTTTACATATTTTCCAGATATCAGAAATACATTGCACAATGACGACCCCTGACTTGCCTGCGAGAGGTGCAAGTTCCAGTCCTCGGGCGGCGGCACGAACGCATGCGGCTTGCCCGGCTTGACTACTGCGCCCCAGAAGGCCATTTTGGTGCTCTACAGAAAGCACTGGGCTATTGCGGCGTCTTGTATCGTCAACTTAACAGGTTCCGCCTTGATGAAGGCAAGCTATAGCTACACACTATGACACGTTTCACAAGAATAACTCAGAATTATAGGACGGCTCATTTGCAGTGTCGCGAACCTTGCATGGAGCGGATGCATAAAATTTGCAAGCGGGCGCCAAGTGCCCCGATAAGTGGCACAACTGACAATTATCGATATGCATAATAGACTGCAATCCTGCCAACCGATTTCTACAATGACAGGCACCGTCCGAACTCGGCCGCGTAAATCCACGGCGGAGCCAGCAGCCGTGGCATCAATTAAATATGCATTAACTACATTTACAAATTCCAGGTGCTTCAGATCGATTCGTGGCCTTTTCCCGGCAAAGAAGACGGAGAGTCACGCGAGGGGCGGGTTTCCTGGGCATCGCGCCAACACGCTGTCACTGTGCTCACTACAATTGCGCTATACTGTTTCTGCATAAATTTGCACTAGCTTTGAACTGAAACCACTTACAACCAAGGTGACCCAGAAATGCTCACTTGCTGCTCGAGCGCCTTCTGGAGTGGCTCTGCCAAGGAGAGGGTGAGTACTGTGGGCCAAAAGTCAATGCGACTGCTTCACTGGGACAGCAAGACGGCTAGGCCCCGGCAGCACACATGCCAAAAGTGCCTGGCCATATTGCGTCGCGCGCGCAGGACCAGGCGCTGCTCTGGGACCCTCCTGACCTGTCTGGATGGCTCGACAAGGAAGGTAAGCTCATCGGGCGCAAGGGAGGCTCCTGTTGGTTTGCGGCCATTCCTCTCCTGGCATCAGTGCGCCTGCTCAGATGCCCGCGTAGCCTGCTTTGTTTCCTAACGGTCTCTGGGCGCGCAGGGCGCAGGAGCACTGCATGGAAACGGCGTTTCTTCATCCTCAAGGTGTGACGTGGGGCTTTGCATCATTTGGGGACTCGGGGGAAGCGATGTTAATGTGGGCATCGCAAGGGGCGCCTTGCTGAAACCATACCCTGTCGTCTCCACCGTGCGCATGCTGGCGCTTCCAAACGGCAAGTACCGGCATCACATGCATGCGCACAGCAAGTGTCCGTTGGGTAGCCCAACGGCCCCACCCTTCACCTTTCCGCCTCTGCCATGTCGTTGCAGCCCCGACCCCTTGGCCCCCTTGACCCGCGACCACACACACCCTTGCAACAATAACCTCCCGTCACCCAATAAAGAACCGTTTTCTTTGATGCAAACGCAGGGCAGCAACTTCTTCTGGTTCGAGGGCCAGGGCGTCGGTGTCCGGCCGCGCGGCTTCGTGGCCCTGGAGGGCAGCGGCGTGGCGTGCCGCACCGTGGTCAACCGCACCGGTGAGAAGCCCTTCGCGCTGACTGTCACGCTGCCGCCCGAGGCGGCCGAGGGCGGCGGCAGCCGGCCCCACCTCACGGTGGCGGCCATCAGCGAGGAGCTGCAGGTAGGTGGGCGCGTGTGTGTGTGGGGGGGGGCGGGGGGCTGCTGCAGGGCGGGTGCGGGGTTGGGGAAGGTGCACGGGGGCGTCGGGAGCTGCAAATGTGAGGGGAGGCCGCGGGCCGGATGTGAATATGTGATACCCTGTTGTCAGCATGCATGCGCCCCTGACATGCCGCGCTGCCCCTCGCAGTTGCTGTGGTTCCGCGCCCTGAGCCAGGCCGCCATACCCCGCCCCGAGCTGCTGGCACGGCTGCACGAGGAGGGCAGGTGGGCGGCACAGATATGGTTGTGTTAAGGGGCCAGCGGCAGGCTTGCTACAACGCTTCATGCTCAGTGAAGATTGCCGGCAATATGTTAATGGGCTCTTCTAAACATGGCACCCGCAGGCTGGAAGAGGTGACGGGCGGCCCTAGCTGCCGGCCCGCCGCCGCCGCTGTCAGCGCGTCTGCCTCGCCTCGCCCCAGCGGCATGCCAGCCGCGTATGCCCTCCCCGCCGCGGCCGCGGCCGCGGCCGCCTCGCCCTACCACGCCCAGCACTCCTTCCACGCGGGTGCTGACGGCAACGGCGGCGGCAACGGCAACGGCAAAGGCGGCAGCAAGGAGCACTCCTCTCGGAGCCGGCTGCTGCCGGATGGCGACGCGGGCCGTTACGCCGCCAGCGACGCCGGCGGCGGCGGCGGCGGCGGCCGTGGCCGTGGCCGCCGCGGCCGAGACGCAGATGAGTACGAGACGGCGTCGTCGTACGCGGCGTCAGAGCCGGCCGAGGTGCTTCGCACGCGCCGCATGACTGCGGCGCCCGCCGCCGGCGCCGCCACGCAACATGCACCGCACCGGCAGCACGCCAGCCGGTCAGAGATGCCGCCGCCTGGCTCGCGGGCCCTCGCAAAGGGCAAGGGCTCCTCGCCACTGCGGCGGAGCGAGTTCTCATTTGGCATGCGGCCCAGCTCTGCGGCGACTGCGGCGGCCGTGGACAGGGACGGCACCGGCGCCCGCCAACGGAGCAGCCGCCATGGCGGCGGCGGCCGCGGCGGCGATGAGCGGGAGCCGCTGCTGATGTCGGACGAGCGCGGTGGCGGCGGCAACGCCGCCGGCAGCAGCGCGGCCTCCTCCGACGACAGGCGGCCGTACCACGATGACTACGGCAACGGCGGTGGCGGCGGCGGCGATGGCGGGCGCTCACGTGCGCACGTGCGCCGCAGCACCGCCGCCACCACGGCTTCAGCGGGCAGGGGCCGCGCCGACAGCAAGCGCCCCTCCACCATCCACGAGCGGCCGCGGCGCGGCTACAGCCCCAGCGAAGACGATGATATCGGCCGCGGCAATACCCGGGGCCATGAAGACGCGGCAGGTTACGCTGAGGAGGAGAGGGACACGCGCGCTGGTGACCGCGGCGGTGGCGGCGGCGGCCGCAAATCTACGGTCATGCTGCCGCCGCGGCGCACCTCGGTCTCACCTCCGACGGCTCGGTCGCGGCGGCCCACGGCGGCGCCGCCGCGTGCCGATTCGCCGCCTCGCGCCAGCGCGGTGGCGCATGGCGGCGGCCGCGACACTCGGGCGTCCAGGCTTGCAAGCGGCGGCGCCGGCGCCGGCGGATACTACCACGGCCGGAACTACGATGATGGCGATCGCGATGGTGGCGGCGGCGGCGGCGGCGACGGCGCCAGTTCAAGTCTTATGGAGGCTTACCTCTCACATCAGGTGCCGCTGGCGCGGCGCGCGACAGAGACACTGGCGGCGGCGGCAGCCGCCGCCACCGCCGCGGCCGCCGCCAGGGAGGAGGCCCGGGCCTCGGCAGCTCTGGCGGCGGCGGCTCACAGCCACCGCGCGACGGTGGCGGCCAATGCCGCGGCGGCCGCGGCAACCCGCCCTTCAGCCGCCACCGGTACCGCCGGCGTTACGTGGGCGAGCGACGCGCAGCGGCCCAGCTACAGCCACCCTGCTACTGCTGCTGCCGCCGCCGCCGACCAGCGCTGGCCAAACTCCACGGGCTCCTACGGCTCCGCAGATGCGCACACGCTCGCGTATCACCAGGACCATGCGCCTGGCGGCTTTGCTGGCAGCGCCGGAATGCCGCCGCCGCCGCCTTTGCGAATGAGCGGCATCCCTCAGATCGGATCCGCTGGTCTGAGGCACCTGGACATGCTATCCGAGCAGCTGCGGTCCGGCTACCTAGCCGCCGCCGCCGCGGCCACCGCCGCCGCACCGCCCCAGGGCTCTGCCTCCTTTGCACGACCGTACAGCGGCAGCGGCGCCTACGGCGGCGGCGGCCCGCCGCCGCGCAGCAGTAGCAGCGCCGCTGTGGCCAATGCTACAGCCGCCGCCGCGGCGGCGGCCGTGGCGGACAAGCTGGAGGGCCGGCTGTCGGGGCTGCAGCAGACGGTGGCAAACGTGCAGGCGGCGCTGGTGGACTTGGCGCACGTGGCTGCTACTGCCGCGCACCAGCAGCAGCAGCAGGCCCGCCAAACCCAGATGCTGATGGCGCCGCCGCAGCCGCCGCAGCCACCTCGGCAGTCGCTTCCACAGCATCAGCACATGCCGCTGCATGACATGGGTGGCGCCAGCCAGTATGGTGCCAGCACCTACGGCGCCGCAGCAGACGGCGGCGGCGCCAGCGTGCGACACACGATGACTGCTGCTGCCACCGCCCCTGCCACGTCAGCGGCGCGCGAGCAGGAGCGCGCGACACTGGTGCAGATGCAGCAGACGCTGGTGCGCATGCTGCACGACGGCGGCAGCGAGGTGGGCGGCGGCGGCGGCGACGGAGGCAGCGTCACCGCACGCAGCTCCACACGATCGCTGCAGCAGCAGCACTACCACCACCAGCAGCACCAGCACCAGGCACCTCAGCACAGCATGCCCAGCTTTGGCGGCGCGTGGGACACCGCAGCCCCTGCAGCCGCGCAGTACCCGCCCAGCAGCCCCCCAACGCCGCCGCTGGCTCCAATGCCGGCAGGCATGGAGTACTGGGCCGCCGCTGCTGGCTCGGCCCCGGCGCCACCTCCCCCTCCCTCACCGCCGCCACCCCCGCCGCCCCCTGTGTCCGCCGCGGCGCACGTGGCCACTGCTGTGCCGTTGGGCTTTGATGTGCGGTCTCAGCTGCTCGAGCAGATCCGCAAAAAGGAGGAGTTCAAGTTCCGCAACCACGTGCGGCGGGAGTCCCTGGCGCCCGCCTTTGCCGGAGCCGCCGGCGGTGGGCTGGGCGGCGGCGGCGGCGGCGGCTACTCGCATGATCAACTGCCCGCCCCGACGTTCGAGCACTACTCACCAGGTGCGACGACTGCGCTGGGCATGACCTCTTATGACTGACCTGCACTGCGTGGTCACCCAATTATCCTTATTGGCGTTCGTTGGCGGAGCTTTTGGGTCATCGCCAAAGGCCCGAACTCTGACTCGGTCTGCCGCCTGCCGCCTGCCGCCTGCCGCCTGCCGCCTGCCGCCTGCCGCCTGCCGCCTGCCGCCTGCCGCCTGCCGCCTGCCGCCTGCCGCCTGCCGCCTGCCGCCCAGGCGGCCTCATGCAGGTGGCCTAGGCGCCGGCCCTGCTGGTGACCGCCGATGTGTAGGCGCTACTGCCGCCGGCGCTGCTATTGCTACTGCCGCAGGCGCTGCTACTGCGGCTTCAAGGAGCGCTGGGCAGGAGGTCCAGTCCATTGACGATGAGGAGGGGCTGCTACAGCCGCCCATCGCCATTCCTGTGATGGCGGAATGGCAGTACAGCCCCCAAGTGGTGAGCGCGCTGGCGGCGGCGCTGGGTGCCTGGCGCACGCGCTACAGCTCATGCTCGACCGTGCGCACATAGCTAGGTCTCCTTGGTTTGCATGTCTGTGCGGTATCTGCGGCGGTGCCTTGATCAGCGGTATAAAGGAACGGAAGCGCAGGAGTGTACGGTACGATGGCGTGAGTTTGTGATAGCTGTGCATGGGTGGCGTTTCGGAGAGTGTCGGGCATACGACGATAATGGCTTGGCCGCGGTCTTACTTACGGACCGACGAGGCCTTGGCGTGACGGCTGCGTGGGTGCAGGCAACCCAGCGGCAACCCAGAAGCAGCCCTTAGGTGGGTGGGGTAGTCATTTCCAATTCCCAAATGGGGTGGCTGGGGTACTCAATGTGGCACGCAAAAATGGTTACAGAAAGAGCACGTGATCGCCTTTGGCGACCGCAAACTCCGTGCATTTCTGCAGGAGGTCACTGCGACAAAATTGGAGACACCATGAATGGACACGCCTAGATAGTATGCTGCACATCCTGCCGCCACGCCAAATGAAGGAGCGTTCGCTCTACGATAATCTTGCCATGAAGTTGCCATGAAGAATGAAGAAAGTAGGCGCCAAGCGCTGGACAGCACACCCTACGTCACAGTAAAGCGTGGCCTAGCCCGCACGACAGACAGACAAGACTGGAAGAATGATAGATGGCACAACACACGCGCGCGCACCCACCCACCCAGCAGGCGGTTCAGCAGCTAAGCTGCTGCCGGGGTGACCACCCCCGCAACACAAGCATCACGCAGCGACCTCGGAAGGCCGCCGCAAGGTATCAATAATCATAGCACCCCGCCGGAGCGTAGCAGCCCAGGCGAGCACCCCAAGACCTCGCTGGCTTTACAGACCCAGGGCCTTGGCGGTCTGCTTGGAGATCAGGACCTGAGGGTGCGTGGGGGGCGCGGCGCGCGGCACGGTGGGTTAACAGCGCGGCACGCGCGGCAGCAGGCACACGGGCAGTTGAACACGTACGCAAGGCAGACGCGGCGGCAGCGGGGGTGTCCTTTACGCATCACTAACGACTGGACAGCTGGCCGCAGTCACCAAGGGGCGGTTGCGCTCGCTTGGCCTCAGCATACCCAGAGCACACCGTACCTATCTGCTATTTTCCTAGGGCTTATCAACGCATCTGTACGCTAATGCTTACACCGCCTAACGCCACGCACTCACCTCGTCCACAACGTGGATCAGGAACTTGCCCTCGCCGACCGGCAGGTCGGGCAGCACAACCTTGGCTGCAGGGGGGAGGGGTCGCGGGGGGCATATTATTGGGGGTGCATGGTGGTGGGGAAATCACGTGTGGGGTGACAGCTGGAGCAGGGCACGTAGCGGATACGTAAGCTTTCAGGGGTTGCAAGCTTGAGCCAAGGATACTTTGATTGAATGGCGGCATGACTTGGTCCGCGTCAGGCGAGCGAGGGCCATCCGGAGTCTCAACAGCCCCACCGCCCCACCACCCCACCGCCCCACCGCCCCACGGCCCCACCGCACGCGCACCCCAGGACACAACCCCTTACTCCTCACCCGAAGTGAAGCCCTGCAGGTATAGGCCGGTGGTGTTGGCGACCACGTTGAAGAAGTGGCCCTCGGGGGTGCCGTACGCGGTGACGTCTGCGCACACACGTGCGTCGTGTCGTTAGTGTCGTGCGCACACGTGCATGCATGTGTCGTTGTGTGCAGGTAGGGAGACGCAGGCAAGCCGAACGAGGGAATCAGTACTGCTGAAGACTAATCAACCCCCAGCAGGTGGGCTGGCAGAATGAAGTGCACACAAGGCGGAGGATACGGTATGCATCGCGCACTTGACAGGCCGGGCTAGCACGGTGTGCATGCGCAGGCGAGCTGCATGCACGCTGTCGGTGAGCGCGGAGCGCGGGCCCCAAGAGCAGCGTGCGGCGGGGGTGGGGGGGGGAGCGCTCGGTACATGGGTATGCAACAGATGCCCGTTAGCTAGCGCTGCTGAGATGCGGTACTCACTCCAGCCAACGGGGGCCTCCTTGACGCTGGCGATGGTCTCGGAGTCGAAGGCGCGGGCCAGGTTCAGGTGGTCGCCCAGAATCATGTTCTGCACACGCACGCACACGCGGCATGCAGGCACGATGCACACGGCAGGCTCAGCGGAGGTCACCGCGCAATGTCTGGCATGGGACATGCATGAGCGAGGGCGCACGGCAGCAGGGCAGAGGGGCCCAGGGGCCCGGCGGTCCGCATGCAGCAACGTTTCCAGACACCCGGCTGCTGCTGAATTGGTCCCTGCCTGTGGGCTCACACGCCTCCATTCGGAAGCAGGCACTGTTCCTTCCCCCCCCCCCCCCCACGCGAGCTGCGTATTCACCACGGCGTACTCCAGGGCGGGGCCGCTGACGTTGGTCTTCTTGACCTGCACGGCATACATCACATGCACACACGGAGCGGGGGTGCTGCTTGGTAACCCGTCGCACTATCGCCACACGGGCGCCACATAGCACGAGCACACAGATGCATGACACAAATACACGAGCAGTACACACAAAACACACACAGAGAGAGTGACTAGCTGGGTCCGCCGCGCGCCCCCACCCACCTCCTCGACGAAGGCGGTGAAGGCCTCCTCGGTGGGCAGTGCGAAGGTGCCGACCAGCTCGGTGGAGTCCAGGATAGCCTGGCCCTCCTCGCTCTCGGCCATGGCGGTCTGGGGGGGGGGGATGGGTGGGGGGGGCAGGTTGGCGGGCGGGAGGGAGGTGGGTACGGACGGTTTGTGGAGGGTAGGGTGGGATGAGCAGAAACAAGTGCAGCAGGATTGGATCGCAGGCCTGGTTATGCATGAGCCATGCCGACTGGGTGGCGTCAGGCGGGAGCTAGCTCGCCTCTAGATGGGTTGCATCACTCCGCCGCCGCTCAATCAAGTACTACTATTAGCACATAGCGCCGCAGGGGCACACGTAGATCGATTCGGGCCAGCCGTTGTTACTCACGTAGACGGAGTTGGCGCCCACGGCCTTGATGACGTCACCCAGGCTGGCGTAGGGGCTGAAGTTGTACTCGGCGGTGGCGGGCTCGAAGGGGATCAGCACGCGGTCGACGATGTGCGCCACACCCTGCAAGCAGGCAAACGCAGCAGGATGAGTGGGTTACGCATGTGCATGCATTCCATATGTGATTGTCGCGTTGCGGTTCTTGCATCGATGGATGTGTTCCGTTATCGGTGCGTGCATGGGTTTGAGCGCAGGTGCGCACCACAGTACGGTGTCGTATGGCCATGTGGGTGCGGCAAGCTGGGAGGAGTTGAGAAGTGCGCACCGGCGCGAGCTATTTATTAGATGCGCGTGATCTCAAAGGACGTTGAAGTGGCGCCACGCCGGAAAGCGAGCGCTCCCAACTCACCTTGCCAACCTTGACGTCGGCCTCGATGACGCGGGCAATGGTGTGGGGCGAGGCAACGGCAACGCCCTGGCTGGTCCTGCGGGTGGGGAGGGCAAGAGAAGGGCCAGGCACATAGCGGAGGCAGTCAGGCGTGCCTCCGAGTACGTAGGACTGGTCTCATGTTTTACTGTACGCTGGACAGCAGCTGCATCGTGCAGCAGCGCGCGCTGTACGCACTTGGCCACGGTGATCTTGTAGCCGGGCAGGCCGGTCTCGACGTGCTGCGGTCACAGGGCGTGGGCGGCAGGGGCAGGAACAGAAGGGGGGCGGTAAGCGGGCGCGCGGGGATGCGGAAAAAAGGCCTGACATAGGGAATGAAATGAGTTAGGAAGCAAGACGCGCGCGGCGGCGGTGATAACAGAAAGAAAGGCGACAGCACCACGCGCGCACATATTAGCTAGCTAAACGGGTGGTGCATGCATCAGCACAACTCACGTTGACGCCCTTGATGTCCTTGGAGTAGGCGGTCAGGTCGAAGGTGGTGTGGTAGAGCATCAGGTAGGCCCTGCGCGCGCGTGCGTGTACATGATGGTAGGTGTGTTGGGGCGGAGAGCGTGGGCAGGGGGTGGCTAGGTAGGGTGCCAGGCGGCCAGGAGTGATGACAACGGAGCGGGCAGGGGTCGGGGGAAAGCCCATCCAGGCCCAGATAGATATGGCTAACCCGCCACGCACTCGCTGCGATCGGGCGGGGGCAAGCAAACGCGCTATAAACCGTAAACGTACGCGCAGGACTCACAGGTAGCGGTCGGGCAGGTCCTTGAAGGCCTCCAGGCCGCCCCAGATGTCGACGTACATCTCAAAGGCCTGTGAAAGCGCGAGAGGGAGGGCAGGTGTGTTGGTGGCGGGGCGCACGCTGCGCACAAGGATTGACACCAGCTAGCGGCACCGCCGTGCGTGCGCAGCGTTTGGATGGGTGCGGCGCGCAAAACAATGTATGTCGCAGGCATGGCACATGGCAGGCGCGAGTAACTCACGGCATCAGTGGGGACCGCAATGGTGCCGTTGAAGTTGTCGTACATGTCCAGGAACCACTCGGGCATCTGGCTGGCAATGAACTTGGCGATGCTCTGGATGGGTTGGGGAAGCAAGGAGCGAGGAGGGGTAGGAGGAGGGGCCGGGCGGGGGTGCACGGGCGTGGGAAAAGAGCAGGGGCGGCGGCGGCGGCAGCGTGCGTAGGGCGGCGTAGTGAGGCAAGAGGAGGCGGTGGCGGATATGCATAGTCCGTAGCGATATGCGTTGCGCAAATGACGATCTACCATGCGGCGGGGGGGGGGGGGCATTTAGGGCGACATCCGCACGTACGCCAAATAAAAAGGGCCAGCCAACTCACCAGGTCCTTGCGCTTGGACACCAGGTCCTCCAGGGACGAGTAGCTCGAGGGCTTGCGGGGAGGGGGCGCACGGGTAGCGGCCTGGGCAGCACCTGTGGGCAGCGAGCAAGGACGTCGTGAGCCCGGTGAGCCACAGCACGCAATCGAGAGGGTTGCGCGGCCGGCGGACCGGCTTGCAGGCATCAGGGGTCCGGTTCTCCAGTCGGTAGCAGCAAGAGTGAGAAATCGCATTCAACATCGACCCAAATGCATGCATGCCCATGTGCAGAGCAACACGGGAAAAAAGAACGTCGGGTGCCCGCGTGAGGTGGCCATCGAGCCAATCAGTCGCGCAATTGCGGGCGTGGTTCCTAAAGCAGGGCGAATGACAGGCTTTGCCCAACGCCAGCGGCATCCAATTCTACAAAAGCCTCCACTTACCAATGAAGAGCACCGCCAGGAGCGCGACCGCGACAAATGAGCGGCTGGCCATCTTTCACTTGTCGGATGCGACGCAACCAGGTAGGTCCACAGGCTGATCTGTGTTGATCTACTGTTTTATAATAATTTCTGGCCTCAGGCCTCGTTTTATGCGGAAAACGAAAATACGACATGCAGGATAAACGCAATGCAGACCTCCAATCCGTCGCTTTGACTCCGACGCCTCTCAGGAACATCGCATGGATGTAACGGACTTCAAATTTTGCTGTTAGCGCTGAATTGGCGCGGGAATTCGCTGGGGTCACATTTTCCCTGAGCCGGGCTCGGAACGGAACCCTCGAACACGACCGCCTTACCCGTTTGCGAAGCTTTTCATCAAATTTGCATGAAACTTGAGGCGATTTATCCAGCGATGATTCTGGTGACTCTGGCGTCACCGGAAGTAACCAAATGTGTGAATGCCCGCACGCGAAGGGGCGCGGAACCCCGGCGCGCTTTCCCGTCACCCCGCATGCGATCCACTTCGCAACACTTAGAGCAGCAGCGCGGGGAGGCTGCCTGATTAACGACTTTCTGTTCGTCCGTGCCAGGCAGCAACTCTCCATGCAGAATAGGGGCCACGCACGTGGCCCTGTGAGCTACGCCGCTGGCACGCCTGGCCACCTGGCTGGCTCCCAGACTGGTCCCTCCTCCCGTCCTCCGGCCACGCCAGCAGCTGGCCTGCCGCCCAGCGGGAGCCGGTGTGCTCGCTCCTATCTACTTCACTTGCGCCTGCGCCTGCGCCTGTCCCTGCGCCTGCGCCTGCACCTGTCTCTGCGCCTGCCGGTGCGCCTGCTCCTGCCCCTGCTGCGCCTGCGCCTGCTTCACCTGCGCCTGCCGCGCAGCGGGCACCTGGATGCTCGTGCCCCTACTTCCCTTGCCCCTGCGCCTGCTTCGCCTGCGCCTTCTGCATCCGCCCGCCTCCAGTCACCGCCCACAAAAGACCCTGCGCTGTTGACCCCACGGCGTCCAGTGCAAGCGACATTATGGGCCGCCGGAAAACCACAGGCTCGTAGCCGTCGCCCTGAAGGGGCGCGATTGGCGTGCGCAAGGTAAAGCAGGGCGAGCCGAAGAAGCGAGGGCAATTGCATGTGCGGTGCGCGGGCGCGTGGCATCAAGCTACACGGGAAGCTGCCGTCTTCGCCCGGCTTTCGTCCTGCTGGTGACACCCCGACCTAAAGTAACCGCCTCAGAGCTCCCCGCCCCGCATCCGGGTGCCCTCATGCATGATCGCTAAGGGCGCGGTTTGGGCGCCATTCTTCCGCGCCGAGAGTCAAGCGTGGTCACCCATGAATCCTTGATTGGCGTTCTTTGGCGGAGCTTTTGGGTCATCGCCAAAGGCCGGACCTCTGACTCGTGCTCGCTGGCTCGTGAGCTGCGTCAGCAGGTCCCTCCTGTAACCAATGCAATCTGACTCGGTCTGCCGCCTGCCGCCTGCCGCCCAGGCGGCCTCCTGCAGGTAGCCTAGGCGCCGGCCCTGCTGGTGACCGCGGAGATGTAGGCGCTACTGCCGCAGGCGCTGCTGCTGCGGCTGCCGCTGGCATAGGAAGCCGCCAGCCGCCTGCACCCACACTGCAATGACAGAGCGTGGCGCCGCCGGCACTCCCGCGGCCTGCAACGGCCGTCGGTGGCGCCTGCTGGAGGGGAATCGGAGCCACGCACTGCAGCGTGGTGGCTGCGCCACAGACACGGACTCAGGAAGGCCTAGAAGGCCACGTCCTGCCGCAGCCAGACGCGGCTTCGAGAAGCGCTGGGCAGGAGGCCCAGTCCATTCACGATGAGACGGAGGAGCTGCTACAGCCGCGCGCCGATGGCGGAATGACAGTACAGCCCGCAGGTGGTGGGCGCGCTGGCGGATGGGATGGAGGCGACCCAGAGGCAACCCAGAAGCAACCCTGGGGTGGCGGGGAATCGGTGCACCGAACGGCACGCAAAAGTGTTTACAGAGGGAGCACGTGATCGCCTTAGGTATCGTCGACGACCGCAGTTTTCATGCATTTATACAAGAACGACACTGCGACAAAATTGGTGACATCACGAATGGACACGCCTGGTATGCTGCACATCCTGCCACGCCAAATGAAGGAGGAGCGTTTGCGCTTTGATTATTTATTGCAATGAAGAATAAAGAAAGTAGGCGGCAATCGCAATGGCGCTAGCTGGATAGCACACCCGACGTCAGTAAGGCATAGCCCACACAACAGACAGAGCCAATAATGGAGGAGGGCGGCATCAGCACCACCGAAGCGGTCGAAGCCTTAGGCACGTGTTTGTACGATGCATTAGAAAAGGCTTTCGGTCCCACACGACCGGCCAACCTACGGGAGCAGGAGACTCCATGGTGGAACGAAGAGTGTGCTGCGGCGCGTACGGTGTTTGTGCAAGCAAAGCTAGCGCTGGGTTGTCCAGTGGTACGAGAAGGAGAGGTGTGGCAAAACTTCCGCGCAGCCAGGGCATCCTACGACCGGGTGAAGCGAAGGGCCAGGGCCGCGCACGACACCCAGGAGATGAGGGAGAAGGTGGCACGCTGCCGCGCAGACGCCCGACTGCTGTGGAGGATGATTGAGGGACGGACTAAGGAGCAGTGCCCAGTCACGGCCGATGGGTTTCGGGATCATTTTGCGACCCTACTAAACGACGGCGCAGGCGGGGGATGCCCAGCAGCCGCCCACTACATTTTGGGGTCGGGTGGGAGGATGTCCGAAGATCTTTTTGCGGCTGATCGTACGTGTCTGCACGAGATGTTGAATAGCGAGATTACCCTTGATGAGGTAACACGCGCACTAGCGAGGCTGCCCAACGGCAAGGCAGCTGGCTTAGAGAAGGTACCGTCTGAGTGCTACAAATACGCGGTAAAACCGGGCGACCCCACCACTGATCCGCCGACACCGGCACTCAATAGAGTTGCACCGCTGGTGCACGTGTTGTTTAATAAAATCTGGAGCGAAGGGGCTTATCCTGAGCAATTTACTACAACTGTTTTGACACCAATTTACAAGCGGAAAGGTGACGTGCAGGCACCTGGTAATTACCGGGGCATTGCAGTTGGGGGCGCCCTCGCAAAGTGCTATGCATCGATCCTTCTAGAGAGGCTGGCGAATGCCGGAGAGGAGTTTGAGTGGAGGCACACGGCTCAGGCCGGATTCAGGAGGAAGTACGGCACAACGCACCATCTTTTTGTCCTAAGGCATCTCATCAACAAGCACACGCGTGCTGGCGCCACCACCCCCCTCATTGTCGTACAAATTGATTTTGAAAAGGCTTTCGACAAGGTCCCACGACCATTAATTTGGATGAGACTGGAGGAACGCGGGGTAACGGGTGAGATGTTGGCGGCTTTGAAAAAAGCGTACGAGAGAGTGATGATGGTAGTGAAGGCCGGGGGTAAGCACAGTGCCCCCTTCGCAACCACGCAAGGGGTCAAGCAGGGCTGCCCGCTTAGCACAGAGCTTTTCGGCCTCTTTATAGAAACCTTAGCAGAGTACATTGATTCGGAAGATACGGACGAAGCCACAGGGGCACCTGAGATGAATGGCAAAAAGGTGTCACTGCTGATGTACGCGGATGATGTTTCCCTGCTGGCCACCACCCCTGAGCGGATGCGCCACTTGCTATCATTAGTAGACACGTTCTGCCTAGCTTTTGGCATGAAGGCAAACGTTACTAAGTGTGAGAGGCTGGTTTTTGCAGCCAACGAAGTAACGGCCAGCACTGTGTGCAGCGGATGCCAGGGTTTAAAGCTAGCAGGGCAGCCCATCCCTGCGGTGGACAAGGCGCGCTATCTTGGACTAGTGTACGGTCCGGGTAAGGCCTTCGTCAGCTGCAGGGAGACACTCTGCGAGTCAGCAAGGAGAGCCATGTGTGGGCTTAACACTAGATTGAACCGTTTACGCATTTTCGCACCAGATATTCGCATGAGGTGTTTTGACGTGCAAATCCGATCCATCCTTGCCTACGGATGTGAGGTATGGGGTCCCGACGTGCTAGTAGAGATGCTAGACGGAGGACCGCCACCCAGGAGGAATGACAGGAACAACCTAGCACAGGGCGCATTTGAGGCTTGTTTGCGTGACGAGGCCGTAAAGCTGCAGGTCTAATACATGCGACAGACAGTGGGAGCAGCCAAACCGTCACATCGTCTCCTGTTTGCGGAGCTGGCCCAGCTACCGCTGCACTTTTTCATAGCCAAACAATGTTTGGGTTTTTACAATAGGATTTCCGCGCAAAACAGAAGTCTGGCTTTTGATGCACTAGTTGACGAGGCACGGGAGGCATGGGCGAACCCAATGGGAGACGGGTGGTGCGCGCGGCTGTTCCGTTTTGTGGCGGCACAGGATGTCGACGCGTGGCATTGGCCAGGAACACACGAGTCCAGAGAGGAGTGGAGGGCAAGCACGGTCCTACCCGATGGACCTATCTTATCTACCTTCAGGGGCCATTTGACGAGGGCGTGGGAGCACGAGAGGCTGGTAGCGGACCGGCACGCATTCCCTTCAGACGGCAAGCAACCCGGCATACACACGTGCAAACACAAGCATTGGATGGGGCTAAGCGCACTAGGGTCCGCGCCGCCGACCATGCACGAACACAGTAGAGCATTCATACCGGTTGCACAGCATAAGCTTTTGATGAGATTCCGTTTATGTTCTTGGCCAATCACCGCGAACCGTGCCTGGGAGAGGCCTAGGGAGGAGAGGACGTGCCCACTGTGTACGGCCAATGAGGTGGAGGATGAGCACCACGTCCTGATGCAATGTGCTGCCTACACCGAGTTACGAGCGTGCAGTGGCCTAGACTTTAGCCTAAGCATGCGCGAAGTGATGCTGAAATCTGAGCCTGTCAAGTTAGCTGCATTACTCAGCTCCATCTGGGAGCATAGAAGTAGGGAAGTCCCCCTTGCAAGGGGAGAACAATAAATAGGACAATCATGCACTGGCGTTATAAGGGTCACCCCGGCCCGGGCCTCCGGTTTACACGCAGCAGGAAGGCACGCAAGAACGTGCGCACCACTCTGTAACCACACACACACAATAATGGAAGCAGAACAGCACAAGACGCGCGCGCGCACTCAGCGGGCTGCTGCGGGGATGACAACCCCCGCAACATGAGCATCACGCAGAAACCTCAGAATGCAGAAACGGGAAACCGACGTGATGTGCTTTAGGGGGTCAGCTTCAGGGCCTTGGCGGTCGCTTCGCTGATCAGGACCTGCAGGGTGGGGGCAACGCACGCGGCACGGCGGGTACAGCGCGCGTGGCACGCGCGGCGCAGGCACGTGGGCACGCAGCTACGCACCCAAGTCTGACGCGGCGGCAGCGGCGGAACTCCAGTGTAACCCGCGACGGAACAGTCAGCCACCAAGGGCCTGCCGCGCTTGGGATAAGACCACCCACATCGTTGCCTAATTTCCTAAATTAAACTGGCGCCTCGCCGCTCACCTGGTCCACCAGGTGGATTAGGAACTGGCCCTGGCCGACCGGCAGATCGGGGAGCACAACCTTGGCTGCAGCGGGCAGGGAGGGTTGCAAGGATGGTTGGGAAAGTGGCATACAACGAGCAGCAGGGGATTCTGTCAATGGCGGCACGACCTGGTGCGGGTCAAGCGAGCGCGCTCCAATGCACAAGGAACCTCGCTCCCCAGTCCCACCAGCCTCAACGCGCTCAACCGCACGCATCAACTTTATCCTCGGCGGTCGGCACTTCCGCTCTGTACGGTGTGACCCCTTGGATATCCCCCTCGGCTGACCTGTCCACGGGCGGGCCCAACGCACGCACGTGCACCCCAGGACACAACCCCTTACTCCTCACCCGAAGTGAAGCCCTTAAGGTACAGGCCGGTGGCGTTCACGACCACGTTGAAGAAGTGGCCCTCGGGGGTGCCGTACGTGGTAACGTCTGCGCGCACACGTGCACGCACGTGCGTCGCGTGCAGGGGGGTGCAGGCAAACGCGGACGAGGGGATCAGTACTGCCGATGACTAAGTACCCCAAGGGCAGTCGAGGCTGAGCCGGTTGGGTGTGCTTGCATGTGCGCGCTTGGCAGCCGGGCGAGGTGCTATGTCGGCGAGGTGCATGCACGCTGTAGTGCCGTGTTGCGGAAACGGTGGTCTGTCATCTGCTAGCTAGTCCTTTTACTGAAAGGATAACGCAGCACAACACAAGCTGTCGGCGAGCTGCGGAGGTAGAGGGGCGCACTCGGTACAGGCATATGCAGCAGGCGCCTGCTGTAGTCAAGCGCTGCTGGGGTACGGCACGCACTACTCACTCCAGCCAACGGGGGCCTCCTTGACGCTGGCGATGGTCGCGGCGTCGAAGGCGTGGGCCAGGTTCAGGTGGTCACCCAGGATCATGTACTGCACAAGCGGCACGCAGGCACAGCGGCGGGAACGATTAGCGCGCAGGCTCAGCAGATCGTCGAGCAGACGTCGCGTACGTCGCGCAATGTGTGGCGTTGAACATGCATGCATGAGCGGGGACGTCTGCCAGCAGCAGGGCAGAGAGCGAGGTAGCCCCGTGGTCCGCAGCTACGTACCGAGCGTGCCCGGAACCTAACCTACTATCCGCGCACAGGTCCCAGAGACCCGGCTGCTGATTGTGCCCCTGCTCGTGGCCTCACGCACGCACAGGCCTCCATTGCACAGCAGGCACGACCCCACCCCACCCCACCCCGCTGCGTGCTCACCACCGCGTACTCCAGGGCGGGGCCGGTGACGCCAGTCTTCTCAACCTGCACGACATCAATCACACACAATCACACAGTCTTTGTTGTCGTTTTCCCTTGTGCTCTCTTACACACACACGCGCGCACAATCTCTTGTTTGCTTGTCGTTTTCCTTTGTGCTCCCTAACACACAAAAGAGCGGGGGGCACGAATCCGCCAAGTCTGCCGCGCGCCCACCTCGGCGGCGAAGGCGGCGAAGGCAGCCTCCGTGGGCAGTGCCAGGGTGCCGACCAGCTCGGTGGAGTCCAGGATAGCCTGGCCCTCCTCGCTGGCGGCCATGGCGGCCTGGGGGGGGGGGGGGAATGGGCGGGGGGGGGGGGGGGAGGGTTTGCAAGGATGTTTGGACAGCGGTACAGGATGCATGGGGGGGATGGGCAGGCGGGTGGGTGAGCGGACGGAGGTGGGTACGGACAGTTTGTGGAGGGTGGCTGGGATGAGCAGAAACCAATGCACGCAGCAGGATTGAAGTTGTCTGGTTATGAGCCAAGCCGACGGGATGGCGTCAGGTGGGGGCTAGCTAGGTAGCCCCTGGGTTGCATGCACGCCGCGCCGCTCAATCAAGTACTACCATTAGCACATAGCGTCGCAGGCGCGCACGTAGGTTCGGGCCAGCCGTTGTTACTCACGTAGAAGGAGTTGGAGCCCACAGCCTTGATGACGTCACCCAGGCTGGCGTAGGGGCTGAAGTCGTACTCGGCGGTGGCGGGCTCGAAGGGGATCAGCACGCGGTCGACGATGTGCGCCACACCCTGCAAGCAGGCAAACGCAGCAGGATGAGTGGGTTACGCATGTGCATGCATTCCATATGTGATTGTCGCGTTGCGGTTCTTGCATCGATGGATGTGTTCCGTTATCGGTGCGTGCATGGGTTTGAGCGCAGGTGCGCACCACAGTACGGTGTCGTATGGCCATGTGGGTGCGGCAAGCTGGGAGGAGTTGAGAAGTGCGCACCGGCGCGAGCTACTTATAAGATGCGCGTGATCTCAAAGGACGTTGAAGTGGCGCCACGCCGGAAAGCGAGCGCACCCAACTCACCTTGCCAACCTTGACGTCGGCCTCGATGACGCGGGCGATGGTGTGAGGCGAGGCAATGACAATGCCGTGGCTGGTCCTGTGCGTGGGTGGGCAGGGGAAGAGAACGGCCAGGCACGCAGCGGAGGCAGTCAGTCAGGCGCGCACGTAGGACTGGTCTTAAGCTTCCACTGAGCGCTGGACAGCAGCTGCAGCTTTTGCACGCACGCATTCCATCGCTCATTTTGTACGCACTTGGCCACAGTGATCTGGTATCCGGGCAGGCCGGTCTCGACGTGCTGCAATCGATCACAGGGCGGGGGCGGCAGGGGCAGATAGGCGCGGGCGGTTAGTGGGCGCGTACGTGGGATGCGGAATGAAGCCTGAGATAGATCGGTAGGGGAGGGAGGCATGAAGACGCGCGTGGCGGCGGCGGTCGTAATAACAGGGAGGGAATGCCGCGCGTGTGGCAGTAGGCAGTTACGGGCGAGCTAAACGGGTGGTACAGCAGCGCAACTCACGTTCAGGCCCGTGATGTCCTTGGCGTAGGCGATCACGTCAAAGGTGGTGTGGTAGAGCATCAGGTAGGCCCTGCGCGTGTGTGCGTGATGAGGTCGGTTGGGGCGGAGAGTGCGGCTGGGCAGGACGGAGGTGGCAGACGGCGGCCAATAGGGACGACGGCGCGGGCAGCGGTTGAGGAAGGAAAGCCCAGGCCCAGGCCCAGAGCTAACCAGGCACTCGCTGAGGTCGGGCGGGGGCAATGCGGCAAATGCAGAAACAAAACTCGCAGGACTCACAGGTAGCGACCGGGCAGGCCCTTGAAGGCCTCCAGGCCGCCCCAGATGTCGACGTACATCTCAAAGGCCTGCGGACGCGCAAGAGCAAGAGGGGGTTTGCTTCATCACAGCACCGGGCGCAGCGCATAAGGAGTGATACCAGCGCCTCCAGCGGCACCGTACTACCCACCATGCGTGCGCAGCGTTAGTTTGGGTGCGGGCAAATGTCGGTCGCAGGCGCGAGCAACTCACGGCATCAGTGGGGATCGCGATGGTGCCGTTGAAGTTGTCGTACATGCCAAGGAACCACTCGGGCATCTGGCTGGCAATGAACTTGGCGATGCTCTGAGGTGGGCAAGAACGCGAAGGGGCAGGGCACGCGGGCGTGGATGAGAGAATGGGCCGGCCCGGGCGGCAGCATGGGGCGGCAGCGGGCGTGGGACCGAGTTGAGGCTCGAGGAGGATGTGGCGGATGCGTATTGATGCCATGCACGTACGTACGTGTGCATAGCTGTAGCGATTGGCATCGCGCAAATGACCATCGGCCATGCTGTGGTGATCGACAACGACCGAGCGCGGGGGTGGGGGGGGTGGGCGATTTGAGGCAGCATCCGCACGCCAAAACGGGCCGGCCACCTCACCAGATCCTTGCGCTTAGACACCAGGTCCTCCAGGGACGAGTAGCCCGCGGCCTTGCGCGGAGGGGGCGCACGGGTAGCGGCCTGGGCAGCACCTGTAGGCAGTGAGGGCGTCGTGACCCACAGCGCTCTATCGAGGCTTGCGCGGCGGGCGGGCCGGGTTGCCGGTCGGTAGCAGCAGGAGTGAGACACTCTCAACATAGACCAAATGCACGCCCATACACGTGCAGAGCAACACGGGAAAATAGCACGCACGCACGGAGGGTGCCCTCATCGAGCTAAACGCGTGGTCCAAAGACAAGCTGTGCTCAGCGCCAGAGGCTTCAATTTCTACACATGCCTCCACTTACCAACGAAGAGCACCGCCAGGAGCGCTACCGCGACGAAAGAGCGGCTGGTTGCCATTTTGCAAGTGCGACGTGTGGCGGGTTCTCAGGTTGATCTACTGTGGACAGATCGACTGGTTCGAGCCACAATTTCTGCTCTTCCTTTTATGCGGAAAAAAATTACGACAGGCCGGGTAAACGAATGCAGACCTCCAATCCGTGGCTTTGACTCTTGCGCCTTTCAAGAAGAACTGAAGAACATCGGAAGGACAAACGTCAAATTCTGCTGCTAGCGCCAAATTGGCGCGAGGATTCGCTCGTCACATTTTTCGCTGCTCGTCCGCTGCTCGTCCCGGAACCCTACCCCATTTTTGCCAACCGTTGCCAACCGTTTCATCAATAAAATGCATGACCCTTGTGACGATGTATTTAGCGATGATTCGGGTGGCTCATACGTCCCCGAAACCAAAAGTGTGAATGCCCCTGTGGCGCAAAAATAACGAACCATTGAGCGCTTTCCCTTCCCGCATGCGACCCAGCAACACGTAGAGCAGCGCTGCAGCGGTGCGGGGGTGGAGGCGGCATGATTATGTCCATCCGTGCCAGGCGGCAACTCAATGCAACTAAGAGGCCACGCACGTGGCCTGTGAGCTACACCGCTGGGACACCCGGCCACCCGGTGGGCTCCTCCCTGTTCCGGCCACGCCTTCTGCTGTGCACCACCCTGCCTGCCGCCCAGCGGGCACCTGGATGCTCGTGCTCCTACTTCTCTTGCCCCTGCGCCTGCGCCTGCTTCGCCTGCGCCTGCTGCATCCGCCCGCCTCCAGTCACCGCCCGCAAAAGACCCTGCGCTGCTGACCCCACGGCGTCCAGTGCAAGCGACAAGATGGGCCGCCGGAAAACCACAGGTTCGTAGCCGTCACCCTGTAGGGGTGCGATTGACGAAAGAGGTTACATGCGCGACGACAACCGTGGACAAACCAGGGCCCCAAAGCGTACGAGACACGCACGCTCACTCGCGGAGAGGATCCCGAATGACCCCCATGCTCCTCGCCTCTGGAGGAGTGCGATTCCCCCGGGCAAATCAAAGGAGCGCGAGCAGAAAGAAGCGATGGAATTGCATGTGCGGTGCGCGGGCGCATGGCATCAAGCTACACGGCAAGTTGCCGTCTTCGCCCGGCTTTCGTCCTACTGACGCCCCCACCTGACGCCACCGCTCTCCCGCTTTGCATCCGGGTGCCCCCCTGGGGCATCCTGGCTGGCCGCGTTACTTTGTTGGGAGCCGCACGCTGCCCGCACGCTGCCTGCCACGTCCTGTCGCCAGCAGTAACCAGCCCTCCCCCTTGCCATCTTTGACTGGCGCCTCTCCCGTCCTACTGACGCCCCCACCTAACGCCACAGCCTGCATTCAGTTGCCCCTATGCGTGTGGGGCATCCGGGCTAGCAGCGTTAACGGAGCCGCACGCTGTCCGCACGCTGCTTGCCGCACCCTGTCGCCACTGACCGTCCCCATGCTGTCTGCGCCTGCCTCATGGCCCGTTCTCATGCCCAATCCTTCTCTTTGACCACCTGGGCTCGTGTGTGATATACCGTACGGTACATACGGCGCTGTCCATATCCTTTTCTACCAGCCGATGCGCCTTGGCCCTTCCGGTGTGTCCCGCCCTTTCGAACTGCGCCTTTACCCTTTGCCACATGGCGCTTGCTGTCTGGCGTCGGGGTCGCTTTCCTGGTCACCAGGTAAGTCGTGGGTTTTGCTTGCATTGCCGCGCCTGCGGGTTTGTTCGTACTTTGTTGTTTGCGTGACGCCGAGCCTGGGTGGCAATTCTGGTCGACGGCGCGCCGGCCTCCCGTCTACGCCCTCGAACCCAACCCATGAGTATTCATATCGCCTGTATAGTTACCGTAGTTTGGTGGAGCTTGGCTGGTGCTCACAACCCCCACGGCCGCTCATTAGGTAACGACTTCGTCTGCTGGTCTTCCGTACCGCTTTTCCAACCATCCTTGCAACCCCGCCCACCCCCCGCACCTGCAGCGCCCATGCCTCGCTGTAAACGTGCACTCGTTGCGTGTGTGCGCCATCACGTGGGTCGGCCAGGGGCAGCCCTGCTTGCGTCTGCAGAAAGGATGTGGGATGGGAGCGCCGTGCGTGGAGCCCGTCATCGGAGCCGTGCCGTTCGCCACACGTCCATCGGCAGGTACCCAGCCCAGGCCCCCGAAAACGGCTACACGCAACAGCACCACATACTCTGTAGATTTCACAGTTCAAATAGAGTATTGAGCAGTAAAGGCTCGGAATTGGCTGCTTGCGCACACCCAGATGACTCACCCAGGCTAGGATGCTGCCACGCAGGTTGTACACCTGCAGGCAGAGGGTGGAGAGTGCGTCCTGCGGTGAGCTGCATCCCACCCGTGCCGCCACCTCTTTAAGCCCCTGCTCGTGGACAGGGCGCGCTTTAGGCCTGGCTTCCGGACGCACCACGCACCTGCAGGTGCGGGTGTCGTCGCAGCAGCTTCGCCGCATAGACGCCGCTGCGATAGCCGGCCGTGCTGTTCATGGCGGGCAGCAGAAAAGGTTACGGGCGGGTGGCGTGTAAGAACTAAGAAGTCGTGTGTACACCGGCAGGAACCCGCAGGCACGGACGACAGCGCCCACAGCGACCGGTGACACGCAACCGGGCGGACGGCAACGGTCGGCGTGCAGCAACAGCACTGTACGTGGGAAGTGGTACAGCCGAGTGGTGCAGGCGGCGAGGCGGCACGGCACGGCTGCGCCCCACGCCCCACGCCTCACACCCTTGCTTGAGGCAAAACGCACCAGTAGCAGACGACCCTGTGGCCAGGAACACAAACCGCAGCCTGATGGGCAATAGCCAATCCGAGTATGTGCAATGGTTGACCCGCCACATGCCATGTTTGGCCAGCGGCATGCGCGCGCCACAACACGCCCGCACGCATCAGCAGCCTCACCGGGAGCCGCGAAAGCTGTCCGGGCCGCGCGCCTCAAACTGTTTCTGCGTCAGCGTAGTGGATCCCGGCAGGACAGACACCTGAAGCACATGTGGGCGGCGCGGCAGACACGGGGAGTAGGGGCCGGGCGGCGGCAAGAGGGGCGCACGTGAAGCCGCCGGGAAAGGCGTACAGCGCTGCCGTACGTGCAAGCAGCGCACGCCGGCCATCCGGCGCATCCGCCCACTTGAATGCAGCTGGCAATTGACTAGACCGCACACACCACGTGCACTTGCGCTTCTGGTAGTTTTTTCCTTGTGCTCTCTTAAATGAAGTGCTTGCTAGACGCTCTCAACCATTTGCACTTGCGCTCGCTCTCTTGCGGCTGCTGCCCGGCGCCCACCTGCTGCTCCGCGTGGCTGCGCACATCCACCAGCACCACTGCCGGCGCCCCGGGCGATCCCGGCTGCTCCTGCCCCTGTCCTTGCGCCGGCTGTAGCTTCAGCTGGTTCTGCGGGGACAGAAGCACAAACAGGGCGAAGCACAACGACGACCGTAGCGCGAAAAGCTCAGACCCTGAGGGCGGGCTCCAGGCCGTGCCAGGCGTCCGATATGCATCCCCGTATGGCCCCGGCGTGACCCCGGAGCAGGCGGAGACACATGCATTGCAGCACCGGGATTGTGGACAAGAAGAGGTGTCTTTCCCCGCCAGGGAAAGGTGGGCTGAACCCACGTCACGTCTTCCGTCTGAGGCCGAAGGTTTCGAAACTGCCTCATCTCCCGGACATAGCCGGGGTCGGTCTGTACAGGCAAAACCAGCCATGTGTCCAGCCGCGTCCAGCTATTGAAGCACATGCACAGCAGCACGACCTGTAGCCGCAACACTCCCGCTAGCTGCTGCGGTCTACTGCCGCATACCGTGTTATGCTCGCCAGCCAAGACTGCTAACCAGACACCGGCCAGTCTCATTGTGGATTGTGGAAGAGTAGCCGCTCTCAGCACCTAATAGCTCCTTTGCCCCCCTCCTTTTCGGCCCAGTGTCAGCGGCGAGGCACGCACGCCACAGCGCTATCGGCACCGCCCGCCCAGGCGCCCACCCACCTGCTCGGACACCCAGCTGTGCACCTCCTGGACAGTCACCTCCGGCACCTGCATTGCAGCAGGCAGCCCTTCAGCGTGAGTGGATGGGTGTTTTAAACGCACTTTGTTGCCCGCCCTGGCGCGGGAGGGGGGGCGCTTTCGGATGCAGCACGCATGGTGGGGCTTGCCGTGTGCCAGGAGTCCGTGAGGTGCCAACCCGTTGCGAACCCCCCAGTACCGCAGCCCCAACCCATGAACGCCTCCGCATCCATACAGTGAATCAAGGAGATCCATTTGAACAAGATTGATGTGGTCGAGAGCACAGGCCCCCGCGACGCGCAAGGTGGGGTGACGCACGCGCGCGTGGTCGCTCACCCCATTGAACCGGTGCGCGAAGCCCTGAAGGTGTTTGCACGGGCGCGGCACACGCACGGATGGTAAGATCATCACGCAACCGCTAATGTCTTTCGATGCCGGCAGGAGTGTGGTGGCATTGGCTACCGTGTGCGTGGCGTCGCCCCCTGCGCCGGTGTGCAACCGTGGCGTGGCCCCAACCCCGCCAGGCTTCCCTTCACCCACCCTGTACAGTTTTTCCAGCTTAGCTGCAGCATCGTCAGCCGCCCCTGTCGTTGCATCCTTATTGCCCAGGGGCTCACGCCCCATCAAAGCAGCGGCGCGGACTCCCACGCGCGAGGGGGGAGCGCTTTGGCGCGGCCCAGCCCGGCCGCGGCCGAGCGGCCTGTGGGCGAGCCCCCGCGTTTTCAGGTCGGAGGCAATTACAGATACGTATGAGGTAGTGATAAGTATTGTGGTGGCAATGCTAGAAACGAGGACCGGGTGAAGCGGTGCGGATGTTGCGCTTGATTCCAAGTTGAGGTTAATTCCGATTTTCGCAAGACAACATTTGTCTAGAGTGCAATTGGGTACGGCTTTCCAGCTTTATCCGGAGCTCTGACGCGGGACGTGGGGCGAAAGCGACGTGACCTCCATGCAGGCAAACGGTCGGTCGGCCCGCGCGCTGAAGTAGGGCGCTGGCGCAACTTCTCTTTAGTCTACTCGGCTTAAGTGCTGAGGAATAGGCTGCCGTGTGCGTCGTATCGATTAGCTGCCACAAGCGTTAAGCCAACAGCCAACTTTTTGTTCAACGATTTCACGAGTCCTGAACAGCTTGCAAGTGTGAGGAGGTATTGCATTCAAGTAAACACTGCGAAGGTGCGTGAAGGAAGCCACAGCGACGGACACCCGCAAGAGGGCTCAGCGTCCTTTCGTTTGCGGGGGCGGGAGGCTGCCATGTTCAGTTCCAGAGGCAGCTTACAGGGCAATTGAGATACTGGGTGCTTGAACTGCCCGCGCCAGCGCTGTGGCGCCATCACCGCCGCCCAAATTTCCCTGCCGCGCAAGTTCCAGACCCGCTACAGCAGCGAACCATTTGGGGTCTATACAAAGCTACTTTGAAACTGATCTAAGATGCCCTCGGCGCCCGGTATCTTCCTATCCGCAGGATCGTGATTGGACCTTCAGCAACGAAATGGCGTTCAACCCTGGCGCGGCGGCGTTCTCGCCGGGCGCTGGATTCATGAGCCCTGAGGTAGCCGCCATCAATGACCTGATGGACCGCCTTGCGTTGGCGTGCAAGGAGGAGGCGCCCAAGGCAGCGGCCGCGGCAGCGCCCAAGCCGGTCGCCTCCGCCTCCGCTCCCGCCGCCGCGGCGAAGCCGGCCGCCAGCGGCGGCATTAAGATTATGCGCGCTGGCGCGCCGGCTGGCGCCCCGGCGGCTGCGGCGGCACCTGCCGCGGCTGGCTGGGGCGCGTCCGGCGCCAGCAGCGCGTCGCGCGGAGGCGTCAGCCGCGACAACGCCGCCAGGGAGATTGGCGAGTACGTCAAGGCCCGCGGCGTGCGCGTGCTCAAGGTGAGGCCGCGCCAGTCTGCACCCGCTGTACTGGCCGTGTGCGACGGCACGACGCCCTCAGCATACCTCACAGCGGCACTGAAAGCTGTAGCACGAGGCGGCACGTGATAGTACAACGATGCATGGAACCCGGCGGCGCGCCCCATGCAGTTGGTGTTCTTTGCTCTGTGTCTTACGATGTTGGCCACCCATCTTTCCCGCCGCAGACGTCTGGCCTGCGCGACCAGCTTGCCCTGATGGCGGACGACCAGAACAACGCCGTGGCCCGTGAGGTGAGCGAGCAGTCATTGGGTAGCAGGCCTGGGCAGACGCGGGGGAGGGTTCGGTAGGCTACGGTAATCTCTCACGGAGTTTGGAGGCAGGCGAGGCTCAGCCATGCGCAGTGCAAACCGGTAAAGCAGGCAGTGCGGCCGGCCGGCGAGGCGGGTGAAGGGCCGCTGGGGGGTTCGAGGGGTGCGTGGGGTGTCAGGGGGTGCACGAGGGGCTGCGGCGCTTGTAGGCGGCGAGCGACCGGGCTGAAACGTTCAATGGGTGACTGGCCGAAAGTAAGCGCGCGCTACGCCGCCGTGAGGGGTGGTAGGGGACGGGGACAGTGTTCGCAGTGTGGAGCACACGGAGCTTGAGCTGGTGTGCTAGCATGACGGAGCGTCAGGCCACAGCTTGGTTTGCGAGAGCAGCGAACCGGCTGCGAACAGAACGGTCCGCTGCGCGCGCGAAAGGTTGTAGGACGCGCCGGGCCCTATGTACGGGCAGGATGTTACGCAGCCGCTGACACACGTCGCTGGCTGCGCTCGCTGGCACCATCCTCCTTACCTGCTGCATCCCGGCTCCTACCCCCCGCCCCACCCCCAACCCGTACGTGTGCCCCCCCTACCGTGCCACACTTCCCCATCCTTGCAACCCCCGGCCCGTCGCCTTGCCTGATCGTGAATGGAACCCCCCGCTCCCCGCAGGCCGCGCTGCTGACGTACGCGGCGCTGTGTGACTCCGTGGGCACCGCCGTGGAGCCGTTCGTGGCGCCCATGCTGCCCGTGTTCCTGGAGCGCCTCAGCGACAAGGTGCGCGCGCGGTGCCGGGCTGGCCGGGCTCGTGTGGGCGCGGTGGCGTGCGGGGCTCGTGCGGGTGCAGCGTGCGGGGTGCGGGGTGGGAAGGGACGGGCGGAAAGGACGGGCCGGCGCAACCGTCCGGACTGCGGCATGGAGAGCGTTTTGCGGCGGCGTTGGGGTGGGCGGTCGGCCCACGTGTTAATGTCGCAGACGGGGCGGGTCGGGACTGCGTGGGAGGGACAAACGGCATGGAGGGGACGGCGCTGCCAGGTGCTCCAGGTGCTCCTGTGGGCGCGGCGTGGCGTAATCACGTTGATGTCAGGATAACTTGCACTCCAACCCCTCCTCCCCTCCCCCGCCTCCCCTCCCTCCCCCACCCCCCCGAACACGCAGATCGCCGTGCGCGCCGCCGCCGACCAGGCCTGCCAGGCGCTGGCGCGGCTGCTTCACCCCGAGGCGGTGCCGCGCTGCATGCCCGCCATCCTGTCGGGCGCCAGCCCCACCAAGAAGTGGCAGTGCAAGGAGGGCGCGTTCAAGATCATCTCCACGCTGTGCGAGACGGCGCCGGACGCGGTGCAGGCGGCGCTGCCCGACATCGTGCCCGTGGTGCGTGCGGGGCGCGGGGGAGAGGGGAAAGGGGGGGAGGAGGGGGGGGGTTGTAAACACCAGCCCAATCTAACCCAAGGGGGAGGGGGGAGAGGGGAGAAGGGGGCGACGGGCGAAGGAAGAAGGGGGAGGGGAGCCGGGGCGTGAGCGGGGGCGCCAGGGCGTCGGCGCGTGGAGGCAGCGCCGGGACCGGAAGGCCGGGGCAAAGGGTTGGGATGTTGCAAGGGCACCTACCGAAGGACGCCGCCTGTCCTGGGCACGGCCAGTAGGGGCTGGCAGCGCGCGCAGCACCTCGTTCCTTCCCTGCGTTTCGTATTCGTCAACCGTTCCGTAACCGTGCAACCCCCTGGTACAACCTTGCTCCACCAGGTGAGCGACGGCATCGTGGACGCGCGCGACGAGGTGAAGGAGGCGGCGGTGGCGGCGGCGGAGAGCGCCTTCGCTCTGGCGGGCAACCGCGACATCGCCCCCTGCGTGCCCTCCTTCCTCACCTGCATCCGCAACCCCAAGGAGGTGGCCGAGGCCATCCTCAAGCTGTCCGGCACCACCTTCGTGCAGGCCGTGGAGGTGCGCGCGTTTGGGGTGGGGGTGGGGTGGCGTGGGGTGGGCGGGGGTACGGGCGGGAGGGGGGGATTGGTGCGAGGATGGTCGGGGGTGGTGAGGAAGAGTGGTGCCAGGATGGCTGGACTCCCGGTACAGCAAGGCACGGCGGGGTGGGGCGGGGTGGATCGGGGGGAGAGGCTGGGAACACCAGCCAAAGCTACACCGTTTGGTGTGGTAGCCGGAAAGGTACAGAAATGGCTACTCACGAGTGTAACCCGCCCCCACCCCGCCCCCCATCCCGCCTCCCGCCTCACTCGCTGCAGGCGCCCGCGCTGGCGGTGATGTGCCCGCTGCTGATCAAGGGCCTGAAGGAGGAGACGGCCATCAAGCGCAAGGCCGCCAACATCATTGCCAACATGTCCAAGCTGGTGCTGGTGCCCGCGGACGCCGACACCTTCCTGCCCAAGCTGCTGCCCCGCCTGGAGGTGAGTGAGAGCGGGCGGGTTGCAATGATGGTACATGAAAGTGTAGCAACGTAGACAGCAGGCGGGGGGGCTGTGCAAAGATGTTTGGGAAACGGTACAGGATTCACTGAAACACTGTGAGAGGGGGGCCCGCGGCGGCTGCCGGGGGCGGGGCGCTGGGGCTGGGGAGGGCCGCGTTTGGTCCAGCCGGGGCCCGAGCTGGGCCTGGCAGCAGGCGCAGGTGTAGGGCTGAGGGCGAAGGACATTGGCATCGCCGTCAAAGTCGGCGCGCTGTAAGCAGCAGCCCATCTCCCCGCCTCTACCCGTCGCTATTCCTCTTTACACCTCCCCGCCGCCGCCGCCGCCTCTGCCCAGGCCGCCGCCAACGAGACGCCCGACCCCGAGTGCCGCGCCGTGTGCGGCACCGCCGTGACCACGGTGCGCCGCGTGGCGGAGGCGGCGCACTCGGCGCGCCTGGCGGAGGACGACGAGCGCAAGGTGCTCAAGGAGGCGGAGGTGGAGTCCATGCTGACAGCGGTGCTTGCAGTCAACGGCGCCGACGTGGCGGGCGACGCGCTGATGCGGGTGGCGGTGTCGTACTGCGCCGCCATCGCCACCGTGATGGTCAACAAGAAGCAGACGGACTCGGGCGTGTGGCGGGACAAGGTGGGCCCATGGGCGCGGTGGAGGTGCAGGGGGGTTGTGAACACCAGCCCAAGCTAAACCAAGCTTAACCATGGGGAGGTTGCAAAGATGAGGAAAAGCGGTACAGGATGCACTGAAGACTGGGGGGAGGCTGGAGGACTGGCTCGGCCGTGGGGGGTGGGGTCTGGCGGGTGTGAGTCCAGGGGGCATGGGGATGTGGCACCGCACCGGTGGCCATGCACCTCGAATCGTCGTCGCCCCACGTACGCATGCTCACGCAGCACACCTCCCCCTCCGTGCCTCCACCGCCCCACCCTCCCCCGGCATTCCAAACATCCTTGGACCCCCCCCCTTCAACATCCTTCGCGCCGACCCAGATCATCGAGCCCTTCCTGCTGTCCTTCCTGGACGGCGGCGACGAGGCGGCGGCCAAGGTGGCGGACGCCTGGAGCCTGCAGTGCGAGACGGCGTCGCACGTGGCGGTGGACGAGGGGCTGTCGGACGACGACGAGGACGTGCTGTGCAACTGCGAGTTCTCTCTGGCCTATGGTGGGGGTGAGGGGGGCTTCCGGGGCGGGGCGGGGCGGGGCGGGGCCGGTTAGGCACGGGCGTGTGCATGCGGTTACGCAGCAGCAGCACGTTGTGCCGCCACGCCACATGACAAAGCTGCATGAGCAGCTGCGCACACACACAGCGCACACATACAGCCAGCCAGCCAGCCAGCCAGCTGCTATGCCCCGAAGGCGGCGTACACGTGCGGTACTGCAGTTGTACACACACAGCTGCACAGGGGCGCTGCGCGGGACTCGGCGCCCGGCGCCTGCGTGCCCCGCCGGTAGCGTCTGCGTCAGCTGGGGCTTGCCTAAGAAGGGATCAGGCGCGGCCGACAGAGGGCGCGGGTTACCGAGCCCATAGGCCGTGTGGGAAGGGAGGAGGCGCAGGCGCTTGGGGTAGGGCAGGGACTGCGAGGGGGGGGGGGGGCGCGAACCGACATCTGAGCAAGTAAGGGCGTGTGGAAGTGCGGTCAAACATGGTCGACAACCCCGGCCGCGCACCAACTGAAAGCACGCAAGGAAGTAAGCCCCCCATGTGCTGGCGAGCGCCACCAAAACACAGTGTAGGCATCCGCGCGCAGCTCACACCCCGCAGCACCTCCCGCACCCCCCTACCCGTCCCAGCCCGCCTCGCTGACCACCCGCTCCTCGCCCCCCTCCCCTCCCTCCCTCCCCTCCACTCCCTCCCCCTCCCTCCTAGGCGGCAAGATCCTGCTGAACAACGCGCGCCTGCGCCTGAAGCGCGGCCGGCGCTACGGGCTGTGCGGCCACAACGGCGTGGGCAAGACCACTCTGATGCGCGCCATCAACAACGAGAAGGTGGAGGGCTTCCCGCCCAAGGACCAGGTGGGCTGGGGAGTGCGTGGGGTGTGAGCCTGTGTGCGGCAAGCGTCTGGTTCCCGCGACACCAACCAACGCCACCAGCAGCGGTCCACCAACCAACGCCCGCTAACCAACGCCACCAGCAGCTAACGGCCGACGACCGCTGCCGCCTCTGCCGCCGCCGCAGGTGTGCTCGGTGTACCTAGAGTCGGACATCGACCCCTCCATGGCCGAGTACCCCATCGTGGACTTCGTGTTCAAGGACCCCACGCTGCAGGGTGAGGCAGGGGGGCCCTGTAGGGTGAAGCAGGGGGGGCGCTGGAGGGTGGGGCAGGGGGCGCTGGGGTGAGGGGGCACTGGGGTGAGGGGGCCGTCGGGGCTCGGAGGAGAGGGGGAACCTAGGAAGGAAAGCTTCAGGAACGCAGGGGGAGATGACCCCACGCTGCAGGGTGAGGGGGCCGGTGTACTCGAAAGGGAGGGTTAGGCTCCCCACGCTGCAGGGTGCGAGGGCCGGGGCTCGGAAGGAAGGTGGAGCGGGCGCCCAGGAAGGGCGGCGAAGCTTCGGGAACCTTCGTGCCAGGATAAATGCAGGGGGAGAGGAGAGGGCTCCCAGGGGGCCGTCGGCGGACAGAAGGGCTGAGGGTGCTGCGGAACGCCCGGTGTCGGCAGGTCCAGGTGGCACGGGCGCGTATGACGCTTGGCTCCTGGTGTGTGTATCGGGGCTTAATCTTGCCGCCCTCCGCTCCCCACCCTCACTCCCGCTCCCCCGTCGCTCTGTGTGTGGCCGCCCGCCCGCCCGCGCAGTCAAGGCCGCGCCGCCCGGCATGGAGGAGGTGGTGGAGATGCTGCGCAACGTGGGCTTTGACGACGCCCGCCAGAAAAACCCGGTGGGCTCGCTGTCGGGCGGCTGGAAGATGAAGCTGGCGCTGGGTGAGTGGCCTTGGAGCGGGCGGGGGCTTTGCAGGCTTGCAGTTACGCGCCCGAGCTGATCCAGGCCAAGCGAGGCCGTGTGATGCGTCTGCGTCAGTGCATATGGGGGTCAGGGGGGGGGGCGTAGCGCGGAAGCTAGGTGCTGGCTTGGTGGTGCGGCTGCGGTGGTGCGGTTGGGATGGTCGGGAGGGGGAGGGGGCCAGGGCACATTTTTTCCGTTTCCGTTTCCCTTCCGGCCCCAACCGCCGCCCCAAGCCGCCGCCCCAACCGCCGCCCCAACCGCCGCCCCCAACCGCCCGCGCAGCCCGCGCCATGCTCATGAAGCCCGACATCCTGCTGCTGGACGAGCCCACCAACCACCTGGACGTGGTCAACGTGGCCTGGCTGGAGGACTACCTGGTCCGCGTCATCCCGCGCGTCACCTGCCTCATTGTGTCGCACGACTCGGGCTTCCTGGACCACGTGAGCAGCTACCCTGGAGGGGGGGGGATGTTGCAAAGATGGTACATGAAAGGGGGGGGTAGTTCATTCCAGAACCCAAAGCACCGACCGGGGGGGGGGCAGGCGGCCGGAGGGGGGGGGGGGCTGTGGGGGAGGCTGCAGCGGTGCCGGCGGTTTGGGACGGGGCGGTGGGGTGGGGTGGGGTGGGGTGGGGTGGGGGCGGTGGTTGTTTGGGGGCTGCTGGGGCAGGGGCCGCATCCTGTGGCGGGGTTGCTCGCGGGCTGCTGGGCAGCCGGCCTTGACGGCAAGATGATACTCATGCGAGCGGCCGCTTCCCCCTGCTTAACCTTGCGCACCATCATCCCCCCCCCCTTCTGCTCTGTATTGCCGCAATTGCACTTGCCTGTCCCCTGTCTAGTTTAGCTTGGTTAAGCTTGGGATGGTATTCACAACCCCACCCACCCTCACACACACACCCCGCGGCCGCAGGTGTGCACGGACATCATGCACTACGAGCAGCGCAAGCTCAAGTACTACCACGGCAACCTGTCGGAGTTCGTCAAGGTGGGAGCAGGGGGCCGGGCGGCGGGCGGCGAGCGGCTGGTGCCCGGGGTAGGGCGGTCGGGCACTGCACAGCTGGCGGGTCCCCGCACTGGTACGGTGTGGTTGGGTTTGGATTCGTTGGGCTGGTATTTATAAGATTCCCTCACACGCACGCACGCAGGTCAAGCCCGAGGCCAAGTCGTACTACACGCTGGCCGCCGCCACGCTGCGCTTCAACTTCCCCAAGCCCTCCTTCCTGGACGGCGTCACCTCGGGCGAGAAGCCGGTGCTGGCCATGAAGAAGGTGACCTTCACCTACCCCGGCGCGCCCAAGCCGCAGCTGGACTGCATCACCTGCTCCTGCCGCATGTCCAGCCGCGTCGCCATCCTGGGTGAGCCGCCGCTGCTGGCTGTGCTGTGGTGCTCGCTTGGTTGGGGGAAGCCTTCGGGGGCGTTGAGAAACATTGTGGCCGGCAGGCGGACGGTTTCGGCCCAGCTGGAGCGCGGGGTGCTGACACGAGTTTCCCTTGTGTTTCGTGTCGTCTTCCTACCCCTCCCCCTGCAGGCCCCAACGGCGCGGGCAAGTCCACGCTCATCAAGCTCATGACCGGCGAGCTCAAGCCCGACGTGAGTGCCGCCTTGAGTGCCGCCAGCCACACCTGCTGCTGCCGTTGAGCCGCCGCCGTCGCGCCGCCGCTGATGGCGCGCGACCGCGCTGCCCGCTACTACCGCTACCACCGCGGCTCGCGCCCGGCGCACCTGTTGCCCCGCACGCACCTTCGCCTCGCGGCTCTCGCGCCCTCTCCCTCCTGCCCTCCTCCCGCTGATTTTTCCCCGACGCCTCTCTGCCTCTCTGCCTCCCTCCTGCTGCAACCCCCCGCAGACCGGCATCGTGAACAAGCACATCAACGTGCGCGTGGCCTACGTGTCGCAGCACGCGCTGCATCACCTCGAGGACCACCTGGACAAGACGCCCAACCAGTACATCCGCCTGCGCTACGGCAAGGGCGAGGACAAGGAGGAGGCGGAGAAGGTGCGCGTGCGGGTGCTGCTCGGGCGGGCGCCAGCAAGCAGTAGCAGCCGCGGGGCGACGGGGCGGCGGGGCACGCAGGGGGGGGGGGGCGGTGTAGTGCACCCACCGAGCAGGCGCCGCGCCGGCGCTCTGCTTCCGTGATGTCAATTGCCAGCTTGCGTTTGGGCCTGCGCAGTGCCCCCCGTCGCGTGACGCGCCGCGGTGTTGCTGACGCGCCATCCTGCCTGCATCCCACCCTCTCCGCGCCAGGTGACGCGCGTGCTGAGCGCCGAGGAGGAGGAGGCGATCAAGAAGCAGATCTGGGTCATTGATGGCCAGAACCGAGTGCTGGAGAAGCTGCTGGGCCGCCGCAAGAAGAAGAAGTCGTTCGAGTACGAGATCAAGTGGGTGGGCCTGTCCTCCATCGAGTTCAACAGGTGAGAGGAGAGAGCAACAACGAGCGCGCTGTTGTTCTCGACGCGTTTGCGGGCTTGCTGGATGTTGTGGTGCCCCTGCTGTCCTTGCTTGCCCTGTACCGCCGCCCAGTGCGCCCGCACTGTCTCCCCCCCCCCCACCACCACCACACACACACACACTGTTCCAACCCGCACCCCGCGACGCCACCTTCCCTCGCCACCGCATTCATCTCGTCTAGCCATAGCTCACCATGAATCCTGCAATGCCCCACCTGTCAACATGTTATCTTTATTAAGCTCTCATTCTTATCTTTATTAATCATGCATGGAACCCCGACTCCGACCCCCATTCCAAAGGTGGACCATGCGCGAGGTTCTGGTGGAGCGCGGCTTCGAGAAGCTGTGCCGCGAGATGGACGACAAGATCAACGCCGAGAAGGGCGAGGCGGCGGCGCGGCCGCTCACGCTCGCCAGCGTGGAGCAGTACCTGCAGGTGTGTGTGGCAGCGAGAGGCCGCGTGGGACAGCGGCGGGCTGTGACGGGGCTCGGAGAGCGAGCGTGCAGCTGCGGGCATGCGTTTGTTTGGAGGGAGCGTGTGTGTGTTTTGGGGGGAGCGGGGCGTCCGAGCGGAGCGTGCATTGCGCGCGCATGGTGTGGCCATGTGGCTGCATCGGTTGCTGGGTACGGAGCCTGCCCGCGCTGTGCCTTCCCACTGGCCTGATCCTCGTTCCACCCCATCACCACCCCACACCCCATGGACCGCCATCACCACCCCACACCCCATGGACCGCCATCACCACCCCACACCCCATGGACCGCCATCACCACCCCACACCCCAAACAGGACTTCGGCCTGGAGCCCGAGTTCGGCACGCACAGCGCCATCCGCGGCCTGTCGGGCGGCCAGAAGGTCAAGCTGGTGCTGGCCGCGGCCATGTGGCACTGCCCGCACCTGCTGGTCCTGGACGAGCCCACCAACTACCTGGACCGCGACTCGCTGGGCGCGCTGGCGCAGGCCATCAAGGAGTTCGGCGGCGGCGTGGTCATGATCTCGCACCACAGCGAGTTCGTGGGCGCGCTGGCGAACGAGATCTGGGACCTCAAGGACGGCAAGCTGTCGTGCCACGCCAAGGAGGAGAAGGACGGGAAGGCGGACGCGTAAGGCGGAGGCTTGGTGCGGTGCCGCGCGGTGTGGTAGCGGGGGCGCGTGCAGCGGGGAAGAGGGGCATGTGTGGCGGGAGCGCGGGCGCCAGGAGGGCCCGAGGGCGTTGGGAACAACCCGGCGGGTCCGACGGATGTCAGGAAACGGGACAGCCCTGCTAGGGCCAGGGGGAATCAAGCGGGGTTGTGGGCGACAGTGAGCGATAGGGCAGACTCTAAGAGCGCGAGGCGACGCCATGCCGTTTTGTTTTCTAGAGGATGAGAGAAGACGTCGAGCACAGGAGATAGGGCACTGGCCTGAAGGCCGTTGCGCTGCGCCCGCGCCTGCCGAGCGCTTCATTGGGCGACGAAGGCAGCGCGCGGGCGCTAGCGGTGTCATGAGTTTGCGTAAGATTGAGTGGTCAGGGAAGAGGCGTCCTGCGGCGTGTAGGGTTCAGTCCGCGTGCATCGTTGCAGCGATGATGCGGCCGCAGAGGGAGTGAGAGCCTGGCACCCGGGCGAGCGCAGGTGTGTGCTGAATTCCTTGCTGTCCTGAGTTTGGTGTACGAGTGTGAATATTCTTTCCTGGGATCGCTGCGAGTGAAGCGCGTGAGCGGTCACGGGAAGCCCACCAGAGGGGCCGTGCGATGTGTGGAAAGCGGCCGGGTGCTGGGCTGGCTGCGAGTGGGAATTCGTCCAGGCGGCGTTTGTTGTGCGTCGCCTTGCGGGGTCTTCCACGGGCCTCCGCCTCCCCAGCGTGCCGGCTGCGGTGTAAGGAGCATCGAAGACCGCACTGGTCCCATACATACCCATACAGCGAATCGCTCTCCAACTGCAGCGCGCAATGAGACCACAGACTCAGAGCATGAGCAGCGCGCCTGGACCAGCGCGCTCGCGAGGTGATTCATGAGCAAGCCACACGCACGCTCTACGACTTGGCGTTCGACGGATCTGCCCATAGGCAGTCGCAAGAGGCATGCCACAGTGGCTAGCATGTTGCTGTTCTGGGATACGGTATCCCGCAGGCCCTTAGCACTCAGATGAACGCTTTCGGTTACAGCGCCTGGGGCCCTGTGTGCCAATGTTGCGGGAGCGCCCACCGCACAAGCCAAACGCGTGCGCTCAATGCACCGCGTGCCGCCGCTCCTGCAGCACGCCCGCCCCTCCTCGCAGCCCCAGCCCCAGCTCCGCATCCCCTCCTATGCCCAGCTGCGCCTCCTCTCTCCCACCCGCGCCGCCAGCCAAGCTCGCCTCGCTCCCGCTCGATTCCGGCATCTTCACACCGCCGCCACCGCCGCCACCAAAGCCCGCCACGCCGCCGCCCGCCGCCTGCCCCTGCCCCTGCTGCTCCTCCCTGTCCTGGTCCAGGCTGGCCGGCACCAGCACCAGCAGCGGCAGCGGCAGCACCAGCGCCACGCTGCACAGGCCCAGCAGCAGCGGCAGGTTGCGGAAGTCGGTGGCGGTCACGCCCAGCAGCTGCGTCAGCAGCGCGCCTGCGGGGACCGGGAAGGGGGGCGCGGGATCCTGGATCTTAGGAGGTCCGTGCCTGGTGCACGCAGAGTTGGGCTCCACAACCTCCGGCATGGCCTGCATCCGCACCGGCCCCTGCGGCCATCCTGCAGCCCGCCCGGTACCGGCGCCGCGCCCTCGGCGCTGCCACGCCGGTGCACCCTAACCCCCACGCACACCCACCCACCCCTTCCGGATGTGCCGCACCCCCACGTCCCCAACCCCATGTGACACCCTTGCAACCCCACCCTCCGCCCTCCGCCCTCCACCCTCCGCCCTCCGCCCTCCGCCCTCCACCCTCCACCCTCCACCCTCCGCCCCTGCCTCCCCGCCTGCCTCCGCTCCGCGCCCCACCGCCAAAGTAGCGCAGCCCGGTGGCGATGTTGCCCACTGACATGAGCCCCGCGAACAGCGTGGCCTCCAGCCCCGGCGGGCACAGCCGCGCGGACAGCACCATGGTGGGCATGAACAGCACGTTCTGGATCACCGACACCTGCGCGGGGGGGGGGGGGGGCGGGGGGCACGGAGCCAGCATTGTAAGGGCCCATGCATGACCACCGTGCGTATGGCGATATAATATAGATAATGGGGGTTGTGAATACCAGCCCAAGCTAGCGGGGGCGTGGGAGTGGGCCAGCCGCATGAGACGTCCGCATTGCGAGTCTATAGCCCAAGCAGCTGCCCGTGTGGGGCAACTCTAGAACCCCTGGCTGCGCGGCCGCCGCCCCCCGGCCCCGGCCTCCCCACGACCCCGCCCCGCGCCACCGCCCCGCCACCCTCTCCACTCCCCCTCCCCCCGCCCCCGCATCCCTACTCCGGCGCACCAACACGCTGTCCCCCAGCGCGAACAGGTGGTCGGGCAGCCCCAGCGCCACGTTGGCGCGAGTGGCCAGCACCAGCGAGGACGCCTGCGGCATAGTGGCGGCGGCGCCGGCCCGGCAGGCCCGGCAGGGCGGCACGTGACGCGTTGAGTGGCTTGACGCATCACACTGCACTGCTCGAATCGTGCTGTCACCCCTCGTCGGCCACCTCGTGGCATGGTGAAGTACTGAGCGCGCACGGAGGAGCACGCGGCATCACGCGGCATCATGGGACATGGGACACGGGCCGCACCTGGCACGCCGCCGCCAGCAGGCTGCCCCACAGCAGCACGCGGCGCAGCGGCAGCCGGCGCAGGAAGGCGTGGTAAACGCCCACACCTGCGGCACACACACAGCACACACACAAAACAGTACGGCACACATGCGCGTGAGGCATGCAGGTCGATACAGCTGCCAAAATCACATTCATCGTGTGCCAGGCCTTGCAAACGTCCACAAGAACGCGCCACGCGAGCGTGGGGTCGTGTCAAAGGGCCATGCGGGGGTCGTCACTCACCCACTAACGACGCCACCGCCACCGCCAGGGCCACGTCGCCCAGGAAGGTGGCGCTGAAGCCCAGCCCCGTGGGACTGGGGGCCTGCGTGCGTGACCCCAACAAGTCAACAATGGCTATTGTCATCATCAGGCTCACGGCTGCACTCATTCCCAGGGCGACGGCACCCGCTTCTACAGCCCCTCGGCACCATCCAGTTAAGAATATGTTGACAAGGATGACTATCGATTTTAATTTGGGTTGGGTTGCTCACCGTCATGAAGAAGAACATGGCGTCGTCCGCGGCGGGCGTGGCGGAGGACAGGAACAGAAACAGCACCGGCCCCGCCACCTCACGCCGCCGCATGGTGCCCCACAACGCCAGCGACGTGACGCGCAGGCTGTCGCACAGCGTCGCGCACGCGAGGAGCAGACCGCGGCCGCCGGTGCTGCTACTGCTACTGCTGCCGCCGCCGCTGCTACAGCCGTCGTCACCGCCGCCGCGGCCATCGACGAAGCTGCTCGCGCTGCCGCTGGCGGCCACGCCAGTGCCAGCTGCTGCACCGAGGCCGGCGTTGGCTGCAACGCTGTCAGGCTGCAGCAACGGCTGCTGCTGCTCGCGGACACGCCGACGGCCACTTCTGCTTCGCCCCTTTCTCCGCCGGTCGCCGCCGCCGCGGCCGCCGCCGCACGGGCCGGCTGCTGCAGCTCCCGCTTCATCGCCCGAGGTTGCCAGGCCCCGGTCTGAGTCTGAGCCGCTCTCGCTCACAGGCAAAGACAGAGAAGAGCGACCCTCCGCGCAGCTGCCGCGCACCTCCCCAAGCTGTAGCTCCTTGCCGGCGTCAAACCGCTGCATGGAGCCGGCTGTAGCAGGCGGCGCCAGCACCCCGCTGCTACTGCCCTCCTCGCGGCGGTCGTCGCTTCTGCCGTCGGCCGGCGATCTCCCCTTGGCAGTGTCGAGCCTGCCTCCGCCCAGTCCACCCTCCCCGCGGTCCGAGTGCTGCGTCAGCGGCTGCCTCTCCTCCGCATCCTCGCCGCGCCCTGGCTCCGCGCCCGCGCCTGCCGCCGCCCCCACGCCGGCGCCCCCCGCGCTCGCCGCGCCACAGCCGCCGCAGCAGCTCCAGCACCCCCGGGCCGCGGCTCTCGCGCACCCCCGCGCCCACCAGCACCACCAGCAGCGGCAGCAGCGCAGTCAGCGCGAAAACGGGCCTGTGTCAGGCGGGTGGGCGTGGAAAGTTGTGTGTTTACCAGCCCAAGCTGTTTCAAAGCAAGCCTTGACCACACCATTGCGTGTGTGCGTCAGTGCATACGTGTAAGGGGGGCCGTCGTGGACCCCGGCGGCCGCGATTTAAAGCACCAACCACTCCCTCCTGGGCCCTCGGCCCCGCAGGCCGGCACCACTCCAGTCGGCGTGCAGCCGGCTACCCCGTCCGCTGAGCTCCCCAGCAGCAACAAGCCGCACACCCCCGCCGAACCGGCCGGCCCCCATCTGGGTCGGTATAAAAAAACTCGCCCCCGCCCTTTGCATGGACGGGTGCCGCGTACCGGCTACCCCGTACCCACGCACACCTCTACGCCTGCTGTCTACCCTGCTACACTTCGCTGCCCACCCTTGCAACGCCTCACGCACCACTCACCCACCCACACCCCATCCCCGCACCCACCCGCCCCGCCCCCCGCCCCCCCGCACCTGGGCCCCAGCCGCTCCACCAGACTGCCGCTGAACCAGGCGCTGCCGATCTGCCCCACCGCGTAGGCCGCCCAGCACAGCGACTGCAGGCTGCCGCTGTCGGCCTGGCGGCGAGAGGGCAGGAAGGGGAGGTGCGGCTGACGTGGCTGCCAGATTTTTCATTGCACACCGGCGGCTCCCACCGCGTTGACTCCTCACCGTGCCCCTGTGTCACCTTTGGGCAAGAGAGTCCCCCCCCCCCCCGCCCACCCACACCGCCCGCCCACCCCCCCACCCCCGCCCACCCAGCCCCCCCCCCGCACCTGCGCCTCCCGCCGCGCCCGCTCCACCACCATGCTGTCCACGACCACGTCGCTCACGGCGCTGGCGGCCGACACCACCAGGATGAGGCCCAGCACGCCGCCCATCGAGCCGGCGCCGCCCCAGGCCGCCGGCGCCGCCAGCGCCAGCCAGCCCGCCGCGCCGGCCAGGCCCGAGGCGATGAGGTAGGACTTGCGCCGGTAGCCCCACAGCGGCAGCGTGTCAGAGACCTGGAGGACGTGGCGGTGGTGGTGGGTGAACAGGAGGAAAAAGTGCGAGACCGAGGCAGGTGGGCCCCAGGGTTCTGTGCACGGATCCCCGCCGTGCCGCGGCGCCGAGACGTACACGGCGGCTGCCCAGGCCCACCGCGGGCAGCACGCACCAGGCCGATGACTGGCTTGATGGCCCAGGGCAAGTTGCCGGCGGAAATGAGAAACGCCACCTGTACCGTACACAGGAGGGGCGGGGGCGGGTGAGTTGTGTCGCACAGAGCGCGGTCGCACGGCGCGGCCCCCTCCTTGCCATAACAGTAGCGGGGGCCATGGCACTCGGGCGCATCTCTCACGTGCTACCGGGTGAAAGGTGGGGCCGCTGCACGGACACATCCCGGCCTTGCCCAGTTACACAATGCCCTGCCAGGATCGCGCCCCCCCGCGCTTCTCCCTGAGCTTCTCAGAACCCACCTGCGCGGGCGAGGCGTGCAGCTCGTCCTTCAGCAGGTACTTCTGCGCCAGCGCGGCCAGGTCCGTGACGCCCTGCACCAGATACACTGCAGCAGTGCAGGGCAGGGCCAGGCCTCAGGTGAAGGGGAGGCGCCAGCTTGCGGGGCGTCGCAACAGGATGCGCAGGAAGGAGGACGGAACAGTCTAAGGGTCAAGGGCACGCCAACGTTGCCCCGCCAAACACCCCTCAGAAAAAGGGCAACCGTGTCGTGAAACTCTTACCCAGCGCGATTGCCACCAGCTCCGATGAATTAGGCTGTGACTTCCAGGCTGACCAGGTGTTTGATGCGTGAGCGCGAGCCCTGCCCACGAGTCGTCGCGAAGCGGGCACAATGCCATGCGAAGTGCTTGTCCCTCGATGAGAGACTCCCGGCTCCTCCGTTTCGGTTTGCAGCGGCACATAATTGGGCATTTATGAAAGGAATCGTAGCCCGTCTGTGGTGCTCAGTTTTGCGGGCAGTTGTATTGCGTGCCTTTCATGTCGTAAAGCGTTTCCTGAGTATCTTACAATTGCATCTTGGTTAAATGCATGGTAGCTCCCTTCTTGTCAGCAAGCACGACACGGGCACGGCCCGAAGTCCGCGCCTCCGTGGACCGAATGGGCCACGACGCCCCCCGCCAAACGTTCGCCCTCGCCCCCCTCCGAGTCCACAGTCTCCAACACTCTCCACAGTCTTTCTTATCTCTTGCGCTTCAATCCACCCCCTATATTCTTCATTATTGCCCCTGCAGATCTCTGCAGTGGGAGTACACAGCACCACGCGTCTCGAGCTCTCCATTATCGCGCAACCCCTTCCGTTGTCACCGTGGCGCCACCGCTCCGCAGCATACACGGCCACCCGTAGCGGAGATCAGCTCGCCGCCTGCAACGCAGCATGGCCTCCCTTGAGGAGCCGTACGCCACACGTCTGGTCGCACATCTGCACATCTGCACCCTCCCCCCCCAAAAAAACTGCAAACACCCCACAGAAGTACATGCTGCAAAAACCGTGGCGGCGGATGAATGTCGTAATACGGTAACCCAGATCATGGTTGGTTGCTGTCACACCTGGCGCAGTAGCAGACGACACACGACGACATGACGAAAACTGCACGAGAAAACAAAAGTCTACTTCAAGAGCAGACCAGCCCAAATTCGGCCGCACGTGCACGCACGCGCCTTGACTCAACACATGAACACGGCATCACGCAACCACTTCTTTCATACACGTGCTTATGAATCCCCCAAGCATCAGTAACAGTGCGCCTGCGAGGTCACCAAGTCAAGGTCTGCCTTATCACGCGCAGCAGCAAAAGCTGCCCTTATCTATCCAGCCTCTCCTCATATGGGGGCTGTCCGCCCCAGCCTGTCCTTGTCTTGCCTGAGTTGCTGTCCGCCCCAGGCCCCCAGCCTGTCCTTCATCGCCCCTAATGCTAATGTGCTGCGCCACTGTCATAATCTTCCTTGCAGCAGCCTCCGCGCGGCCTGCGCGTCCCATCCACTGGATGCTGCTCATGACCCCGACTTCCGACGCGCCAAGGTTGCTGGGCGCAACGCCAGCGGGTGCGACGCCTGGCCGCTCTGCCGCTTATTCCTTCCTACGCTGCATCTTCTGGGGGATACCTCGTGGGCCGTTTGGCTGGGCGTGCTTCCCATCCCTCATTCAGCCCTTCACGGGCCGCTTCTCCAACATGCTGCCGATCGTCCGCAGGATAACCTGCGAGGTGGGGACGTTGCGGGCGTTGGTGTTCCACTTTAGCTTGAACAATCTGGATCCTTCATCCATGGTCAGGCACATAGCCGGCGCGGTCATGCGCCTGGGTGCACACGCCTTGCACGTCGTGCCCGCAGGCGTAGGGACCTGCACCGGCGTGGCCGACCCACATCGACGCACATGATACCGCCACTTCCCGCGCACGCCGCACCACCCAGCAGCACACACGCACACGACGCACCTTGTACTCCAGCTTGATGAAGGAGGGGATGGGCAGCAGCAGGATCGCGGGGAAGCCCAGAATGGTCAGCAGCGCCTTGATCTCGCCGCCCTCCAGCACGCCGTTCTTGTCCTTGTCGATAAAGCCCAGCAGCGCCTCCGCCAGCAGCTGTGGGCGGTGTTGGCGGTGGCATTTCATGCATGGGTTGACAGCGTGCATAACATCATTAACATGCAGTTTTGCATGGCATCCAAGTCATCAAGGATGCTGATGACAGGGAAGGGTCGCGGCAAGGCTCTGTGGGTGTTCCATCTTCGCGCTGCCTCGTGCGCCTCACGTATCCAAATCCGCCTCCTGCTGTCCTTGGATGCCTGCCACTCTGGCTGCATAGCCCTCACCGCCATTTCTAGCCCTCCACCACGATTCGAACCCTGCAAAACGCTTCACAGCACAGCACGCCGTCCTGCACGCACCGCCACCACTACCACCACGCGCCACACATCCCGACCCGCCACGCGCCGCCCTGCCTCACCAGCGGGTTCTTCTTTATGCGCTCTGTGGCCACCGCCAGGTAGAGCGCCAGGAACTCGGTGCGGGTCAGCGTGCCGCTGTTGTCGGTGTCGGCGCGCTTGAAGTAGGGCGCCAGGTCTTCAGCCGTGTGGTAGGTGCAGCTGCGTGGTGGTGCACACCGGCACCCAGACTGAAATGCAACCCAGCCAGGACTGAAGGGCACAGTACGTACCGTACATATGCACACAAGCACAACAGCAAACTTATCTTCACTCACCTGGTGTTTGTGAGCAGCTGCGTGGCCTCACAGATCTCGGCGCTGTTGAACAGCGCCTCCGTCTCCTCCAGGCTCAGCACGCCGTCCTTGTTGGTGTCGTACAGCTCCCAGGCGTTCGACGCCCGCGCCAGGCTGCTGATTACGTTGAGCACCGTCATGGTCTTCTCCTGCACCTCCGCCGCCTGCAGGCACATAGTCAAGAGTGGGTCGGGTTTGTCTTGCCCTTGGTTCCGTTGAGCACGATAGTAGCAAGCTCTCCGATAATACGATGTGGAATACGATGTGGAGGAGTTGCGGCTGGCTGAGCAGAGGGCGTGTGCAGTTTGTTACGTCGTTTGGGTCGGCACGCGGCATGCCTGCCGTCCTGGCTATGTGGCGGGAATGCTGGGCAGACCGTCAGGCTTCAGATGGCCGCGGCACTCACGTCATTCTCGTTACCGCCTGTGGCTTGCGCGAAGGCACCGGCCATCGCCGCCGTCGCCTCCAGCGTGTCACCGCTCATGAGCGACGCAGTGCTGAACACAGGGGAGCTCCTGCTCGGAGCGGCAGCTGGTTCTGCCGCAGCTGCTGCATCGCCTGGAGCGCTACCGGGGCCCCCCCAGGCGGGCTCGGACTCTGGCGCTGGGGCTGTGGCGGAACCCCAAAAGAATTGTGCACGAACCACACGATTCGTAGCTGCGGACCAGAAGCCGCGTTGCCGCCTCGCAGTAGAGCCTGCCCGAAGGCGCGTTGACGCAGCTGCATGTCGTGGCAAGTCTAGAGAAGAAGCGCTAGCGGAAAAACTGAAGCGAACCAGGAGCGCGCGCGAGCAGGGCGATGATGCGAGTTTCGACCCCGGTGTTGCAAAGTTGCGCGACTGCGTGTGCGCAGTAGTGAGAACACGGGAGGAGTGCAACAGCGGCGCCATCGGCTGCTGCTAATGCCTCGCGCTGTGAATGGAAAGAATGACCGCAGCAGGTACAGCCGCAAATTAAATGCAGATGCGGTATTATTGCAGGGTTGTTTCGGGATTTACAGGCGCGGGGGCTGAAAACGTAGATGAAAACCCCCGAAAACGCGCCCCATGCTCATGCACAGAGTTTTTTGCCCAAACTGGCGATGCAACAATATGGGCTGTCCGCATTCGTGTTTGTAGAGCCATATGTAAATATCCAGATCAGACCAAGGGTGATCCCACAAAGCAAGCCGCGCCATGGCATTTCGTCTTGGGTGCAACCAGTTAAACCAGCTACCAGCGCTTCATAAGGTTGAACGACACATGTTACCCGGCTCTCCGCATGCGGCGCCTCAGCTGCTCGTGCAGAGGAGTCGGGGACTCACCTCCATTTCTAGTGCACTTCGCCCGTGCGCGGCACCGTGCGCCCAGCGCGCTGCGCGTCAGTTCGCCTTTAAAGTAACGGCACAAAGCCACAATGGCTTCAACGGTGCTGCTTCAAACTTGCCGGAATCGGTCAGGCGCCAGCACGGTGCCGCGACACCCGCGGCGAGAGCACCCCTTGCTGTGGGCGCCTTCGCGGCCGCTGCCATCGTCGCTGCGCTGGTCGCCCGGCCGCAAGGCCACAGCACTGCACCCCTCGCTTCCCTTTCTATGGCGTCTGTGGCTGCTGTCGTCGCCTCGCCAGCTGCCGCCAGCCCCGCGGCCGCGCCCGGGCGGGCGCTGATGCTGGCGTCCGTGTCCGCCGCCCAAGCTTCCTCGTCCACCGCCGCGGGCCTGTCGCAGTTCGGGGAAATGCTGGTGAGGGAGCGGCTTCCGGCGCCGGCATTGCAGGCGCGCTGCCCCGGGCTCGTGCATTATCCGTTTTCTCACACACTCTTCCTCGTTTCCGTGTGGCGTACGGCAGGCGTACGTGCAGTACAAGATAATGCAGGCCATGACGCTGCCCACCTGGGGCAAGATCCTGACAGTCATGGGTAAGCGTGGGCTTCATTCTGCCCCACAAACCCAACCCACATCACCCAACCCAAACAGCCCAACCCACATCACACGCCCCTCGCCCCACCCGCCCCTGCCCCACCTTCCCTCTTCCCCCACCGGCCCACCCCCAACCACCGCACACAGCCGTGGCGCTGCCCATCTTGGCGCTGGGCAGCGCCGCGCTGTGCGCCTTCACGGGCGAGCAGCCGCTGGCGGCGGTCAAGCGCTGCTACTTCATCCTGAACAACGTGCCCGGCGCCGACATCGCGGGCGAGGAGGACGTGCGCGCGGCGGTGCTGCTGAACACCATATACATCGTGGGGCTCCTCACCTTCGCGGTGCTGATCGGCGTGCTGGGCGACGACATCGGCAGCGCCGTGGAGTCCGCGCGGCTGTGAGTGGGGGGGGGGGATAGAGAACACGAGAGAGGAAACATGCCAGAGAGCTACGTGTGTGGGTGTATGGGCTGGGAGGTGGGCATGCTCTCGAGCTGCCCGGGTCTCGGTCAGGCAGGCCGTGCCCCAAAGCCGGTGGCCGCGATGATCTTATCTCGCTGCGCTCCACCCGTTTTCCGACAACTTCCGAACCCTTCTCGCTGTCGCAGCGGCAACTCGCGTGTGCCGGAGCGCAACCACACAGTGGTGTTGGGCCACAATCGCCAGCTGGTGGACGTGCTGCGGCAGGTGTGGGGGCGTGTGGGTGGGCGTGTGGGGGTGTGGGCGTGTAGAGGGGGAGGCGTGCGTGGTGCATGGCGGGATGGCGCGGTCTGGGGCTGGCGCTCGGCCCGCTGACCCGCATTGGGGACAGGCCGTGCCTGCAGAGGCCGTACGAATGGCCGCAACCCAAGTGGACGGAGCCGATTGCTGCGGTGCCTTTCCTCTCCACGCACATTCACACTCACGCGCACACTCACGAGCACACGCAGGTGGCGGTGGTGCGCGCCGACCGCGGCGCCACCGCCTTCCCCGGGCAGCTGGTGGTGCTGAGCGAGCGCGACCGCGCGGAGCTGGAGGCGGAGCTGGTGGAGGCGCTGGGGCCGGCGGCGGCGGCGGCGGTGGTCACGCGGCAGGGCAGCCCGCTCAAGGTGCGGGCGGGGGTTGGGTGGCAGGGGTGGCGGGGCAGGGCAAAGATGGGGGCAGGTAGGGTCCGTGCATATGGCAACGGGTCATGTAGGTGAGAGAGGGCCAGTGAGGAAGGGGGGGCGGTGTGATGTGGGTTTGCAGGGAAACGGGTGCGTGGGAGCGGCAGTGTGATACTGCCCGTTCGTTGCTGGCATGGCACCGCGGCGTGCTGCATCTCCCTCCGTTTGTGTCGGACCCGTATACGTTACCCGACCGCCACAACGGCACCGCACGCAGGTTGCGGACCTGCAGCGTGTGTCCGCCGGCCACGCCCGCACCGTCATCCTGCTGGCCCCAGACGAGGAGGGCGGCGGCGGCGAGGGCGCAGAGGCGGAGGCGGCGGAGGCGGAGGAGGGCGGCAGCGCGCACGTGCTGTCGGCCGAGGCGCAGCAGGTGTGCGGGTGCGGGGAAGGGCGGCGAGCAGCGCGGAGCGGCGGGAGGTATATGTGCGCCGTGTGGCGCGGGCAGGGTTGCGACCTGGAGCGGGCCGGCCCGCCCGGACCTGGCAAACACACACGCGTCAGCAGCCTGGACACCCGAAGCTTCCCCCAATGCCCTCCGGCTGCAACACCCCCGCACTCCAACACGCACACCCACACGTGCACGTGCAGGCGGTGGCGCTTGCGGCGCTGCACCACCTGCGGCAGGCGGCGCTGGGGTCGCCGGGTGGCGGCGGCCTGACGGGCGGCGCTGCGCAGACGGTGGTGGTGCAGCAGGTGGGGCTTTGGGAGGGGGCGCTGCAGCTGGCTCCATGCGGCGTGCTCTCTTGGTGGCGGCCAGCGGCAGAATATGATATCGTGGCGCCCGGCGGAAGAATACCGTATAATACCATGTTCCCTTACCGCCTGTCACACCTCGAACCCAATCCCCATCCACCCGACGCGCGCCTGTACGCTTGCTGCCTACACTCCTCTTACCATCCGTGCAACCCCACCCGCCGGCCCCACGCCCCGCCGCCCCCACACCCCACGGCCCCCAGGACTCGGCGCTGGACCTGCTGGTGCACGCCTGGGGCAGCAGCGAGGGCGCCGGCGCGAGCAGGCTGGTGCGTGCGCGCGTGGGCGGTGGGCGGTGGGCGGTGGGCGGGCGGAGGGACGGATGCCAGGATGGTGCGGCGGCTGTGGCATCGCCCCGCGCTGCCTCACTGCCCCTCCTCGCCCTCTCCCTTTCCCCGTCCCCTTCACCCGGGCGTCCCAGCTGCTCCTCCCCTGCTTTGTTCACTCCCTCGCCCCCCCCCCCGCGTTGCCTCCACCCCTGCGGTCCACCCTGCTACACTTCTCCTACCATCCTTGCAACCCACCCACGCACGCACCCTCCCCCTGCCCCCTGTCTCCGCCCCTAACTAACGATGACTGTAACTCCCCAAAACACGCCGACACATGTCCGCCCCCCACCCCCACCCGCCTGTCCACGCCCCCACCCCCTCCCCCAGGTGGCCTCGGTGTCTCACCTGAACAACCTGGCGCGCATCCAGGCCCAGTGCGCGGCGCAGCCGGGGCTGTCCGCCGTCATGGGCTGCATCATGCAGCAGCAGCCGGGCCTGCCCGAGTTCTACGTGCAGGCGCGTTTGGGGGCGGGGGGGGGGGCGGGGGGATGGGGTGGGGGGGTTGCAGGGATGGTTGGGAAAGATGGTACATGGGGGGCGTAGGCGGGTGCTTGGACGACGCTCAGCTGACGAAACGACAGACTGGGCACGGGGCATTCCTTTCTCGACCTTTCTTGCTCTGACTCTGTGCCTTCATCGCACTGGACGCCGGTTGCAGAGTGTGCCCGAGGTGGTGGGGCTGACCTACGGCGAGGCGCGGCGCCTGTTCCCGCGCGCCGTGCTCACCGGCTTCTACGACCCGCGCCGGGCGGCGGTGGAGGCGGGGCCGGGCGTGCCCGGCGGCAGCGCCGCGCACATGACGGCCGAGGAGCGGCTGGACGCCGAGGTGGGCGGGCGCGGGGGAAGTGCGGAGTGCATCGCGGAGGTGGATACCGTATCCGGCGTGTGCTGCGCAGTGTGGAAGTGGAGGTTGGGAGCTGGTTGACAGGAGAAACGGTTAAGTCATGGGCTGGGATGGATTCCATATAGCAACCACGCAATGGCTCAGCGGGGGCGCACGCCTGTCACAGCCTGCCAGCCAGCCCCGCACGCGGCGGCATGCCGCCGCCACGGACGTCCGTGCCCACGCCATTAGCACCGCGCCACCGCCCCTCAATCCTTTCATCCCGGCTTGGCCGCCCCGCTGCTGCTGCTGCTGTTGCTGCTGCTGCTGCCCCTCCGCCCCGCAGGCGGCGGCGGTGGTGCTCAACCCGCCCGACGCCTCCGTCATCCTGGACCGCCACTCGCTCATCCTGCTGGCCGACAAGGCCGACGACATCAGGCCGCTGTCGCCCGCAAAGGCCGCCGCCGCCCGCGCGGCGCTGGAGCAGGAGCAGCTCCAGCAGCAGGCGGCCGCGGCCGGCAGTAGCCGCAGTAGCCACAGCGCCAACGCGGTGGCGAAGAAGGCCGCGGCTGCGGCGGCGGTCACCAGCAGCGGCAGCGCGCTGGCGGTGTGGGGCGAGTGGTCGGAGGCGGCGGCGGGCGCGCCGGTCAAGGTGGTGGTGCTGGCGTTTGACGGCCAGTCGCCGGAGGAGCTGGTGGAGGCGCTGGCGGACTACTGCCCGGCAGGGTCGCAGGTGTGCGGGGGTGTTGCGGAGAGGGCCGCGGTCCAGCACAGGGGTTAGCACAGGTTCCAGCGGGCGGATTGTTTGGGAATGCATAGCCACGGTCCGGTTTGAAAGGGGATTGAGAGGTTGGAAGAGCGGTACGGGATACGCTGAAGACCAGCAGCAGGAGAGGTATTGCTGTGCTAGAAAGGGCGCGGGTTGTCGCTTGCAGCCGGCATTGGGCACCGAGCTGACGGCGCCACGCACCCCCTCCCCCTTGTGTGGCTGTGCCCTCGCACCTGTGCCCTGTCAACATCATCTCGTCTGAATCTTGATGCATGGACCCACACACACACACTCTCTCTCTCTCTCTCTCTCTCTCTCTCTCTCTCTCTCTCTCTCTCTCTCTCTCTCTCTCTCTCAAGGCGGTGGTTGTGGCGGCCGAGGACAGCGAGGCGGGCCGCGGCATGAAGCGCAGCCGCGCGGAGCAGGGCCAGCTGCGGCTGAGCACGGTGCCCGGGGACCCGCGCACGCGCGCCGCCCTCAGCGCGGCGGGCGTGCAGGGCGCGGACGCCGTCATCCTCACGGGTGCGCGCGGCGGGGGCCGGTGCGGGTGGGCCTGTGTGGGGGGAGCCGCGGGGGAGCCGGGAACTGGCACGGGGGGTGCGGGTGTGTGCGGGTGGGCGTTGGGAGGGAGGAGGGGCAGCCGCCGTAAGGCGTGCGATGGCGAGGTGCCTGCGGGGACCGGCTTCAATCAACTTTCCAACCAACTAACTGGTGCCCCAACCCACTGCTGGCCACAGGCCTGGACGGCGTCTCCAGCGACCAGGCCGACGCCCAGGCGCTCGCCACGCTGCTGCAGCTGCAGGCGCTAATGCCGCACCGGCACCAGCTGCACCACCACTTCCACCTGCCGCTGGGCGGCGGCGGCGGCGCCGACGGCGCCGGCGGCCAGGGCGGCCAGAACGCGGGCGCCGTGCGGCCGCTGAATGTGGTGTGCGGCGTCACGGACCCGCGTACGCGGGAGATCATGCAGAGCCTTGTGCGGGTGCAGGGCGGCGGTGGAGGCGGCGGCGGCGGCGGCGGCGCGGCGGCGGGGCGGCCGCTGAGCCTGGACATCATCAACGCGGACGAGATGCTGGCGGGCGTGTTGACGCAGGTGCGTGCTAAGAAACACGAGAGAGGGGGGACAGAGGTGTGTGCTGGAGAGCACAAGGGAAAACGACAAGAGGTGTGCGCGTGTGTTTGTGTGTGTGTAAAGGAGGGCCTTGGGAATGGGGGGTGGAGATACCGGAGACCTGGAGATGCCTTGGGACGGCTGTGAGTGAGGTTCGAGATGGGAGCGCGCCGCTCCGTGCTCGTGAACACGCGCGCGGAGGGTCGCTTGCCACGTCGCCCCCATCACATACCGGTATGTACTCCCGCACACGCACACGCACACGCCGCTGGTGCTCTCTAACATTCCGTTTGTTTGTTGCAACACACGCACGCACACACGCCCGCAGGTGGCGGCCGAGCCGCGGCTGTCGGGCGTGTTCCACGAGCTGTCCAGCGCCGAGGGCGTGGAGGTGTACATGCGCACGCCGGGGGCGCTGCGGCTGCCGCTGGGCGCGCCCATCGCCTGGGACACGGTGCGTGCGCGCATGCGTGCGGCTGGCGTCGTCCGGCTGGTGTGGGCGGGCGTCTGTGACTGCTCGTGCGCTGTCGTGCTGTGCAGCATGCGCTGGGGGACCAGCAGGCGAAGGGCAACCGCACACCCGTGCACCATGCGCACGCAGCGGCTGGCCGGGCGTCTTGTGTGTTCACGGTCGCCCTCAAACACGCGAACACGCCGCCCGTCTTGTCACCGCTCACCTGATACTGTTTGCCACCGTTCTTGGTCCGGTCACCTGCAGGTGCAAGACAGCGGCCGCGAGCACAACGTGACGGTCATCGGGGTGGTGCGCGGCAGCGGCGTGCGCGCGGGCGCCGCCGCCGCCCCCGACCACGGCCCGGTCGTGGAGCTGGGCGTGCCGCCAGGCAAGGCGCCGGCGCTGACGCTGCAGTCGGGCGACAAGCTGGTGGTGCTGGCGGAGGAGGCGCGGTGAGGCGGGGTGGAGTGAGGTGCGGTGTGCTGGTCAGCAGGAGGATGTTTCGACTGCTGGGTTGCAGTCTGTTAGCGGCGGAGCGTGCGTGTGTAGCAGCCGCCATGTCATAAGGTGTGGGCAGCGGTTGTGGGGCGCGACTGTCGGTGCACATGGTGCACACATGAGCTGGTGATTGTACTGTAGAGGGACTCGTGATCAGGCAGCATAAATGGGCTTGCTGGACGCTTAAGCCGCCTTTGTGCGAATAAGCTATCCGCACTAAGGTTCTGAATGCGGAACTGCGATGCCGGCCCGGCGCAAGCCGCCAGCCCTTCACGTGATCATGAGTGCCAGGAATAGGCAAAGATTACGGTATGCTGCACTGCGGTTGTTCGGTGATTTTGGTCCACGCAGAGAGCATTGTATGTGTGTGTCGAGCAGCTAGCTGCATCGTGCGCCAGGGGGCGGTCCCTGGTAAAGTAGGTCACTGATGAAGGGCAGCAGCGCGGTAGGTGCGCGATGGGCGAGGGTGGCTCCGCGCGCCACGTGACTGCACTGCGCGATCCGTGCGCGGCCCGCGTGTATGCAGTGCCAGCTGCGAGACCAGGCTGAGAGCGGGCGCCAGGGCGCCACCACAAGAGGTGTGGCCAGATGTGTCCAGATGTGTCGGGCCAGGGCAAAGGCGGTGTGTGCTCGATGGTACAGAGTGAACGGGGCTGCGTTGCAGACCCGGCAGGTTGTTGCAAGAATGTGGTGTGGCCGTCATGCGTTTCTGTGCGCCGCGGTCTAACATTGATCACAGCCGCAGCGCAGAATGTACAACAGTTGATCGGTAACAGCACGACAGTGCTTCACTCCCATCCTTGCACGGCGCACTAGGTCGCTGCCCTGCAGCATGCCAACCGAACCCAACTGCAGCACAGTGGCAGCATTGTCGCAAGTCCTCACTACCAGTCACTACGTCAGGCGGTACATTGCGTCAGCCAAGATGTAGCCGGGAAGCTTCCCGTAACCACACCAAGTGCGTTGAAAGCATACGAGGCTGCTTATCGATGCACGGGTGTCCGCACCCACTACGAGGACCCACATCATGTACAAGCATACGAAGCACGGTATGCATGGCACGTTCAGGCTCTACTTCTTGCGCGTGCATGAATGGTCCGGACGTCCGGTGAGTGTAGGTCCGCCGCGCTCAACCTCCTTGGTCACTCGCAAGGCTGCTCCTGCTTCCCATCCTCACAGCCCACTGCCATGTAGCAATCACGGCCCCGAGGCCAAATAGAAGTGAGCGCCATTCTGGGCACGATACCGCCGCACGTCTGGACACACACGTCCCGCCTGACAACCACCGTAACTCCTATTGCTTAATCGAACATCTGTGCAGGTGGTAAACGTCCGTGCAGGCGCGCGCTGCCTGCGGCTGCCCGCCCAGCCAGGCGCGAATGTCACATAACTCTTCCGGCGCACGTCACTACCACACCAGAGTGAGATGCCCCGGCGCTAGCGTGCCAGGGCAGGAAGGACCTCCGGCAGCTGCCCCCCCCCACCGTATGTCCACCAGCCCACGTGCACGTGCACAACCAGCACCAGCCACCGCATCCCGCCATCGTCCCCGCCGGCCAGCCGACCCGGCCTCTAGTTCCCATTGTCGCGCGCGGTCGTGGGCCCGTTCGTGGGAGCACCCGTGCCATCCCGCCCCACGCACGTCGAGCCAACACAGGCGGCGGGCAGCGCCCCCCCCCCGCTCTCGCTCTCTCAAGGGATCCCCCGCCTACTTCCTGCCCTCGAGGCCGGAGCCCAGCGACTTCAGGATAGCCTGTCGGGGCAGGGAAAGGACGCGACGGGCAGGCGGCACGCGTCAACACCACAATCAGAGCCATAGCCCCGCCTCCGGCGCAGCACCACGGCTCGCCCTGTCATACGGCCTATGTCATACGGCCTGTGCCATGTGATCATGTCCCTTTCCACTCCATTTCAGCTAGCTAGCGGGGCGCCTCACCTTGTACTCGATCTTGACAAAGCCGGGGATGGGCATGAGCAGGATGGGCGCGAAGCCCAGGATGGTGAGCAGCGCCTTCACCTCCGACCCCTCCAGCACGCCGTTCTTGTCCTTGTCAATGAAGCCCAGCAGCGCCTCCGCCAGCAGCTGTTGGCGGTGGCATTGCATGCATGGGCTGACAGCGTGCGTGGCAGTTTTGCGTTTGCGAATTGAGGACGGGTGCGGGGAGTGGCGAGCAACGCGCGCCGGCCCCTTCCCCCGCCTCGTCCCCCTGCACCCCCGCCATTTCACCACACGCCCCGCGCCACCATCCCGCCCCGCCCCGCCCCGCGCCGCCCTGCCTCACCAGCGGGTTCTTCTTGACGCGCTCGGTGGCCACCGCCAGGTACAGCGCCAGGAACTCGCTGCGACTGAGGGTGCCGCTGCGGTCGCCGTCGGCGCGCTTGAAGTAGGGCTCCAGGTCGGCGGCGCTGCGGCAGCCGGGCATTGGGGCAGCAGGGGCGCAGGGAGTGTCAGCGCAGCCGGGAACTGGGGCATGCCGGTGGAAGCCATGTGCTTCAGAGTCCATACAATGGCCGTATCCCACACCAGCGCTGGGCGTCCTGCCCTTGCGCTGATTCACGGCGCATCGTGCCCTTCCGGGCACAGGCGCTGCATGCTCCGCCCGTGCTGCCGCTGCCGAACACTGCATATTGGCTGCACCATCCCTGCCCGTTCTCCGCTATCGCGCCCGCTTACGTGTAGTGCTTGCAGTGCATGTTGGTCACCATCTCCACCGCCTCACAGATCTCTTCAGAGTTGAAGATCTGCTCGCACTCCTGAACACATAATCAGACGAAACCGCAAGTCAGCGGCCCGGCGCATGGGCGCCGAAACCGAGGCATGCGCCGTGCGCCCTGCGTCCCTTCCAACCAGAAATCGAAGCTGCTACTCCATGCCAATTGACCATTGCCGCGGCAAAAGGGCAATTGCGATTGATTGCCACCCGCACAAGACTGTCTTGAGGAGGGCAGGTTTGCCGCAGCCCCGGCGCGGTGTCTAACAATCTGCCTGTGCCTTCATTCATGGCAGCTGCTCACCTTCAGGGACAGCGTGCCATTGCGGTCCTTGTCTGTCACAGGGCATGACAGGCAAGGGTCTGTTTCACTCCGGACGTGCAAGAGCTGGCCGGGACCGCGGGCTCGTGTGTGCGATTCGCGTGTTCATGTGGCGAGTGCGTTGGCGCATGGGCGTTCCGCAGTCCGACACTGTGGCAGCACGTGGACCGTGTCGCCCCGACACCCCCCACACGGCCATCCTGTGATAGGCGCGCATTCCGATCCCCGCCGCGCCTTCACCACGACACAAGCTCACCGTACTTCTCCCAGGCGTTGCTGGCCTTGGCGAGGGCCGAAATGAGGTTGACAAGGGTCATGGGTTGGGCACCGGCGTCCGCGCGGCACAGGACCCGTCGGCGGGAGCAAAAGGGAGCCATGTGCCGATGAAGCGGCAAACTCAGCGGTTGCGTCGGCTGGGCGGAGACGCTCGGCACCACGCTGATTCGCCGCGAGTGCGCAGCGGGGAGCACGCAAGGTGCTTGCACACCGCTGCGAGCTACTTTCGCGTTGCATTTCATCATTCGGAGCTGCATTCTTGTTCAGCTTTTAGAAATTCAACTGGGTGTTGCACGGTTCTTTCGATAGTCCAGCAATATTGTTGGCAATCAACAGTAATCCACGGTTGCCAGCAAGGACATGCAACACTGACGAGACCCCTTTTGTGCGGCCGGCGAAGTTTTGTTTTGCACGCGACGCTGACACGCCTTAACCCGCGCCTACCTGCCTGTCCCCGCAGCCCCCCCCCCGCACAGAGACTGCAAACGTCCCTCTCAAATCGATGCATTTGCGTGAAGATAATAAGGGTTGATTTGGGCTCATGAATGCCCCGCCCGCCCGCATGCCACAATGTGCCGCGAGCGTACATCTCAGGTCCTACGAGAACTCATGTGGTGGAAACTATCTGCACAGCGCATGCCAGATAGTGGGACACTAGGGGTGGCACAAGGTGCACCGCTGCAGGGGACCATGATGGGCACGCCCGTCCTCAGCAGTACCAAGACGCCCAGGGGAGGCGTGCATGTGCATGCGCGCCTCCCCGCCCCATTGCTCTGCTTATTGCCACTGCCTGAACCCTGTCTCCCCCTGTTTTGTGCACATGTCGCCCGGCCTTGTTTTTTTGCACTCTGTTCGCATTACTGAACGTCTTCCTTGCAGTGGCTCATGGTGGACGCCGATGTGCTCTGCAGGTGCGCGCCGTCCTGAATCTTCGCTAGTCTCCCGCACGGCATTGTGTGTTGTCTGTTGGTGTGAAGCCTGGCCGGGCGACCCGGAGAGCGAGGAGCGCGCATACAGCTAATCAGCTCGTCACCAGCGACCAGCTCAGTTCCCAGCCTCTGGCGCTCGATCAGCGTACCACAGCCGCTCTGGACCTATGGTAACGTGGTATTGCTAACATGAACGGGAGTTTGTGGGCGCACAGGCGTATGCCTGCTTTCTGATTGCGCACTGGGTTGGGCGTAACCTGTTTCTCGGGACTTGAGGAGGTTAAGCTACTGCCCCTGATTTGCCGTGTAACACCGAGCCCAGGGGAGGCGTGTGTGGCCAGGTTTGGAACCCAGCGATTCCAGCCGTCATGAGCACAGCGGTGTTTCAGTGCTGATGCGTGGCCCTTTAGGACGCGTATGCATGGCGGGACACAGACGACAACCGCTGGGGCACACACGATCGGAGCGTGCAGTCGGACGGCTCGGCCCCATCGCCTCCCTGACAGTCGATGGCGTGTGGGGCGGGGCAGTATTAGTGTGGACGCTCTGGCTGTGACACATCATCTTGTACGCACATAAACATTCTCGCAGACAACTTGCGTGTCCGCGAACCTCGAGTTACATTCAGCCTTTTGTTGCTCCCTACGTGGGCCTCGTTTTCTGATGAAGGGGCAACTGCATATGTGGTGCTTTTGAAGCGGAAATGGACATCCTGGGAGACCAGTCCAGCCCTGCGCGCCAGCGCGGGCCCTCGGCCCGCACACATTCGCTAAAGTCTTTCGCTGCGCCGGAGCGGCTCTGCTCAAGCACTAGTTGCACACCACGATTTGCGGATGGCGTCTATGGTGAATTTGCAGTTCGGGCGACAAACTTCAGCGACATCGGGCCCCCGCCGGGCTCTGCGCCACAGCCTCCCAAGCCGCCGGCGACACCATTATCACCATCTCCTAGTCATAAGCTACACGAGGTCAGGCGCATATTGCAGCAGGTGCGCAGGGCCGGTTTTACTGGCGACATTCCGGGGACGTATGTTGCGGTGCCCGATGGCTCGGACAGCACGACGTGTGCTATGTGGGTAATAGGGTGCTGATGGAACATTGCTGGGGTGACGGGACGTTTTGAGACCCCCGAGCATAATGAACGCGAACATATGTCGCGGGCTAAACCGGCAGGCCTATCTGGGACACGCGTCCTTCTCCGAGCATTTGCCCTGAGACTAACAGCGACAGCAGGCCGGGGTCACGCAGCTCAATGCGTACTGTGGTCTCGAGGCGCTTGAAGCGCCGCTCCGGCCGGCTGGCCGGACGTCCCCCCGATAGCTTCCCCCACTCCTTACGACTTGCGGGCTCAACTTCATCCTGTTACTGCGCCTGACACGCCTTCCTCCATGTAATGGTTTGGTTGCTTTGCAGGAGGCGCTCGTGGCGAAGCGGCGCCAGTCGTGCCCAGCATACCCAGACTCTCACCTGCACACCGGGCGCGCCTCCGCGTCGGCGCGCGTCAGCACCGACTTTGCGCCCGAAGCCAGCGCCCCCGAACACCCTGTGTATGTTGTACGGCGCGCCTACCGCAGCAGCTTAGATGGGAGCCAGCCTAGCTCCGCAAACTCCACGGCGGCGGGCGAGGTGCCCTCGGGGGCTTGGACGCACACCAATGGCGCGCGGTCGCACTCGGGCTGGGCCACGCCTGGCTCCATGGGTCGGACGCCCTCCGTCGGCCCCAGCCCCCTGCCAGCGCGGCGGTCCCTGCAACCTCGCTCCGGCACCTGCACTCCCAGGATCGGTGCCTCGGCGCCGGGCTCGCCGCTCCTGCCGCCGCCGCCTCCCAATGCGGTGGGCGGGCTGGGGCCGGTGCCGCTGCCCAAGCTGCCCAAGCTGCCCGGCACGGCCGCGCTGCCCAAGCCGCCGCCTCAGGAGGGAGTGCACCTCCACACCAGCTCCCTGGGCGGCGAGCCGGAGGCGCCGTCAGCCCAGCCAGGCGGAGGGGCCAGCGGCGGCGGGGCCGGCGGCAACGGCAGCGTCAGCGGCAGCGGCGCCATGATGGGGGCGCGGCCGCCGCGACCCAGCCGCTTCAAGTCCAGCAACGGGCTGCTGGTGTCCACCATCGCGCCGCCGCCAGCACTGGGCTCCTGTCCGCTGAACTCGGCGGCCTCCGGCCCTGTTTTGGGTGGGCACGGCCACGGCCTTGGCAGCCACAGTCACGGCCACCACACCGCCACCTGTGACGGCGGCTTCACCTCCGCCTCCCAGTCCACCTCCGCCGCGGTCAGCCCACCGCACACGCCGCGTGGCCGGGGGAGTGGCAACGGCGACTGGCCGCCTCCAGCCTACGGCGGCGCTGCCAGCGGCGGCGCACAGGCCTCCTACGCGCCCTCCTGCCGCAGCCACATCAGCTCGCCGTTCCGCGACGGCGCCCACGACGCCGACCCCGAGTCCCTCCCCTCGCCCTTCTCTGAGCTGCCCACCTCCTCTCAAATCTTCTCCTCGCTCCTGCGTGGGGGCAGCATGAGTAACAACGGGCGGGGACCCACTCGCCTCTTCGCGCACGACCCAGACGGCCTGCCCATCTCCAATGCGGCGCCGCGGGGAGGCATGGCGATCTCTGAAACCGGCGCCGCCACCGGCGGCCTGTCGCGGCCCGCTTCTGGCGCCCTTCCGGCGTCCAAGTCGGGAGCGGCATTTGTGGCGGCGGGGGCGGCGCGGCCGCAGCCGCCGGGGCTGGGGCTGGTGGCGAGGCACCTGGTGTGCCGCATGCTGCTGCTCCTGTACTACTCAGCTGTGCTGGTGGGGGAGGTCGAGGCGTGGCGCAACCACTCCATCCGGCAGCACGCCTCGGCGCGGCTCCGCCGGCTGGAGGAGGAAGAGGAGGAGGAGGGCTTCTGGCACTACGGCGCGCGCAGCGGGCCGCGGCGTGGATCTGGATCCAGCGGCCTGCTGGGCCTGATCCATGGCTGGATCCGGGCCGCGCTGTATCTTCTGGATCCGGGCGGAACCGGGCCGCTGGCGACCGCCTTCCCGCTGGCGCACGCGGCGCTGGCCGTGCCGTGCCTGCTGGGGCTGCTGGGCGGTGTGTGGTGGGAGCCGGCGGCGCTGCTGCTGGGCGGCCGGCTGCTGTGTGACCTGGTGCAGAGGCACGGATGGGGCCTGCTGTGAGTGGTCTGGCGGGAAGGCGGGCGGGCGGGGAGGGGAGCAGGGTACAAGGGTCAGTGGTTCGCGGCTGGAGGGCGCGGACAGGGGATTCGGATCTGGCGGGAACCGGAGCCCCGGCGGCAGTATTGTGTCGCGTTCCCGACAAGTCGTGCCGCCCCGCCGCCGACCTCATGCATACACCACCCTCATACATACAGGATGTTTTACAAGGGCGAGTCGGCGCAGCTGCTGCGAATGAAGGAGCTGGCGGTGATTGGCGCCACGTTGGTGGCGGCGGCGCGGTCTATTCCCGCCGCCGGGGCCGTCAGCGGCAGTAGCAGCAGTATTGGCAGCAGCGACAAAACTAGGACCGGCAGTAGCAGCAGCGGCACTAGCAGAAACGGCTCGTCGGCGTCGCTGTCTGCGGCCGCGGCAGCAGCTGCCGTCAGCTTGCGAGCGGCTGCTGCGGCTGCTGCGGCTGCTGCGGCTGCTGCGGCTGCTGCGGCTGCTGCGGTTGCTGCTGAAGACCGCGGCTACGACAGCGGCACGGACGGCGGCGCCGTGGCGTCAAAGCTGTCGTCGCCGCTGGCTCGTGGGGCCCATTCATTCTCAGGCGCGGCACGGCCGCAGCAGCGGCGTCCCAGCGCAGGCGGTGAGCTGCGCGCACCGCTGTTCTTTTAGGCACAGGCTTTGGGCACCTTTAGGCACAGGCTTTGGCACCTTTGAGCACTGAATAAATGAACAGCCGCTTGCTACTGCTGCGCTTGATGGACCCGCGCCTGATCGCATCTGTGTTTCGTGACCTCCCTCAAACCGCAGATGCGCACACTCGGGACATGCGCCGCGGCGGCTGGCGGCAGGACAGCCCAACTCCCGGCACCGGCGGCTCCCTGGCCGCCGCCACCGCGTCCGCGCAGTCGCCGCCGCTCGCACCCACCAGCGGCCACAAATTGCCCGCGCCGCCGCCCTCCCTGTCCCGCTCGCCCTCCATTCGGGCGCCCGCGTCGCACCTCGACGGCCAGCAGCCGCAGGCGCTGTCCTACCTTGGAGGCGCCGGCGAGCACGCGCCTGACCCCATGGACGCCGAGGTCGAGATGAAGGAGGAGGACGAGCTGCCGCGCGCGCGCCGCGGCCGCAGCAGCCACCACCACCAGGGCCGCGGCGCGCGCGGCGCGCGGGGCGGCGGCGGCGACGCGCGTCTGGGCGGGCTGGCGGGCGCGCTGGTGGCGGGCCGTCCGGCGCTGCTGCAGGCGGGTCTGGGGCTCATGGTACCGCTGTTCCTGTACTACGGCTGCGTGCAGGTGTGTGAGAAGTGTGAGGGGATGGATGCACGTCAGGCAGCCGGGCAGCGGCAGCGGTGGCGGTTGGGGATCGCGTGCTTGGGCGGAATACCAGCCCAACCTAAACCAAATCCAAACGCGCTGATGAGGGGGGAAGGGGGCGGGTGCTGCCAAGCGCACGGTGCGATCGTGCGGTGCGGGCCCTTGCAAGGCGGACCTGTCCCGACGGGGTCGCAAGCGCGCACCCAAAAGCCGTTTCTTCACGCGCTCCCCACCTGCTCTCCACCTGCTCCTCACCTGCCGCTCCCTGGGCACGCGCGCAGGTGGAGCACGTGCGCGACATGCAGGACGCGGGCGGCGTGGGCGGCGCGCTGCGCGAGCTGGTTGCGGACACGTACCGCTGGGTGCCGCCCGGGGACGGCAGCCTCAACACCTTCTGGCTGCCCAGCCAGGTCGCGCTGGCGCTGCCCCACTTCACAGGCATGGGCCCGCAGGTGCGCAGGAGGCGGGGGAAGGGCGTGTAGGGGCTTGGGGGCGGCGGCCGGGGGGCGTGTGTAGGTGGGTGGGGGGGGGGGGGGGAGGAGGCGCCTGCCGGTCCGACGAGGCGGTGTGGTGGGATGCAGTCGGGGCGTGTCGGGTGCATGCGTGTGTGGGGCCATGTGCGGGCGTGTGTGAGCAGGTGGCTTAGGGTGGCGGGGGAGCGAGGAGGACGAGGTGAGGAGGCCGGTAGAAGGGGGGACCGCACGCGTGCGCGCAGGCCGCTACGCGGCCGCACCTGCTGCTCAACACTTGCCAGTTTCTGCGAACAACGCAGCAACGTGCCGCACTCTGGACCCCCTTGCAGTGGCTGGGGGTGGCGCTGGCGGGCGCGGTGGGCATGGAGGGGCTGCTGTGCTGGCGCTTCTGGGCGCGCGGCGGCATGCTGTGGTGAGTCGGAAGACTGGGAGCAAGCGCGCGCGAGACAGAGCGCCCGCAGCGACCCTGGCAGCCGTTGAACTAGCACCAAAGCCAGTTGCAACCAAAGGAACCACATGGTCGTTTGGTCCGTCGTTTTTTGTTGTTTCACACATGGTCGCGAACTAAAATCCAACAAACGCCCGCGCACACCACAGGACGTACGCCTTCTATGTGGGCCGCCACTTCCTAGCAAATGCCGCCATTGCCGCGGGCGTGCTGCTCAGCCTGCCGGCCGCGCAGGTGCAGGCGCCCGCGCGCTCCGCCGCCCTGTGGCGCCGCAAAGCCAAGGACACATAGTCGAGCGAGCGAAGGGTACCGTATACGTGAGGGGCCAAAGCAGGCCGAGGGCAGTATTACCGTAGCGTGTCAGGGCGAGAGTAACTCATCAGACATCAGTGCGCGCGCCTTGCTGTGATCCAAGGCAATCCATGGGAAGACAAGAACTCGCATGTGCATGCGTCACAGTGCAACATATGGAACTTACGCACTTCCGATGCATTGTTGCGCGGTCCCAGGCCACGGCAATCCCCATGATGCAACTGCAACAGTCACGGCTGGTTATGCTACGGGGTACCCTAGCCGGGCTTGATTACTTTGCAATGTTGGTATTGAGATATGCTGTTGCTGTTGCCGTGTCTGTACTATTCAAATGGTAGGAAGTGCCCGCTAGGTGGGCCCTATGCTTTTTGGGGGTGGAAAAGAAGCACGTTCTGGATACTCTTGACGGTCAAGAGGCATGCATGGTAGGCGCCAGATAGGCAGCAATAGCGCAGGATGTCGAAAGAAGGCAACATCAGCTCTGCGCCTAAGAGCTGTGCGTGCTACAGGCACCGATTCTTTGCTAGCCGGCGCGCTAGCTAGCTGGCGTCGACTGACGCATTATTCATGACGGATATGCATCCCGTATTCGTGACCGATGGAGGCAAGTGGAGGTATTGTATACTGGATGGTGGCGTAGGCAGGCACGGGAGCGATGGGCGGATGGTAAGCGGGGGCGCTGTGAGCACGTATCGCAGTCAATGTTTCGGGGCATTCGCTTATGTACTGGATGCTGCGCAATGCTGCATGATACGAATTCGTCAGGTCGGCGCCAAGCCACGTCGCGCACGGCTTTGATGTGGGTCGAGGCGCGCGGTACCGCGTCCTGCATACCGTAGGCGTAAAAATTACGACCTACTTGTAACCTTCACCTCAGGCTGCCTGCACGTGCCCGACCGCGCCAGACATCAGACATGGTGGGCAAATCAGATCCCAATTCCCAAGGAAGACCATAACATCAGGGGTTCCCCTGCATAACATGGAGCCTGCCCCCAAGTCGTCAGCATGCCTGGATCTGTACATCTGGCCTGCCACTCACCTGCCCTGCTGCCGGCGCAGCCCAATCCGGATGGCATGATACCGCACGCAGCTGGGCATACGGAACCCTCATATCTTGTAGCTCTCTACGCCGTGAATCTACATCATGCGCACGGCGCGCTATGTAGGGTGTTCCGCCTGCCTGGGCGTTATCACGTGGCCGGGCGCCCGGCCGCCCGCGGTGTGCGGATTGCGCATTAGCAAATAGCCGCCCCGCCAGCAAACGCACAACACTTCGGTACTGGACTTCCAGCATTCGACCAGCCGCGCGCACACGCTTCGCCAGGGGAGCGTCTCCCTATGATGCCTGGGCGTTTGTGCCAGGGTTCAAGCATTCGCCACACGATATCGGGACTTTGCAACGCTGCCCCTTGCCTGCTCCATCGCACTCGCTACGCCATGCCGTTGGCAGGAGCTAGGCTGGAAGCAGCCACAGACAGCGGGCGCTTGGCATATCGAGGGCCGCCACAAGGCTGCGCTTGTCCGCCGCCACCGCCGCCGGAGGGCGCTGCTGCCGGAGCTTGCAGCTGATCTTGTTGACGAGACAGCATTTCGCGATGATGAAGGTCTCTGATGTGCCGGTCAACTGCGGCAGGTGTATGAGAATATGAGAAGGGCGCCCAGTCGACGGGCCCGCCAGCCATTAGAACGGCGGTCCGAAAAGGGCATACTGTATCACCGGTCATGCCTGCCTTACAGCTGCAAGCCTCCTAAAACCAGCCCCAACGACAACTTACCGATGAGCAGCTTCAGGAGCGCGCTGTAGATAGCCGAGTCGCCATCTCCGGGCAATCCACCATGTTCACCGTTGATGGACGTGGATGGTGCCTCTGAGCTGGCCATATGGGTGCAAAACCGACTTTTGTAGGCAAATCTTAGGCAGCCCCTATGTGTGCGCCAGGAAGTATGGCGAACTGGCGAAAACTGTCGCGGCCGGAACTTGCTCTGCCTTGGTGCAGGGCCAGGTGGCGGGATATGTTTGATTTGAATATATGTAACAAATCGGTCCGGAGCGCGTATGACAGCGACCTGCCTAAAACGAAAGGGCTCCAGATTCGTGCAACCAATTGGTCGACAAGTTAGCGCCATAAGCGCGCGCCAGTCCCAGTTCCACCGTAATAACTCCTACCAATAAATAATACACAGGCGCATCATACGCAATTCCTCCTGTCCTCATTTTCCCAGTTAATCGCGTCATCAACAGGTTGCGTTGACGAGCGCTGCTTTGACAGCGCGCGGCTGGGTTACATCCGCTCACAGCACATGTGTCATCTAGTTGCCGTCCAGCACGGCTTGTGGGGCCACCCAGACAACACCAAATACCTGGTGAACTTGCTGGAGGAGCGGCTGGGCGAGGGTTTCGTCGTTCTAAACTGCGCTGGAAATATCGGGAACTTAACGTATGATGGAATCGATGTGTGCGGCGACCGGCTGCACGAGGCCATAAAGACCAAGATGGCGGAGCTGGCGAAGGAAGGTGCGGAGCGTTGCGAACTGAGACGCTGATAGTGATGGCTATGAAAGTCTGCGGGGCATCTCCGCTTGCGGGGGGGGGGGCGTGTAGACTGGCCCGACTTGGTGGGGCATGGGCGGGCGTGTCAACGGGCGTGCCAAGTGTGCAGGGGTCGGACACACAGTCGGACCGCGCGGCACTACGGTCCCTTGCGTGTCATGCCTGGCCCTCATCACCCTGTTCGCGCCACACGTCACCCTGCTCACAGCACCATCCCACACCCCTCCGCCTTCCTCGCTGCACCCGTTGCGCCCCCGACAGGCAGGCCCGTCACGCGGCTGAGCATGATCGGCTACTCGATGGGCGGCCTGATCAACCGCTACACGGCTGGCAAACTATTTGCGGAGGGGCTGTTCGATGAGGGCGGCGTCACGCCCGTCAACTTCATCACGGGTGAGGCCGCCGTGCCCCGTGCCGGGCTGCGCTTTGAGGCAGTCGCGTCGTAGGCAGGACGAGCGCACCCATGGAGATACGGGTTGTCACCACCGTAGTCAGGCCTGTGCCGGCGACCTGCAGCGCTGTAGGGCCGAACCAGAAGAGTCGACCAATGGGGAAGGGGATTGCCTAGGTGCTCCCGCGTCTCTGCCTTACGGTACCTTGGCCAGGGGCCACCTTGGTGTCACCACGCCGGGGGGGGGGGCATCCTCCTGCCTGCCCTGGTCTCGCCAACGTCCAATCACCGCAACCCCTGCCCCCTTTCCGCCTGCCCCCTTCCCCTTCCCCCTCGCCACGTGCCCAGTGGCCACGCCGCACCTGGGCGCCTGGCGGCTGCCGGTCAACATCATCAACCGCGCCTTCAACTACCTGGTGCCCGTGACCACCAGCCGGTCCGGCTACCAGATCATGCTGCAGGTGCGCCGGCGGCGGAGGCGGAGGCGGCGGCGGCGCTGGGCCGCACGCCCCGGAGCTGCCCATCCCCCACACGCTACGACCCCACATGCGTCCACCACGCCCGCACGCGACATTGTGCGCAACCGCACCGCTCGCACGGACCGCACCGCTCGCACAGCAGACTCGCACAGACTCGCACGTATCTCTGCCACAAACACGCGCCGGGCCACAGCCCCCAATGACGCCATCCAGTGCACCGACGCTCTCAGCACCACCACCAACACCAACAACAACAACAACAACAACAACAACAACAACAACAACAACAACAACAACAACAACAACAACAACAACAACAACAACAACAACAACAACAACAACAACAACAACAACAACAACAACAACAACAACAACAACAACAACAACAACAACAACAACAACAACAACAACAACAACAACAACAACAACAACAACAACAACAACAACAACAACAACAACAACAACAACAACAACAACAACAACAACAACAACAACAACAACAACAACAACAACAACAACAACAACAACAACAACAACAACAACAACACTGCCACCATCACCCCACCCCGCCGCGCAGGACAAGCACGTGTGGGACAAGCCGCTGCTGTGCCTCATGTCGCACCCCGACCTTGTCTTCATGCGGGCACTGCGGCGCTTCAAGCGCCTGGCGGCGTACGCCAACGTGTTCCACGACCGGCCCGTGCCCTGTGAGACTGTGCGAGACTGCGTGTGTGATGTCAGGGGCAGGGCTGTACGTGTGGTCAGGGGCAGGGCGGGAGGCAGGAAGTGGTGGGTGGGTGTGCGGTGCGGCGTGTGGTGTGTCAAGGGGTGGACAGCGGACAAGGTGTGATCTGGGTTGGAGGCGAGGGATCGGCAGATGGCGGATGTGGGTCGGGTCTGACACCGGCGGGAACTGAGGGCGGTTAGGAAAATGGTTTCAGATGGACGGACCAGTGCACTCTTCACAGTACGAAACTGCCCAGTAGATGCGAGGTATCAGGTGTGACACGCGCAAACCTAACGCTGCCTGCTCGCACCCTCCCTAATGCACAGACTGCACCGCCGCCATCCGACTGGACAACCCCTATGAGGGCGGGCCCCCGCCGGTGCCCATCGACCCGGCGTTTCCCTCCATCGTGCAGACGGCGGCGGCCGCGGCCGCAGCCGCAGCAGCAGCGTCGCGCGGCAGCGGCAAGGACGGCAAAGGGAGCGAGAAGGGCGCGGGGACGGGGGCTGGCGGCGTGGGCGTGTCGCCGCTCTACAGCGGTCCACAGCCGGAGGACGTGGCGCCCGGGGCAGAGCTGCAGCCGCTGAAAAGCGGCGGCGGCGAAGCCGGCGCCGGCGCCGCAGGCGCCGGTGCAGCGGCGGCGCCGCTGCCGCCGCCCAAGCTGCGGCCGCTGCGCAACACCTACATTCGCTACATCGCCGTGCTGTTCCTGCCGCTGGTCATCCCCGCGCTCATCATGATGGTGCTCACGGGCCGCAGCCACCACCGGCGCATGCAGCGGCAGCTGCTCAGCTTCGAGTGGATCAGCAGCTACCACGCGAAGCACGGCGGCGGCCTGGGGAAGGGGAAGCCGGCGACGGGGAAAGCGGCAGCGGCAGGGGCAGGGGCAGGCGCGGCGGGCAATGCGGCGTCGCCAGCGAAAGAGGCGGCGGACGATGAGGAGAAGGGCGCGGCGGCGGCGCCGCAGCCGTCCGACATCGAGTGCCCGGCGGCGCCGGACGTGCCGGCGCGCACGCCCGCCGCTGCTAGCTCCAACATCACGACCGTGACTGTAGACGCCTCCACAGCAGCGGCGCCCGACGCGGCAGCGTCCGGAGCAGGGACCGCGGCGGGGCCGGCGGCGGCGCCGGCGTCCGTGGCGGAGACTGGCACGCCGGCGCCGCGGCGCTCGCTGACGGTGACGGTGGCGCCGGCGGAGGGCACCGCGGCGGGGGCGGGGGACGACGGCGATGACGGGGTGCTGGTGAGCGAGGCGGACGTGCTGCTGCACGACGGCATTGTGGAGGCGCCGGCGAACATGCACGCCGTGCAGGCGTGGCTGGTGGACAAGGTGGGTCCGTGCTTGAGTGTGCGTGGGTGCTGCGTGGGTGCTGCAATACCGTGTGGCGCGTGCTAGGGTGCGGGTTGGGGCGGGTTGGCTAAGAGCGCTCGGGTGCCGGGGACGAGATTGCGGCGGGTTGTCTCAAGCTGTCAAGGGCTGGGCTTTGCCTGCTTCCCTGCGCCATACGCATCCAAGTAATACCCGCTCCTGCTGCCGTCCGTATGCCCGGCCCCTGCCTGCCTGCCTGGGCTGCAGCTCAACAGCCTGCCGTGGACCAAGGTGGACGTGGACGTGCGCGACTGGCACGCGCACGCCGCCATCATCGTGCGCAACCCGCGCCGGTTCACGGCCTGCCGCGACGCCATGACCTACCTGGTGGACCACTTCGCGCGGGAGTAGCCGGGAGTAGCCGGGGGTAGCCGGGAGTCGCCGATGAAGCGCGCTGGAAGGCTGTCTCGGTTTGGCGATGCGCAGTCCTCTGGCTGGGCCGGGCGCCCGGCCAGCAGCCGGCGGGATGGGTGTACTGAGGTGTGGTGTGGGGTGCGCATTCATTCGTTGAGTAGCCTAGTGGGCTGGGCCCACGTATGGTACGGTAGCTCGGCTCGTTGGAATGGTTGGGTTTGCTCGGCAGCTGGTACATGGCGCTCGTGTTGAAGAAAGATGAAGCGGGAATTACTCGCAGGCACGGGATGTGGTGTTTCGCATGTGCCCATGGTGGGAGGGAGAGTTTTGCCAGTGCGTGTGAAGGATGTTGTGTTGTTTGGAACTGGCGTACGTGCGTGGCTATAGTGGCGTGGGGATGTGATCCGCGCTGCTATGTGGATACGTGCAGCCGTGATGCAAGGGAAAACACGATTCGGAGGGCTGGGGTCCGAGGGGCCACAGGCTGCACGCAGGTCGAACAATCGATGGCGGCCAGTGACGTCCGGTCGCGTTGACACGGCAAATGCCTGACGTGTAAGACATAGTGATGCTACGATATTTGTTTTGACGGCTCGTTCGCCCGAGTAGCCCGAGCGCCAGCTACGCCCGCCAATTGATTGATTGAATCTTGATTTCGCGGTGCCCGCGAAATAACGCAGCCACCCCACTCCATACCTGTTTGCATGTGCACGGTATAATCATGGCGTTGCAGAAATAGCGCGCGCCTCATAGGGCCGGAGCCTTGCTTGAATCGGCATTCACATGTCCTGACATGCCGCAGGCAGGGGCCCGAACGACAGCAGGGCTGGCCCTGGCTTCAACCTAATCTCCACCATACCTACACCATGAATTCAGTTGCTCTCCCCGGAATGCCTGTGGAAGTGAGCTGCTTGCTTAGGCACACGCGTACGACCCTCCAACTCGCCCTACCTTTCATTGGCGTGGCGCGCCAGCGGTGCGTGCGCTGTAACAGGTGCGCAGAGCTGTGTCCTTGTAAAGGCAACGCTTTCTAGCGCTCGTGGACACACGAAACGTGAACGGACTTGCGCAAAGAATACCAGGTCGTCGCACTTGCGTCGTCACAAGCGCAAGCCAGCAGCGCGCCATCGACTATATACTGGACTTGATTGCCCCTTGTTGATGACGATGGCGCCGCGATTGCATAGCGCGCGGATGCGGCGCGGCGGGAGCGCCCTGCCAAGCCTGCTGGCCTTGGCAGCACTGGCGCTCGCGGCCCTGGCGCCGGGCCTCGCGACCGCTGCAGGCCGAACCCGTGGAGGTGAGAACGAACACGCACGGTCAAGTGATGAGTTCACGCCGGGCGTGCGTGCCGCGCGCGTGGCAGCCGCGCCGCGTAACGCGCCTTCGAGCCACTCCATCCGACCTTGCTTGCGGTTTTACTTGTCACAACACCGTCCTCTTACTGGATTGCCCTCCTCATTGCCCGCGTGCCTCCATCCCATCCAAAACAGGCTCCGCGCTGGCCCGGCGCCGCAGCGCCGCTGAGGGGCAGCAGGAATCCATGCACGCGCGCGGCCGGCGCATGCAGATGGGCTACTGGATTCGCAACGGGGGCTGCCTGTCCAGTTCCTACTGCTCCAGCAACGGCTGGTGTGAGTCAGCCTCCACTTGGACCACCACCCGGGGCTGCGGTGGCAGCAAGACCGTTTCCACGTAAGTGTGTCCGATGACGCCGGCACCCGGGGGGGCGCTAGATAGGGAGGCGGGGAAGTCGATGTAATGAGCAGTCAGCACGGAAAGCCCGGACCCACATGCACGCCCAAGTTGACGCCGTGTGTTGAGCTGCAGCCCGTTCACTTGCACAGAACACCGCGTGGGGCGCGCTTCACAAATTGCGAGGACTGACCGACACACATCTAACGATTGTTTCCCGTCACATGCCACCCCCACCCCCCGCAGGCGCGAGTCCGCCTCCAGCAACTGCCGCAACACGGGCTGCTGGCCCGGTGGCTGCAACAACGACGAGATTGAAGTGTGAGTCTTCACGCCGCACTACCAGGGCGCACACCGTCGCAACCCCTGTGCTTGCAAAGGCTCCACGCACACACGCCCCACCTGCATGGAGCGGCCGCCGCACTCCGGGATAAGGAAGGTCTTCGCCCAACATCCATGGCCGCTGGCGCGCCGACCTCTCTTTGCTGGCCCGCCTTGCATTCGCGCCACACCAAACGCCCACAGGTCCGCCTCCCGATGCTGGTGGGGGCCCTACGACGAGCGCTGCTGCAAGAAGATGACCACCAGCACCTGCCGCGACTGGCTGGCGTGCTCCTGGGTTTCGTACCCCAGCCCGCCGCCACCGCCGCCGAGCCCACGCTACTCGCCGCCGCCGCCGCCGCCGCCGCCGCGCCGCAGCCCGCCGCCACCGCAATCCAGCGGCTCGTCAGGCGGCAGCAGCACGGGTAGGTTCGTCCGCCATGCAGCAGGCCTCAGTTCATCTCATCTCCGTATAAACTCCTACCTGCCTGGCATTTGGTCCAAGCAACGGGAGATTCGCTCCCTTGTCAACTTAGGTGTTGTGCTGCGTTATCCTTTCAGTAAGGGGACTAGCTAGCAGATGACAGAACACCGTTTCCGCAACACGGCACTACATTAGGCGACAATCCTAGTCTTGTTGCCATCCGGCAGGAACAGTTCGGTAACAATAAATTGAATTATGCGTGCATGCATGTGCAGCCGTGTTTGCATCCGGCGGCGTGTGGGACGCTTTTGCATCCAGCCACAAGAACACGAACGGCTACATCGCAGCAATCATGGCACTCCACGCGTACGAGGTGGGTGGGGCAACCGCGTGGGTGGCGCATGGGGTTGGTGGGGGTGACAGGTGGTCAGGTGGTGCTCAGCAGGAAGGTGCGACGGGTGGGGAGTGCGAGGTACAGAGCGGGCAATCAGCGGCCGGCATTAGAACAGTGCCGCCCCCATCGGTTGTGCGCGGAGAGTCTGCGGCGCCGCCGTGAGTGGCGGATGGAATTGTTGTAGAGATAAAGAAAGTGAGGGGAAAGCGCGCAGGTTCCACCACATGCATTACCTGCGCGCTCTAACAAGCTATACCATGGGCCGGCACGCGGTGCCATGGCGGTGCAGGACACTCTTGGTGCCTCCAGCTTGGATGACTGGGCCAACAAGTTCCGGGCGCGTCTCATGACGCCCATGGGCGCCACCCGGGCATGGTGGGGTGGGTGGGGTGGGTGGGTGGATGGGTGGGGTGGGTGGGTGGGTGGGTGGGTGGGTGGGTGGGTGGGTGGGTGGGTGGGTGGGTGGGTGGGTGGGTGGTGGGTGGGTGGGTGGGTGGGTGGGTGGGTGGGTGGGTGGGTGGGTGGGTGGGTGGGTGGGTGGGTGGGTGGGGTGGGTGGGTGGGTGGTGGGGGGTGGGTGGGTGGGTGGGTGGGTGGGTGGGGGTGGGTGGGTGGGTGGGTGGGTGGGTGGGTGGGTGGGTGGTGGGTGGGTGGGGTGGGGGGTGGGGGGTGGGTGGGTGGGTGGGTGGGTGGGTGGGTGGGTGGGTGGGTGGGTGGGGTGGGTGGGTGGGTTGGGTGGGTGGGTGGGTGGGTGGGTGGGGTGGGTGGGTGGGTGGGTGGGTGGGTGGGTGGGTGGGTGGGTGGGTGGGTGGGTGGGTGGGTGGGTTGGGTGGGGTGGGTGGGGTGGGGGTGGGTGGTGGGTGGGTGGGTGGGTGGGTGGGTGGGTGCGGGTGGGTGGGTGAGTGGGTGGGTGGGTGGGTGGGTGGTGGGTGGGTGCGGGTGGGTGGGGTGGGTGGGTGGGTGGGTGGGTGGGTGGGTGGGTGGGTGGGTGGGTGGGTGGGTGGGTGGGTGGGTGGGTGGGTGGGTGGTGGGTGGGTGGGTGGGTGGGTGCGGGTGGGTGGGTGGTGGGTGGGTGGGTGGGTGGGTGGGTGGGTGGGTGGGGGGTGGGTGGGTGGGTGGGTGGGTGGGTGGGTGGGTGGGTGGGTGGGTGGGTGGGGGTGGGTGGGGGTGGGTGGGTGGGTGGGTGGGTGGTGGGTGGGTGGGTGGGTGGGTGGGGTGGGTGGGTGGGTGGGTGGGTGGGGTGGGTGGGGGTGGGTGGGTGGGTGGGTGGGTGGGTGGGTGGGTGGGTGGGTGGGTGGTGGGTGGGTGGGGTGGGTGGGTGGGTGGGTGGGTGGGTGGGTGGGTGGGGTGGGTGGGTGGGTGGGGGGTGGGTGGGTGGGTGGGTGGGTGGGTGGGTGGGTGGGTGGGTGGGTTGGGGTGGGTGGGTGAGTGGGTGGGTGGGTGGGTGGGTGGGTGGGTGGGTGGGTGGGTGGGTGGGGGGTGGGTGGGTGCGGGTGGGTGGTGGGTGGGTCGGTGGGTGGGTGGGTGGGTGGGTGAGTGGGTGGGTGGGTGTACTGCATGTGTGTCTGTAGCATAGCACGGGTATGTGCTTGATAGGCTGATCAGTCAATTATGATGCGCTTTCAGGCAGTGCGTGCATGCGACGGATGAGGCGTTTCTGTTATATCGCCAGGCGCGGTATAAAAGTCAGAATCAGATAGTTGTCAGATCACGCGACAGAGTGATTGATGTGTAGCTATTCAGTAGAAGCTCGCTATACAACAGTTTCACCTCTGTCTAATGATATCAGTTGTGGGGCTGCGTACCTGATGGGTCCACAGGTTTTATCGCGGTTACTACGACACCGAATGGTTTTTCATGGAGACACGGGACACCATTTTTGTGTCGTTCCGTGGAACGGAGGGCGGGTGGAGCCGGCTCGTTGATGGCGCCACTGACCTCTCCAGTGCCGTGCTAACGGACGCCTCCCAGTTCTTTGGTGGCAACGCATGGACTGGTGGGTGCATGACACGTGGCATGACACGTGGCACACATGTAGACCAGGCGGGCGGGTGAGGCCGTCGAGCGAGATAGTCGGGGACACCAATCAACTGCACACTACACAGCATGTGGACCGAACGGTGGGTTGGCATGCTATCTAGGCGTACATCTCTCTGCGTGCCAATGTTAACTCCCCTGGTTAACCCACTATTGCAGGGGCGGGCTTCTACCTAAGCTTCCTTGCAAACGTCCGCACTTTCAATGACGAGGTGCGTCCGTGGCTCCGTGCTGAGGTTTCAACGGATGGCGAGGGGGGAGGAAGCGTCGGTTTATGAGAGCGAGGTTGGTTGCAACGAAGAAAAAGGGGGCCGCACCTGCACCAGACCTGCGCACAGACCGCAAAACGAGCGGGAGGCAGGACGGTGTATTAGGGCTAGCGCTGAGACAGGATCAACCCATCTCGCTAGCTCCTTACATCGCGGACCGTGCCCTGCGCCCCCCATCAGGGCGAGTAGTCAGCAATCAGGGAGGGTAGTATGCGGGCAGGGCGGAATGCATCATGCCGGAATCGGTGCGCACTTACCGCTCAGCCTCTGTGTGCCGATCTTGACGCCCCTGTCACCGTGCTCTGCCATCGTGTGTACGGCTGCAGCTTGATAAATTCACGGGCACCAGCACAATCAAGAAGATTTGGGTGACCGGACACAGCCTGGGCGGCGCACTGGCCACACTCTTCGCGGCGCACGTCGAGCGGAACACACGTGAGTAGTATCTGCGGCTTTAACCGGTCACTAGCACACAGCGGAGGGACAGGAGACGGACGCCGGGAGGGTGGCTGCGGACGGGACCGCAGAGGAACCGCGACGTGTGCCTTTGAGGCGTGGACGCGGGGGGGGGGGGGTGAATACCATCCCAAGCTAAACCAAGCTGAACTAGACAAGGAGCAGGCAATGCAGTTTGCGGCAATACAGGGTAGCGGTGTACTCTTTCGTTTCGGGGCGAAGGGCGTAGAAGGAGCGAGGTCGGCGCGGGCGGGGCTGGGGGAGAACACCCAGAGGGCTGCTCAGAGGTATGCAGTTGCATCAGGAATCCGAGAGGAGCTAGCCAGGATGCGGCTGTGGCCACGCCAACCTCCATAAGTTCCTAACCTCATAGATACCTGTGCCGCCCTATGCACGATGCAGGGTACTACGTGCAAGGCGTGTACACGTTCGGCAGCCCCAAGGTCGGCGATTCAGATTGGCGGGACGCCTATCCGCTGGTGGGTCAAAGACATGCGCGTGAACGACAACACGGGAGGGGGCAGCTGGCCAGCTGGGCGGCGGCTGCAATACCGGCAAGCCCACCAAGCCTTGCTTACCGTGCCTGGACTAGAACAAGCAATCACATGTCGAGCATTTCTGTAACCCGTCGTGCATCTGCTGCCCCATATACAGAACTCCCGTACATATCGGTACGAGAACAACGGTGACCCCGTCACAATTCTGCCACCGGACGACGATGACTGGTCGTTCAGCCACGTGGGCAACAAGCAGAGCCTGTCGTCCTGCTCGGCAGCTGGCCGTCGTCGCCGCTCCGCACAACAGCAGAGCGCGGGGACCTATGCCACGACCACCGGCAGCAGCGCTGTCAACAGCAGCGCTCCTCTTGTCAGCGGCGGGGATGAGGCCTCACGGCCATGCGGCTCCGTGCGTGTGGAGGCGAACGGCACGGTGAGCTCCACCCAGTTCAGTTGCACGGCGGCAAACCTGACAGCCATCTTGGACAGCCTCCTTGCCAGCAGCAACAGCACCAGCAGCGGCAAAAGCGCTGCTGAGAAGGCTGGCAGCCCAGCCCCAAGCCCCGAACTTGCCACGCTGGACACGCTGGGCAGCATTGATGGAGGCAGCGGTACGGGTGCGGCAAGCACCACCTCCGCAACGTCATCGGGCGCAACGGAAACCCGCAATTGGTTCACGGATATAGTTTCAGGTATCATTACGGATGTCGCTGATATGATTGCTGGTATCCAGTCTGCTATCGCCAGCCACAGCATGAAGGACGCCTACATGAGGAACATATACTACTGCACGCTTTCCAGCTCTGACCGCAATCGCGCGCCCTCGTGGTCATGGGCAAGCAAGCCGTGAGCGTCTGCCCGCCGTGAGCATCCTATGCACATGCATGCCTGAGCCATCGCTTTCGGAACGCATCAGTGCTATTTGATTTCATTTGATTGGACATGAGCCAGTGCGCCGTACGTCCACACGGCGCGGCAACGCAAACATAGACTAGAGCCGAGATGTCCCCACACGGATGGGGGCGAGGGGGTTACATTCATCATTAGTTAAGGAAGTGGTAGACGGTAGGGGGCGGGGCACGGCGCATTGGATGCGCGGCTATGTGCCAAGTCATGTACATGCCACGATTACAGTCTGCGCCACCAACGCCTTTCTCGACGTCGTGGGATATCCGAGGCAGTCTCGCGCCACGGCGGTGCGCGGTCGCCCTTGGCGCCGGCGAGGATTCGTGGCGGCTCTAAGTTGCGCACTCAGCGGCAGTGCCCGCATGCTGAGCTAGCTAGCCACACCGTGAGAAGGGCTCACCAAGCACACAGCACGGGGCACGTGCCGTTCAGCCCACACCATCCACACACCACGCGTTCCAGCCCCGCCGAAGGCTCCTGCCGCCACAGCTAGCGCCGCTGTTAGCTGCCTCCCGCCTCCCGTAGCCTACACCGCTACCGGCCCGCGCCGGCTGCCGCCTCCGCCCCCGCCGCCGCGGCCAGCCCCGGCGGCGGCGAGGGCGGCTCCAGGTCTGACAGCGGCACCGCCATGCGGACCTTCTTAATGGACCGCCGCTGGTCGGCCTGCGCCGCCGCGGAGCGCGGGTGCAGCTCGCTAGTGAGCGGCCACCGCGGCTTGAGCTCTATCCACTCCTCCCCGCCACTCCCCGCGCCTGCCGCTGCCGGCCGCGCCCCCGACGCCGCCACGACATCCTCCTCGCCCACTGACGCCAGGCTGGCGGGCGCGGTGTAGGCCGCGGCCGCCGCCTCGGCGGCGGCCATCGCCGCCGCCTCTCGCTCCGCCAGGGTCGGCAGCGGCGGCGGCGGCGGCGGCGGCTCCGCCCAGCCGCGCGCCAGGCGCTCGATGCCGGCCCAGGCGGTCATCACGCCATTGTCGGTGCACCAGCGCGGCGGCGGCAGCACCAGCTGCAGCCCCTCCTTGGCTGCGGCGCGGGATGGGTTCAGGTAGGGGGAGGGACGCCATCAGCAGGGCCGGTGGGGCGGTAGCGGGGCAGCTGTCAGAGGCACACCGCCCACCACGCCCACCGCCACACCACCCCAATTGCCAACCCCATTCCGCCACCCGCCACCCCGCCAGCCCATCACTCGGCCCACTCACCCGCCAGCTGGTCCAACGCCGCCCGCACCGCCAGGTTGCATGCCACGCCGCCCGCCACCACCAGGTGGCCCAGCCCCGGCTCCAGCTCCCGCGCCCAGGCCACGCCGCGCCGGCTCTTCTCCAGCAGGTGCGTCACCGCCACCGCCTGGAATGAGGCGGCGATGTCGGCCTTGGCCTGCGGGGCGGATGAGTGTGTGTGGAGGAGTGGAGGTGGGCCGGTGTCGGTGTGGCGGGTGGAGGTGGGCGGGTGGAGGTGGGCAGGCAGAGCATGTATGGATTGCTGAGGTGTGTGAAGCATGAGGTCTGTGAACACCCATATCCAGCTGGCAGCACCCCATCACACATCCCGGCTTCGCGCGGCACGGCTGTGCGCCGCACGGTCTGCAGCCCACCCAGCCCAGCCAGCCCAGCCGGCCAGCCCGGTCAGGCATTCACCGACCCCACCTCCCGGCCCCCATCTCCCAGCCCCCACCTCCCAGCCATCCCACCTCCCAGCCATCCCACCTCCACCGCCCCCCGGCCCACCTTGAGGACCGCCTCCGGGGCCATGCCCGCCACCGCGCCCGGCGCCAGCGTCTGCTCAATGGCCAGCCGCGCGCTGGTCTTGAGCCCCGCGAAGGAGAAGTCACAGGTGCCGTACTTACGCATGGGCACCGCGAACCTGCACGCACACGTGCGTGCGGGTTGGTGTTAGAGAGCACAAGGGAAACCGACAGACAAGCAAGAGACTGTGCATGCGGTGCGGGTTGGGGTGTGTGCAGCCGGCCGTTGGGTGACATCAGGTCCAAAGCCCGGCCCGCCTCCGTAGCCAGTTTCTGGCTCCCCGCTCCCCCGCTTGGGCTGGGCAACCCTTCCTGCCCTCCCTGCCCTCCCTGCCCTCCCTGGCCTCCCTTGCCTGCTTGGGCTGCCCGCTTGGACTGGCGTTCCCCGCCCTCCCTGCTCTCCCAGGCCCTCCCTGGCCTCCCCGCCCTCCCCGCCCTCCCCGCGCTCACTTGAAGGCGGTGGGGTCGCCCTGCCGCGCCAGCGCCTCCAGCGCCGCGCCGCCGTGCGGCCGCAGATCCAGCGCCAGCAGCCGGGCCACCTTGTCGTACGCCTCGCCTGGCGGCCGGTGGCGGTTGTGGTGGGTTGTGGTGGGTTGTGGTGGGTTGTGGTGGTTGTGGTTGTGGGGATGGGGGTGGTTGTGGTTGTGGGTGGCAGGATGTTGGACGGGAGGTCCAAACAGACGGTGGTGCCCATGAGGCCGTTTGCCGCGTGCCCGCATGCGAAACCAGCATGCCTCCCCACCTGCAAGCCCCTCCAGCCCCCACCGCGCCATCCTGAGATGCCAGACCGCCCACCGCCAGCATCCCATACCCGCTACTCTCCATTTTCTCGTCCTCCCCGGTCCGTCGGTCCGGTCCGGTGTGACGCGTGCCCTCTGTACCCGCTATACTTCTAACCGCCCCCCTCCTCCCGCCCTCCCCACCCGCCCTGCCACCTGCCCCCGCCGCTCACCCAGCGCATCATCCATGGTGCTGCCCAGCTGCACGTAGCTGCCCACACCCCGCACCAGCACAAGCAGGTTGTGGCCGCCCGACACCAGCAGGCACAGGAAGGGGAAGGGCAGGCTGGCGGCGGCGGTGACGTCGGCCAGCACCGCCGCCGCGTCCAGCTCCCGGTCCGGGGCCCGGGCCCGGCCGCCGTCGCCGTCGCCGTCGCCCCGCCCCGAGGTGGACGCCTCGGCCCCCCGCGTGGCGGACCCCGCGGCGCCAGCCGCTGCTCCAGACCCCGACGTCGACGCCCCGACTGCTGCCGGTGCTGCCGCTGCTGCCGCTGCTACTGCTACTGGCACTTGTGAGGAAGAAGAACCCGTCTCGCTTTCTTCCGACGGCGGCTCCGGCCGCAGCTCCATGCGCGTGTCCCATGACGCCGTGCTGCCGGTGGTGGCGGACGGCGACGTCGGCGCCGCCACCGCCGCCAGCCGCACCGCCGGCGGCGCCGTGGCGGCGGCGGCGGCGGGCAGCCGCGCCACCAGCGCGTGCGCCTCCATGTGGTGCACGGACACGAGCGGCAGGCGGTAGGTGCGGGCAATCTCCCGCGCCTTGACGGCACCCACCTGCGCATGCATGCGCACGTGCGTGTGCGCGTGTGCGTGTTCGTCATGTGAGGCATGAGCGCGACGCTGTCGTGGCGTTGTGGGCGCTCATTGGATGGTGATTCCCGCGTGCCCATGTGTGCACTTTGCTTTTGCCCCGTGAGCGAGAGAGTCGTGAACTCTTGATACCCGGCATCGCGACATGGTTGTGCGGCTGCGCTCGTCCACCACATGCAGCCCATCACAGTTACATTCACACACACCCAAGGTGCCTCGCCAATACGCCCCCGCGCACGCCCCCGCGCACGCCCCCGCGCACCCGCAGGCACAGCCCCAGGCCGGGGCCGATGGTGACGGCCACTGCGCTCAGCTGCTCCGGGCCCAGGCCCGCCGCCGCCAGCGCCCGATCCACCACCGCGTCGATGGCGGCGGCGTGGGCGTCGCGAGCCAGATTGGGCACCACCCCGCCTGCAGGATTAGGCACACGTGGCACGTGCATGGTGTTGGGCACGTGGTGAGAGGTGGCGCCGGGGCTCAGGCCTCCGCAGGCCACAGACCTCGTACAAACATATCAAAACATCAGCTCCCGCACGCGCGCCGCTGTACTGCCGTACCCGCCGTACCCGCCGTACCCGCCGCGCTGACTCACCCCACTGCGAGTGGATGTCCGACTGCGTGGCGATCGCCTCCCCCAGCACCCGCCCGTCCGACGTCACCACCGCCACGCCCGTGTCATCGCAGCTGCTCTCGATGCCCAGCACGATGGCGGCTGGCGCCGCGGAGCTGGCGGAAGCTGCGCCAGCGGCTGCGCCGCTGGCGTTGATCGCGGTCAACGCGGTCGCGGCGCGGCCGTGGGCTGGTCGGCGGCAGCATGCGCTGGACGCGGACGCGGATGAGAAGGACAGGCGGCGATTTGGCGATTCCGGGACGCCGGCGCTGTGTGTACGATTTTGAAGGCAAGGGCTGTGTAGGAGGCGTGTCTGCGGCGTGCAGCTTTGGGAGGAGGAGGCTGGGAAGGCCCCGCATGCGGCGCCGGGGCGTGCGGTGGGCGCGGGGCACACCAGCAGCGGCGGCGACACTGGCACTGGCCCTGCGGGGGCAGGGCGGGGCTTTGCGTCAGGAACTGCAGGCATCCGATGACTAACGCCCAATGCGTTTTGAAGGCCTTCCAGCGCGACTGCAGGGTGTGCAAGTCCACTCAGGGGCGCTGCAACCATGCGTGTGGCGTGTTTAGCTGGAGCTGGCCACCAGCCTCGGTCTGCACGAGCACCCCTTACCACGCCCAATAGCTTGTTGCATCGCCATACACCTACCCACGGCCCTCCAGCCTTGAGCGGGCGCCGCGTTCAGCTGCATGGCGCGCCCGCTCGCGATTTGTGCACCGCGCACCATCGCAGCGCGGACCACCAAGCGTGATATATGTTGAAGGTGGAATATCCTAGCTATTTATAAGGAGCCCCGCTGCTGGCCTGACCTTCCGCGACGACTGCACTGCGGCGGCCTGAACTGAACCACGCGGGCAAATTGGTTGCGCTCCGCAATCGGCTACTCAATTTCTTGCGTAACCAATATGCTCGCTCAGGACAAAACTGCGAAATATGCAGAGTCCCGAAATGGGCGGTGTTGCACGAGCTGCGATTGGTGTCGACGAGCGCGCTTCTGCCGCCTGCATCAAAACCGTGATGGTGTGCACCAAAAACAGTTTACATAGCTGAAGCCAAGGCCGCACGACTCTGACGACAGTCTTCGGTCTCTGAACCCGCGCCTAAAGAGCCCGTATTTGACCACCTGGCATTCTTAAAGTCCTTAAACGCTAGCTTAACATCCTGCGAGCTAGGGGGGCTCTTGTTATGCTGCAAGCTTTGGCCGGAGGCGCCCTAGGCGGTAAGTTGGAGCCTGGCAATGCGCCCAACGTCTTATGATCTGTGCGCACATGCTGAAAACTTCAATATCGGTATCTATCGCCCTGCCAAGACGCCGATCATTGGGGCTCGGGTCGGGGTCACGCCGTGCCTGCCGCCCTGCTGAGCACACACGGTGCAAACCATGTCTACAGGCCTCCAAATAAATGGGCCGGCCAACCTGGTAGGCGCGCTGGGCCTGCTCCAGCGCGCGGCAGCCGCGGTTACGACCTCAGCGCTGCCTCCCAGCTCGGTCGCCCCTCAAGCCGACCGCAGCCTTGCGTCCCTTAGCGGCGGGTCCCGGTCAGCTGCTGAGGCCGCTGGCAGCCATGATGGCGTGTCCTGCTGCAGCGCCCGCAGCATTAGCAGCAGCAGCTGCAACCCCCGGCCTGGCGCCGAGCTTGCGTGCAGCAGCTCTGGCGGCGGCTTGCCGGCCGGGGCGGGGGCCTTGCAGGCTAGCAGCAGCAGCGCCGCCGGGGCGCTACGCGGCCTGCAGCAGCACTTGAGGGCGGTGCTGCTGCATCACCAGCACCAGCGCCGCGGCATCGCCACGTCAGCGAGCTCGAGCCTGGCGTACAAGTGGGTGGCAGTGGTTACCGGTGGTGGTTATTGGTGGTGGAACACGGGCGGCCTAATGCGGGGCTGGGGCTGGCGCTGCGGGCCGGGAGGGGTGGGGCGGGGCGGGGCTGTGAGAGAGCCCCACTGTCCATCTCGGCGCCGGGCGTATGGCTCATGTCGGTTCGCAGCGCAGTGCGCAATGGTCTAAGTTGTGGGTAGGCGTACACCGCCGTAGCGCCCCAATGACCCCCACACGCACGTCTCACACGCCTCACACGCCTCGCACGCCTCGCATCCCTCCCTCGGCAGGTTCCAGTCCAACGTGTCGCCCTCGGCACGCGGGTCGGGCCGGGGGCCCCGGGTGGCCACCCGCGACAACTACCAGGTGCGTGTGTGGGGGGGGGGGGCGAGGGGTCGGCGAGGGGTCGGCGACGACGTGTTGGGTACTAGCGGGTTTGTCGTGTAGCAATGGCATAAGTACGGCACTTACCGTGTAACGTACTCCATACATGGCAGCATGCACGGTCCTGGCGGGTCCGACGGGAGGGTCCGGCCAGGCGTGGCCACGGCCGCCCGCTTAGCCGCCCTCCTCCGTCCTTATTGTGGTGGTCTTTGCCCCGCCTTCGCGCTCACTGAATGCTGCCGACCGCGCCTTTCCCCGTTTCCCGCACCGCGCTGCAGCGCTGGCGCGAGAGCGGCGGCGACGTGCGCGTGGCTCAGGACATCCTGCGGGAGGCGGAGGGCAGCGGCGGCGGCGGCGGCGGCGGCGGCCGGGGAGGCGGCGGCGGCCGGGGAGGCGGCGCCTGGCGCGGCGGCTCGCGCTCGCGGCGAGGCGGCGGCGGCGCGGATGGCGGCGGCGACGTGATGGGCGAGCTGCGCGGCATGGTGCTGGGCTGCCGCGACCTCAGCGAGCTGCAGGTGCGGCGGGCGGCTTGGGCGGCGGCGGCGTGGGGGTGGTGGCGTGGGGGGCGTGGGGTCAGTGTGGGGGGCGTGGGGGGGCAGTATGGGGGACGGCAGCAGCGGCGGCGGCGGCGTGGGCAGGGGCGGGCATTGGCGGCGGCGCCACGTGGGGGCGGCGCCGGTTGGGGGCGGCAAATGGGCCAAATGGGTTTGGGTTCGTTTGGATTGTGCTCTCTAACGCACACAACCGCCGCTGACCCTACTGCCGCTGTGCTTACCCTCTCCTGCCCTGTGTGTGTGCCCTGTCGGTCCTGTGACGGCGACCATCACGGCGGCGCGCGCGAGCAGGTGGTGGTGCGCGAGTGCGGCGGCGACATGGACTCGTTCCTGGTGTGCGCGGCGGCGGCGCGGCTGCACAAGCTCAAACAGGTGGGGTGGGTGCATCGAAGGGAGTGGGACAATGGTGCGTTGGGACTGCTGACCAGGACTGGCGGTAGTCATGGTGGCGGACGGAGCCGGTTGATGACATGCCGAGCGCTGCAGAGCTGGAGGGGTGGCGGGCACTGGAGCAGTGGGGGCCGCACGAGCGCGGCCCTGTGTTGGCCCCCTGCATGGACGGCGGGTCCCGCCCGGGTCTGACTGACCTCCGCCCTGACCGCCCTGACCTCCGCCCTGACCTCCGCCCTGACCGCCCTGACCGCCGCCCTGACCGCCGCCCTGACCGCCGCCCTGACCGCCGCCCTGACCTCCGCCCGGACCTCCGCCCTGCAGGCCACGCCGCCGGGCGCCGCGCCCGCGGCCCTGTCCCGGCGCGTGGGCGAGTCGCTCATGGTGCTGATGCAGGTGCGGGGGGGGGGGGGTGAATACCATCCCAAGCAAGGGTGGGATGGGGGGGGGCGGCAAGACGAAAGGGGGTTGCCGTCCATGTGACGGTGTTGGATGGGGTGCAACTTGCAATGCCGCGCCCTGCACGCACCGCCCTTTCCCTGCACACACAGCTCGTTCGTTGTCCTCTTGCTTGTGCTTTCTAACATATGGACACCCTCCCACGGACACACCTGCACACACGCGCCCGCACCCCCCAGGACCGGGTGGCGGACGCGCCGCTGTCGCAACTGGGCGGCGCGCTGCACGGCCTGGCAGAGGCGGGCGCGGCGCCGGGCGCGGCGCTGCTGGAGGCGGTGGCGGCGCGCTGCGAGGCGGCCAGCCCGCGGGGCGGCACGGCGCTGCAGGTACGGCGGCGGCGGCGGTAGCGGTGGCGGCGGCGGCTAGGCGGGGGGGAGCGGCAAGGGGGGGGGGGGTAGCCGTCCATGAGACGGTGTTTTGCAAATGGGGGGGCAGCACGTGGGCCGGCTGGGCGCTGTGGGTGGTAGCAGGCGGCGAGGCGTGGAGAACCTGTTGCAGCGAGCGGTGTGGGAGCAAGGGACGGGGCACGGTGAGGTGGCCGGCACAGCAGCGCGTGGCATGGGCGGGGAGCTGGGTTGGGCACTGGCGGGGATGGCACGTGACGGTGTGTGCCAACTGCGTGTGGCTGCTGCCGCTGCAGGAGGCGGACGGCCGGACCGTGTCCGTGCTGCTGCTCTCAGCCGCAAAGTTCCTCTCGCGGCAACAGCAGCAGCCGGCGGCAGTAGCAGGCGGCGGCGGCGCCGACGGCGGCAGCAGCGCCGACGCGGCGGCGCGGCTGTGGGGCGTGGTGCGGGGCGTGGCGGAGGTGAAGCTGCTGCGGGCTCTGGGCGAGGAGCCGGAGGGGTCGGCGGCGGCGCCGGTGGGCGGCGGCGAGGGCGGCCCCGAGGTGGACGACTCCATGCCCCAGGTGCGTGGGCGTGTGGGCCTGTGTGTGTGGGGGGGGTGCGGGGTGCGGGGTGGTGTTGCATTGTTGCAAAGATGGTGAGCAACGTGTGGGGTGATGGCGTGGAGTGTTGAGCGGGATGTATGCGGCTGTGTGCGTGTGTGCACACATGCGTCCGTCGCCGTGTGCGGCGCCGCAGCGGGGCTCGAACGCAACTGGGACGCAGCTCGGAAGCTAGGACATGGGCCGGGGACGACGGCCCGGGGCGAAGGCGCCAACCGGCATATGAGCAAGGGGGGGGGGACCGGCACGGTTTGCCATGAGGCAGGGCCACGTGGTGTGCTCCCCGGGCCTTCCCACCTGCCCATGCTCGCGCATGCGCCCGCCCACCGCCGCCCTTGCTCCTTGCTCACCTCAACCCCTCCTCCCTGCCTGCCTACCGCCCGGCAGAGCTCCCTGCGCGCCATCGCAAAGGCGCTGGTCCTCGCCCGCGACACGTCAGCGCCCGCCGTCGCCACGTGGGCCGCCGCCGTACGGCTGGCGGCGCGCCACGCCGGCGAGCTGCAGCCCGCGGTGGCGGCGGCCGTGCTGCGCTCGTACTGCCTGGCGGGCGGGCCGGCGGCGCTGGACGACGGGCGGGAGGGGCTGGCGGAGGCCGTGTGGGCGGCGCTGGGGCCGCAGGTGGCGGAGCTGGACGTGGGCACGCTGCTGGATCTGACGTACGCCGCGACTAGGCTGGCGGCGGCGCCCGGGGCCGCCAGCGAGCTCGGCGCGGGCATGCTGCGGCCGCTGTGCGACGCGCTCACGCCGCGCGTGCCGGCGCTCTCTTGCACGGACGTCGCGTCGCTGGCGACGGGGCTGGCGGCGGCGCTGGGCGCCGCCGGCGGCGGCGCCGGCGCGGCGGCAGCCGCGCCGCCGCTGCTGTCGCCGTCGCACTTGGGCTCGCTGCCGCGCCTGCTGTCGGACCTGCTGCTGCTGCGCGGGCCGGGCCAGTTCGGCGCCCGGAACTTCGCCTCTGTCGCGCTGGCGCTGGCGCTGGTGACCGGCGGGCCGGCCGCCGCGCCGGCCGGCGGCGCCGCCGGGGCGCTGCCGCCCGCCTTCTGGATCAAGCTGGCGGTGGCGGCGCTGCCCGAGCTCCCACGCATGGACGCCGCGTCCCTCAGCCGCCTGGTGGGCGCCTTCTGCGTGCGGCCCGCCGCCGCCGCAGCGGCGGTAGCGGAGCTGCCGGCGGCGCCGCCGGCGCCGAGCCCGGAGTTTGTGGCGGCGGCGCACGGCCGCGCTGCGGAGCTGCTGGAGGGGGCGGCGGGGGGCGTGGGCGTGCGCGAGGCTGTGCACCTGCTGCGCTGCCTGGCGGAGTGGCCGGCGCCGGAGGGCTCGGCGGCGCTGGCGAGGCTGGCGGACGTGCTGGCGGCGGCGGACGGCGGCGCGGTGGCGGCGGCTGCGACGCCGGCGGTGCGGCAGGCGCTGGCGACCAAGCTGGCGGGCCTGGGGCTGGGCAGCCATGCGGCGGTGGCGAAGCTAGGGTGATGATGCGGCGTGCTGAGCTGTGCTGTGCGAACGTGAAGCTGCGGCCTGGGCCGGCGGTTGGGCAAGTGGGAGCAGCGATGTGATTGGCTGTGAGGCAGTGCTCAGTGGGAAAGAGCCTGTTGCACGGACGGCCCGACTCTGCAGAGCGCAGATGAATTCGGGACTGGGCGTGGTTGGATGCCTCGCTCGACAATTACATGACGAGGCGTACGTGGTGTGTGGATGCGCGCAGCATCCCCTGTAAGTTTGTGTCATGATTGAGTTCCCCAGCTTCACGACAGACACTGCACTTCCGCCGCATCTGCCAGTCGCACAGCCACAACTCCTGCCTTTGTATGTCGCGTCAGGGCTTGCTGGGTCAGGGAGTTCATGTGTCACCACTGCGGCAAGCCAACTCGCGTCCCATGCCCTGTTCCTACCAGCTAGCACTGCGGTTCCGCCGCATCAGCGCAGCCGTTATTGGTTTATTACCGCTCCGACCACGCGTGTCTGCGGTCTACTTCAATCAGATCATAGTCAGCACTCACTCAGCACTGGCTGCTACGTACACCACCCACGCGGCCACGCACCCACACGCTCCAGCATATACGCTGCTTTGATAAATGTACTGCCACTTCACAGATCGTACTGCTTTTATACTTCGCGTTCGTAGTTCGTGTTGCATCAGCCTTAAGCAGCACTCATGAGCAATCCGTGGGCAAACATCGGGCCTACACTCATACGGCGCCGGTCGCGCTTATGATTCGCCGCACACGTCATCCCGGTCACCACCGCTTGTGTATTGCAGCCATGCATGCGCATGCGCTGGCCCGGCGGGGCTGGTTATTAAGCCCCATACGATATTGTTCAAGTCATCACTCTGGCACTCCGACTGGCATGGCCCAGAGGAACCCAGATGCGGGTTGGGCCCCAGTTGTTACGCCTCTCCACGGTCTCCAGGTTGCCCGGCCTAGGCCGTGGCGGCGCCGGCCTCGGCCGGCCCGAAGATGAGGGGGCGGGCGGACGCCACGATCGCCATGGCCTCGTTCTTGAGGTCCTGTGTGTGTGAGGGGCGCGCGAATGCGCGACACAGGGGCGCCGAGGGGGTGGGCGGATGCGTGGAGGGAGCTGGTGTGGGTACTGCGTATGTACAGGCTCAAGGCCCATCTGTTGTGAGCGAGCCCATCCGTAGTGCAGTGCATCACAGGTACTAATACAGCGCTGGCCGCAGCTGCCCAGCGGCCCAGCGGCGCGGTGAGTCGTCCGTCACTCAGTCGAGCGCGAGCTGGCGCAGCAGGCTGCCGCCGCCGCCGCCAGTGCTCCCACCCGCCCCCACCCTCGCACATACATACAGAACGCTCCTGCAAAAACAGCTGGATCCATCTAGTTCGTTCGGTTACGCCCGGGCCGGTGTTCACAAATCTCCCCCCTGCCCCCCATCCCACCCCCCTGCCGGCGGCCCCACCTGCGCCACGCCCAGCTCCTGCAGCGTGGCGTCCAGGTGGCCCGCCACCAGGTCGAAGTGATGCTGCGGGGTGGGGTGGGGGGAAAGTAGGGGTGGGTCGGTTGGGAGGTGGGGGAAGAACGGGGGATGGGGGGAGGAGGCGAAAGCGGTGAGGATGGGAGCGTGCGGCGGGGATGAGGTATGCTGCGGCTGTCGGTGCGAGCGGGATGCAGCATGGTGTGGACAAGCGCGTGCGCGGCCCACATGGGCGTGCGTGGTACCGGCCTGTCCCACGCAGGTCCACGCACGCTGCCAGCCAACCCACATCGAATGCCCCGCCCCCGCCCCCCTACCCCGCGTCGTCCCGGCCCCCGTGAGTTCCCGGCACGCCCCCCAGGCTCACGTGGTTCATGCCCTGCTCGCGGATCAGGCGGCTGTGGGAGGCGCCGAGGTCGCGGCCCTCATAAGCGCCCGAGCCGCCGAACACGTACGTCATGAAGGCGACCTGCATTCAGTCAACGGTTGCGACGGCAGGAGGTGTGGTCAGCCGACAGAGCAAAGGACCGGCACATCGCCCGCGCCGCCGCGGGCGGGAACTGGGACGCCCTGGGTCTGACACCGGCTGCGCCCACACCACGCGCGCTGCTGCCTGCCCACTCGCGCGCTCGGCGCGCCCCTGACGCGGGCTCGTCATTGATCCCGCCTGCAGCTCACCTGCTTGCGGATCTGCTTTTTCATGTCCACGCTGGCGAAGAACGGCGCCAGCTCGGCATCGGCCAAAATCTTGTGGTAGAAGACATCTACAGCCTTCTCCACGGCGGCCTCTCCACCCATGCGCGAGTAGAGCGAGTCGGCGGCAGCGGTCGCGGTGGCCATCGTCGATGTGGGTAAAGCGGTTTGGGCGGGTGAAAAGGCAACGGCGGCTTTTGGAGAGAATCGGTGGCGGCAGCGACAGGACGGGGCAGTTTGAGGAAAATTGGATGTTTAAAAAGCTGTCCGGAATGGCCTCTTCGCGGAGGGGGCCCTTATGCGCTCTGCCATGTGCGGCAATTGTCATCCCCATGACTGACTTCGAAAGCAGTACCTTCTGCTTCGTAAAAATGCGCCGTATCGCTGGTGACTACAAATGCATACGATTATCCATTTAAGCTGCGGCGTGGCCGGCGCTGCTGGCGCAATTCTGCCGTCACGCACACGTCGGCCGCACTTGTTCGCCGCGCGCTCCGCCCGACCCGGCCCCACCCGCGGGCTCGCCAAAGCGCCTTGCCTGTCCATCCCGGCCCACCCGGCCCGCGCCGGCTGGCGCTGAACAGGTAGCACCGCATTCCTACATATAACGAGGCCCGCAAACGGTGGCGGTTTGCGCCTGGCCTACCGGGGCCATCGTCCTCCACTATCTATGCGTGCATCCCTGAACGTGCACCACCCCCACCGCAGCGTCTGCCCCGCGACCAAGCCCACACGCACACCCACCGCCGCTGGCCGTATTGTTCCCGTGGCTCAGTCTAGGTCACCGCCGCAGCCCACTCCAACCGCCACGCAGGCGGTCATTCGCATCCATGACCCCATCCGCTCGCTGCAGTCCATGGGTGCCTTGCTGCAGACTGCTCTCGCCTCCGCACGATCGTATGTACACCTCTCGGCCGTAACACACCGGTCACTCAAAGCTTCCTGAACCCAATCAGGACCAGTGCTCGTATCTTCCATCTACGCTGTAGAAATTTGCCCAAAATCCGCCGAAGGCGGAGAAAAAATTTTGGGTTTGGGTTTCGGCATCTACGGAGCGTAGACGGTTTGGGCGGGTTTGGCGGTCTTTTAGACAGGGAGCGTAGATGGTTTGGGGGTTTTGGGGGCGTGCCCCTAGGAAAATTTTTCGAGGTGTAGATGGCGCGGGAGGGGTCACCTACGCTGTGTAGACGCCGGGGGCCCAAAGCCATCTACATGATACGGGCACTGATCAGGACCTACATCATACTTGCGCGCTCCTTCACGGGGGCACACATTGTGCACAACCCGGCGTGCAAGCACACGCGCAGCCAGCACAGGCACACCGTCTTGACTGTTTTCGATGTCCAAGTTGTATGGTTAGTTTCACCAGGGAGGGGCCCGTAGGGACCTGGGTTTATTCTTCAAGGGCTGCAATCGTCCCCCAACGCCCCGGTATCATGATAGTCTACATCCGTGTGTGTGTGGTTACAGAGTGGTGCGCACGTTCTTGCGTGCCTTCCTGCTGCGTGTAAACCGGAGGCCCGGGCCGGGGTGACCCTTATAACGCCAGTGCATGATTGTCCTATTTATTGTTCTCCCCTTGCAAGGGGGACTTCCCTACTTCTATGCTCCCAGATGGAGCTGAGTAATGCAGCTAACTTGACAGGCTCAGATTTCAGCATCACTTCGCGCATGCTTAGGCTAAAGTCTAGGCCACTGCACGCTCGTAACTCGGTGTAGGCAGCACATTGCATCAGGACGTGGTGCTCATCCTCCACCTCATTGGCCGTACATAGTGGGCACGTCCTCTCCTCCCTAGGCCTCTCCCAGGCACGGTTCGCGGTGATTGGCCAGCAACATAAACGGAATCTCATCAAAAGCTTATGCTGTGCAACCGGTATGAATGCTCTACTGTGTTCGTGCAGGGTCGGCGGCGCGGACCCTAGTGCGCTTAGCCCCATCCAATGCTTGTGTTTGCACATGTGTATGCCGGGTTGCTTGCCGTCTGAAGGGAATGCGTGCGGGTCCGCTACCAGCCTCTCGTGCTCCCACGCCCTCGTCAAATGGCCCCTGAAGGTAGATAAGATAGGTCCATCGGGTAGGACCGTGCTTGCCCTCCACTCCTCTCTGGACTCGTGTGTGCCTGGCCAATGCCACGCGTCGACACCCTGTGCCGCCACAAAACGGAACAGCCGCGCGCACCACCCATCTCCCATTGGATTCGCCCATGCCTCCCGTGCCTCGTCGACTAGTGCATCAAAGGCCAGACTTCTGTTTTGCGCGGAAATCCTATTGTAAAAACCCAGACATTGTTTGGCTATGAAAAAGTGCAGCGGCAGTTGGGCCAGCTCCGCAAACAGGAGACGGTGTGACGGTTTGGCTGCTCCCACTGTCTGTCGCATGTATTGGACCTGCAGCTTTACGGCCTCGTCACGCAAACATGCCTCAAATGCGCCCTGTGCTAGGTTGTTCCTGTCATTCCTCCTGGGTGGCGGTCCTCCGTCTAGCATCTCTACTAGCACGTCGGGACCCCATACCTCACATCCGTAGGCAAGGATGGATCGGATTTGCACGTCGAAACACCTCATGCGAATATCTGGTGCGAAAATGCGTAAACGGTTCAATCTAGTGTTAAGCCCACACATGGCTCTCCTTGCTGACTCGCAGAGTGTCTCCCTGCAGCTGACGAAGGCCCTACCCGGACCGTACACTAGTCCAAGATAGCGCGCCTTGTCCACCGCAGGGATGGGCTGCCCTGCTAGCTTTAAACCCTGGCATCCGCTGCACACAGTGCTGGCCGTTACTTCGTTGGCTGCAAAAACCAGCCTCTCACACTTGGTAACGTTTGCCTTCATGCCAAAAGCTAGGCAGAACGTGTCTACTAATGATAGCAAGTGGCGCATCCGCTCAGGGGTGGTGGCCAGCAGGGAAACATCATCCGCGTACATCAGCAGTGACACCTTTTTGCCATTCATCTCAGGTGCACCTGTGGCTTCGTCCGTATCTTCAGAATCAATGTACTCTGCTAAGGTTTCTATAAAGAGGCCGAAAAGCTCTGTGCTAAGCGGGCAGCCCTGCTTGACCCCTTGCGTGGTTGCGAAGGGGGCACTGTGCTTACCCCCGGCCTTCACTACCATCATCACTCTCTCGTACGCTTTTTTCAAAGCCGCCAACATCTCACCCGTTACCCCGCGTTCCTCCAGTCTCATCCAAATTAATGGTCGTGGGACCTTGTCGAAAGCCTTTTCAAAATCAATTTGTACGACAATGAGGGGGGTGGTGGCGCCAGCACGCGTGTGCTTGTTGATGAGATGCCTTAGGACAAAAAGATGGTGCGTTGTGCCGTACTTCCTCCTGAATCCGGCCTGAGCCGTGTGCCTCCACTCAAACTCCTCCCCGGCATTCGCCAGCCTCTCTAGAAGGATCGATGCATAGCACTTTGCGAGGGCGCCCCCTACTGCAATGCCCCGGTAATTCCCAGGCGCCTGCACGTCACCTTTCCGCTTGTAAATTGGTGTCAAAACAGTTGTAGTAAATTGCTCAGGATAAGCCCCTTCGCTCCAGATTTTATTAAACAACACGTGCACCAGCGGTGCAACTCTATTGAGTGCCGGTGTCGGCGGTTCAGTGGTGGGGTCGCCCGGTTTTACCGCGTACTTGTAGCACTCAGACGGTACCTTCTCTAAGCCAGCTGCCTTGCCGTTGGGCAGCCTTGCTAGTGCGCGTGTTACCTCATCAAGGGTAATCTCGCTATTCAACATCTCGTGCAGACACGTACGGTCAGCCGCAAAAAGATCTTCGGACATCCTCCCACCCGAACCCAAAATGCAGTGGGCGGCTGCTGGGCATCCCCCGCCTGCGCCGTCGTTTAGTAGGGTCGCAAAATGATCCCGAAACCCATCGGCCGTGACTGGGCACTGCTCCTTAGTCCGTCCCTCAATCATCCTCCACAGCAGTCGGGCGTCTGCGCGGCAGCGTGCCACCTTCTCCCTCATCTCCTGGGTGTCGTGCGCGGCCCTGGCCCTTCGCTTCACCCGGTCATAGGATGCCCTGGCTGCGCGGAAGTTTTGCCACACCTCTCCTTCTCGTACCACTGGACAACCCAGCGCTAGCTTTGCTTGCACAAACACCGTACGCGCCGCAGCACACTCTTCGTTCCACCATGGAGTCTCCTGCTCCCGTAGGTTGGCCGGTCGTGTGGGACCGAAAGCCTTTTCTAATGCATCGTACAAACATGTGCCTAAGGCTTCGACCGCTTCGGTGGTGCTGATGCCACCCTCCTCCGCGCAAAGTGCCACCTTAATCTGTTCGATTTTCCCTACAACTGGCGAACCGTCCGCCTTGAACAAGCCACTGAATAAGTGCTTCTTCTGTACGTCAAACTCTGTGCGCTTCTTTGCGGGGCGTGTGCGGCTCGCTGTGGCTTCCTGCCCTTCGACCTCCAAGCCCAGTGTCAACGTGAATGCCCATGGGCTGGTCACCGCTGGGGCATGCAAGCTGCACGACCGCGGGATAGGCACTGTTGCACGTTCACACGACATTATCATTATTTCGGAAGCGCACCTCACGAACTGGGTACCGGACCAATAGAGCAAAAAGACCATAAAACGGGTCCGCAGAGCACACCCGTTTTAGTACGCGGCCACCGCCGCTCACCTTCGTGCCCACCGCTTCCACACTTACCGCATAACACCTCACCGCTTTGCACCGCAATGTATGCATCCACAATATTATAGCAACAATACCGGCAACAACACAGTTTCATTATTACACGCGCTCGAAGATGACCGGCTTGGTGGTGGCCACCAGCGTGATTACCTCGTCGACCAGCTCGGCGCCGACGCCCAGGAGCTGCAGCGTGCCGGCCAGGTGCCCCGCCACCATGTCAAAGTGCTCCTCCTTCAGGCCCTTCTCTGTGGGTGTTCCGTGGTGATGGGGGGATGGTGATGGGGGTGTCAAGGGGCGGCGCGTCAGCAGGGCAACCAGCGAGCGTCGGGGCACATGGACTCATTGGACGGAGGCAGTGGTAGAACGTGTAGGAGACGATAAGCTGTCAGCGGGTCAGGAATTCCACATTCCATCACACACGGCGAGTGTGTGCGAGAATCCAGAAGGGGGCAGGTGCGCGGCGCATGTAAGCCGGATAACACGCCACAGGGCGCACCCGTATACTGCAGCACGCAAGCAGCACACAACTCGAAGGCAAGCACCCACCCTGAATCAGGCGCCGGTGAGCCGCTGCCAGGTCGCGACCGGTGTATCCCTTGGCTCCGCCGAACGCGTAGGTCATGAACGCTTGCTGCAGGAGGTCAGGGGCACGGTGGGCAAGGTCGGCACAGGTGACGTGAGGCGTAAAATGTGGCAGAAGGTGGTTGCACAGGCCGGGACTCATAGGGCTGGCGAGTTAGCAGTACCGGCGTTGCGCTGCCGGGGTTCGCTAGCATACATTGCGGGCTGGCTGGATGGCTATGACTGAGCTACGGGAAAGTGACAAGGATGGCACCGGTTCGCCATGCCAGGACCCGCCGCCCGGCCGCACTGTACTGTCAAGCTGATGCCGGCTTATGCTCGCATAATCGCTACTATCTTTGCCATGCAAGCAGCGCTCTGCGTCGAGTGACCGGCCATCGATTGGCCCCCCAACGGATACATCAGCAATTCGTCGTCGTGCGCCGCCCGACGACCACTGAATCGGACCCACCTGCTTGCGGCGCTGGGTGCGGATATCCACGCCCTCGAAGAAAGGAGCCAGCTGCGGGTCCGCAACGAGGCGCTCATAAAAAATTTCGACCGCCTTTTCCACAGCGGCTTCACCACCCAGTCGCTCATATAGCGTGGGAAGAGCAGCTGCATCTACTGCAGCGGCCGGAGCAGCGACGGCGGAGGTTTCAGGCGGGGCCATTATCAACTGTTTGGTCGACTCGAGGGACTGACAAGTACTGTTGCTGGCTCGAGAAGTAGGTGGTAGCAAGCTTACACGTAACGGTGAAGGAATATATGTAAGTGAAAAGCGATCGGGAACGGCGTACACTTCGTCATGAACCGGCCCGTGGGCAAGGGGCGCTGTGAAGAGCCCGACGCACTACGCTTTCCGATCTGCGCCGCAACCTCCGATGTTCAACTGAGACGTCGCTCAATACACCATTTTGCATTATACTCTTTCCATAGTGAATCCGAGCGTGCGCTTCGATTCGATTTTCGGTTGGCAGCCCGCGAGGAGCCACTTATTCCACAGAGCTTTAGTTCTTGCACGCAGCGGTTGGTGGTATAAATATCGCGTCTAGGACACGTGGCACCCGTAACATCAGCAATCCGGTCAGTCGACGTACGTTCTGCAGCGCGTCTGACCCCGACCTCGTTTCTGCAGCTCGCTCGCTGCTTAATGTGCGATTAGCTTGGCACAGGGAGGGTTCCATCTCCGGTCTGGCAGTCAACAGTAACGGTCGCGTGGTGCGCACGTGAGTGTAAGCACATCGTCAGCAACATCGCAGCAGCAATGTCGACGTAGCCGCCGCAGAGGTCTGCCGGGGTCGCCCGAACAGTGGCGCATGTGTCTGTGACGTCGCCCCCGTGACGATAATGGGTTATGCCGACCCCAGCATTGGGTTTCCATGCACGCGCCTGTCCACTGTCCCTCCCGCCCGCCGTGCGGACCGGTGACGGGGCATCTGGGCGCGAGGACTGCTGTCACTCTGAACGCGGTGGGTTGACAACCCATGCTACAGTTCAGGAAAGAGAGTGAAGAGCAAGGGGCGTGTCCGGATGGGCGGGACACACGCTGTGGAGACAGGTAGGATCACGCGGCACCGCGGCCGGGGTGACACTCAAGGTGACCGGGAATGAACGCACACGCGGCCTCCCGGGCTCTGAGTCGTCCCTGAGTTGCCCGGCCATCGCCTGTTATCATCGGTAATTCGCGCTTTTTAACAGGTGGTGGGTGGATATACGTGGAAGGAGCGAGAGCCGTGTCCTACCATGTTGGAAACCATGCTGCCAGCAGCATCGGGAGGGCAGTCGCCCGCAGCGCAAGCTGTGCGAGGGTGTGCGCCCTCAAGCTACTGTGGAACGGCACGGTCGCGGTTACCCTGCGCCCTTACCGTCTTGCCCATGCCCTTCACTACCCTTGCCATCGACGGGACTCCCCATTGCAAGCTTGTGTCGGCAGGCACCTCGGCACCACGTCATGCCAGTTTGGAAGGCAGGCCTTCTTATCAGCTTGCAACTGCTGTCTGAGCCTTGACAGATAGGCATTAGCACTATTGAGGTGCCGCGCGAGGCCAAAGCGCCACGAACGTACATTGGCCTGAACGTGCGTGTGCAGTCACACAGGCCTCTCTTGCTGACATCGACTGGGCAAGCACCACCCATGCACTGGATACTTGTAGCATGTATAGCACATCCTCTTCAGGAAAAGAACTGACAGAGCCCGAGGCGAGCAAAATGGCTTCGACACTGATGTTCTTCTCCTCAAAAGCGTGCCCGCTCTGTCAGCGCCTTAGCATTGACATTGGAAAGGTAGAGGCACAAGGCTATGTGGACGGCGTGCCCGTAAAGCGGAACCGGCTGGACGTTCTGCAAATCGATGCCGACAACCAGGCGAAGTGGGCTCCCGAGGTGCGCTGCATGCCGGGCGGAGTGCCCTCAGGCGGCGCAGGGGGCGTTTCAGGTGGACGGCGGATTGGGGGGGGAGGCCAGAGTGGACTCGAGGGCTCCCCTGGCACGCCACATAGTATGGCGGGAGCAGCTCAGCTTCGCCGCAGCCGCGAGCGTGCCGTCCTGGCCCCAACCTTCTGCTCGTGTTCGTCTGTACTCGCAGCTGCTCCATTACCAAGTCACGAAGGTTCCCGCCTTCGTGCTGCTAGACAAACAAGGCAGGTACTGGGGACTAGGCCATTAGCACGGAGGTTCCTCGTGGGGCTTGCCGGCGGCTGGCGACTTGCGGACTCGCCATCCTGCTGCGGTGCATGGGGTGCCCATGTGTCCACCTGTCAGATCTGTGCCTTGCATCCCGCGCATCTCCATGTTTTTTGGTGTTGCAGCCGCACATCAAACACACTTACACGCTGCTCTTCTGTGCAGGCCGCGCCGTTGCGTCCACGACGGGCCCCAAGCCGTACGAGCAGATGCAGCAGGTGCTGCGCGCCTTCGTGTCGCGGGGCCTGTCCAAGTGACGGCGGCCTGCTGCCAAAGAGCTGTGCAGCGTCTGAGTTGGACAGTTGCTTTCATTGTGATGTGAGATTGAATTGCTTGAGGTGATGAGTGGGCTTGGGATAGCTTGGTCGGGTGACGGCGGGGAGCGGTGACGGGGGGTCGGGATAGGGTTCACCCGGCCGATGATGGGCGCTACCAGCGCAAAGACGGTGCTGGTGCTGGTGATGATGGTCGCATGATCGTGTTTGCAACTGCGCCACACCCGCGCGCTGTGCCGGGCGTGACAAAGCCCAAGCCACCACTACTGGAGGGGTGAACCGGCGTGAGGGCAGCAGCGGCGGCGGCGGCGGCGCGGTGGCAGCAGACGTCCTCTGTCATCGCGAGCGCCTGGGGCTAACATGCGCATCCTGCTTTGGATATCCCGCTCCCGGCTGAGCGCCGTTGTGGTCTGCCATGCGGGTGAGCCATGTGCGTGTGTCACGAGCCTGCGGGCTGGTTGGGTCAGGGTGGAAACCAAGGCTACGGTATGGGGAATCGCACGCATGGGACAGTCGCTGTTCCGCCCTTACACACGCACACGACGCCGTCCTACATGCTGCTGCCCCGGGGCCTCGCCTGCCCGTGCGGTTGCTGCAGGCGCCTGGATCCGCTCTGGCAGCCTCCTGTGCGCCGCCGGTCTCGGCCCGCGAACCTACCGGGGCGTCTGCTGCAACCATCCGGCGACGGATGTTGTATGCGAGGCGCCGCAATGGCCAAGGTGCGGCAGGGATGCTAGTACATGCTTGTTCTGCGTGGGCGCCAGCGTGTGTGTTACCGTGCGCACGGCTGCCGCAAGGGTCCAGCCTCCGACTCGCACACAAACTCGCGCCCTCACCCCGGGCCACCGCTGGTGCGGAGGACACGCAGCAGCTTCTGTTGGCGGCCTGGTGCGGAGGACACGCAGCAGCTTCTGTTGGCGGCCTGGTGCGGAGGACACGCAGCAGCTTCTGTTGGCGGCCTGGTGCGGAGGACACGCAGCAGCTTCTGTTGGCGGCCTGGTGCGGAGGACACGCAGCAGCTTCTGTTGGCGGCCTGGTGCGGAGGACACGCAGCAGCTTCTGTTGGCCGCCTGGTGCGGAGGACACGCAGCAGCTTCTGTTGGCGGCCTGGTGCGGAGGACACGCAGCAGCTTCTGTTGGCCGCCTGGTGCGGAGGCCGCGGGCAATCCCAGTACGCGGCGTACAGCCGGGCGCGGGACAGCGGGCGGCGCCGCTGGGCGCCTCACACGGCTGGGCTCCCAACTTGCACCCTCCTGGACCACGTTGCCCGCTGTGTACCGTACCGTAGTCTAGCTGACTGCTGGACAACCTAAACTGGATGGATACGCGATCGAGGGAGGGCCGGCGGGGGGGAGGCAGAGTGACATTCTCGCTATGAATGGCTGGGACGGGGCGCTGGGACCCACCGAAAGGTCGGGGTGGTCGGTCACGACGCGAAGCAAGAACCGTCATGTGGGCCGCCGCACGTTGTTACGGCGAAGTAGGCAGGGCAACAGACTGGCGTGAATTTGTGGCGTGTCGCTAGCTACTGCGCAGGCTCGTGCAGCCTCGCGCGTGCTTGATGATGTCGTCGGATGGACAGTAGGTCGTGACAGTAGGTGAACTTGCGGACAGTTGCGGATTGGCGACCTGGGGCCTGGCGCCTGTACCTGGGCGCCGCACGCCCGCGCCCAAGACTGCCTGTAACTCTGCATCCAGCCAGATCCAGCAGGCCCCCACGCTCTTACATGGTAGCGGGGGGAGCCCACTTGCTCGACCACAGCTCCGCAGCAATCTCCACGCCGCGGCAAACAGCCACATCATTCCGCTGATGAAGTGATGATGCATGTGCCCTGAATTTGTGTGCACAACTGCCTAGTACCAGGCGTGGTGCGGTAACTGTGGGCTTAGTGTCATGGCGGTATCTGGCCTTGGATACCGTAGCTGCGAACAGAGGGGAGCCAAAAGCAGGGTTTCACCGTACTAGCCTCCCAGCTTATAATACGCGTACTAGTACGTAGTACGCTGCTCACCTAGTACGATACGCCATAGTTCGCTTATAATACGCTGGCGGGCAAAGGCTAGTACGCTGACATAGTACGCTGTGCTAAACCCACAAATTTCGGGATGTTGGGATGCGCACGTGGGATGTCGAGTCAGTTCCGGGCCGTTCTCGCGCTTGCTGATACTTAGACAACATGCTATGTTGATGACGAGGCCAATGAGCGCGACAGGCAGCTACAATCAGCGTGGATGCGTGTGCTGATGTCCAACATCCCGGCTCAGCATCCCGTGGGATGCCCACGGTTGTCCCGACCTGCTCCTGGCACAGCGTACTTTACCACGTACTAACATTCAAGAACAGCGTACTAGTACGTACTGCGTACTGTGCAACCCTGGCCAAAAGCAGCAACGTACGGGTGATAGGTGGGCATGTGATGCCTCATCGGCCCCATCAGCCGTACAGTAAACGTTTGCTGCCTCAACACGGGCTCACTATGCTTACATGAGCGTATCTGCGCATGCAACTGTGCGGCACTGCCCCTGGTTTGCGGTGCGCCGATGTCATGCAAACCTGGCATGAACCGTGCCGGACAGCGTGCCGAGGCCCCGACTGACCCTCTGACGCCATCACGACAGCCGCAGGGTCCGCACGCGCATGTGCAACGTTACCCAGCCATGCTCCTGCTTATGCTCTTCGCATACCGGACATCGCAGGAAGTTATCTGCCGCCTATCGGGAATGCCACTCCTCATCCCTTGCCCGGTCCCATCAAACACAGCAATGCCCAAGCAATGCATAGTACCGTAGTCCATTCACTGTCGTCGCTTGTGTACGAACCATACGATTCCCTGTAGATAACTGCGGATCGCGCGCGGCCGCGCGCAGTTCAGGCACCATTGAAGATATGACAGCCGGCGCTGCGGCGGTTAGTACGTTGCAATCCTTCAGCTGCCGCTGCCGTCCTAAGCTACTCCTGCCTCACCTCGAACGCCTCCGCCTCCCCCTCCCCCTCCGCCTCCGCCTCCGCCTCCGCCTCCGCCTCCGCCTCCGCCTCCGCCTCCGCCTCCCCCTTGCAAACCCCGAGCCGGGGCCGTGGGCCGACCCTACGCTCAACAGCGCCTCCTCGCCCCCTCCCTTGACAACCCTCCTCGCCAAATGCTGTGCTGCAGGCCCAGCAGGGGCTGCGCCTAAAAGGCGGCATTGCTGGCCGACGACGCGAAATCGAGGGAGGGAAGGTCTGCCAGCGCGAGCTTACCCTCCGCCCGCAGCTGTGCCAACACGTATTTCTGCAGCGGGGTTGCAGCGTTCAGCGTTCAGGGTTGCAGCAGTCGAGTCACAATGGTGCGTTTACCACTTCGGGTCGTGTTTGCGGTAGCCTTGGTGTGTTTGGTCTGTTGTACCGCATTGGAGAAGGAAGCGGCATCCCCCTGCCTGTCGCCAGCACCTATACATCCGTGCTAGTGGCCTGCCCGTAGCCCCAGAGTAATTAACGGCTAGCGCGCCCCAGCAGCCTACCGGAATGCCGTGCGGATACTCCACACACAGCTTCGCCTGCAGCTCGCGCGCCGCCGCCACACGGTCTTGCATCTCCTGTGCAGCCAACAATAGGTTACAGCAGAGGCATGCAAGAGCGGCAGCGGTGGTCCCGTTGGCGTGGGGCCTTTTCCCGTCCGTTGTTCGTGTCCGGTGGCTCGGCTCTTGCGGCTTGCCCGCGCCAGCAGGGCAGCTTCCAAATTAGCTTTGTCAAAGCGCATGCATGTTAGGAAACAATAGTCTTCCCTGCTGCTTCAAGTCTCCGCCAGCCGCTCACCTGGGAGCCGGGGTCTCCCGCCTCTGGCGCGGCTGCTGCAGGGTCTGCGTCCTCTGCCTGCTCGCCGGGCGGCGGCGGCGCCGGCACCAGGTTCTCTCCCAGGTGGTCGCGCTGCGCATGAGGCAGATCTTTGCCCTTGAAGATGCGCTTGGAATGCACCTGCACGTCGTGTTGTGTGTTTGTATGTGTGTGTGGCTGTGTGCTACGGAGCGCGCGCAAAACAAACGCGGGCGGTTGTGCGGAGAACCACCGCAACCAAGGCGGCTGCCCAATGCGGGGCAAACCACAAACCCACTTGCGTGTGGGCAACCGGCACGTACCGGCGGCTTTTCCTCGGCCAGTTGGGCATAGTAGACGTGGGGCACCTGCGGTATCTGCGGCGCCGCCTCCTCCGCCGCTTTCCGGCGCGCCCACTCCTCCTCCATGGCCATCCGCGCCGCGGAGCGCTGGCCGGCCGGAGGCATCAGCTGCCGCTGACTTGCTGCCTCGTTCTCTTGTGCCTGAGCGATTCCCCGAAAGGTACAGGGGCACGGGACTGGGTCGCCGAGCACCGGCGTGTGCGTGCGCAGGAGGTGCAGAAAACGGCCAGCCCAAACTTACCTTCTGCACTTCAAACTTTTCCGCGAGCTGTACGCGGCATGGCACGTTACGCACGCCGTACACGGGGCGACCTGCGAGTCGCAAGTGTGCGATGGCGGCGAGGTGATGCGCACTTGCGGGGCGCAGGCGTGAAAGTCCCCCACGAGTTGCGGCCCCCAGGGTTTTTTCGCGTGCACTGTGGTTGACGCCAATGCCCTTTCGCGGCACCTTCGCGGTCGTATGTTATTGATGCCACAGGTGGGTCAAAGCGCGACGTCTCCTTCTCCTTCGGCGCCATGGCTTCGCACAGTTTTCGACGGTCAAAGTCCGAAAAGGTTGAGAAGAGTCACGCCCGCGCAATAATGCGTGCACAGAATGGAATTATGATAAAATATCTTGAAATGTGTAGCAGCAGCTGTCGCGCCAAGCTCTTGTTGGGCAGAACGAAAGATCGGGCGTTCGGCATGAGGTTCTGGGTCCTCTTATGCGCTGTGAACCAAACTTATAATTTCATAACCAGCTTTTATCAGTAACAAACATTTTTTACACAGGTAACTCTCTGCGCAGAGTCGAACTTAACGATGCTAGCTTACCTTGTCCATAGCCCCCCTTGATATGGCACATAATGCTGTCGTGGGTAGAACCAGCGATGGCGCGTCCTGGCGGATGGCGCCTGAGCTGCCCGATGGCTGCCCCCGTGCGGTTGCGGCGAACCTCCCCGGCGCAGTCGGCGGAACCGACTCACGCCCATGCGGCAGGGCAGTCTGGCCCACAAGGCGCGACTGCTCGGCCCGCAGGCTCGACGCCGACAGCTAATATGAAGCCAGGGGGGCCCGCGGGAGTGGTGCTGCCCCTGGCCACTGTGCTAGCCAAGCTGGGAAACGACCCGCAGCAGCTGCTGGGCTGGGAGGTGCGAGTGGGCGCGCCGGCAGGACAGCACTCAGGCAAATCCCACACTCGCAGCAACGGATCACCAACCGTGGCCCAGGCCGCCGCGACGCGTGCGCCCATGCCTGACCTCGGCGTGGTGGTGGCGGTGGAGCAGAGCCCTGGCAGCAGCGGTAGTGGCACTGCGGCTGCCGGCCGAAGCAGCAACACGGATGCGCGCAAGTCGCTTTATCAGCACAGCTCAAACAGCAATGCTGCGAAGCAGCTGCAGCAGCAGACTGCTGCCCAGCCGCAGCAGGGCCAGGTGGTCCTGCGGGTGGTGCGCCGCGCGACGCTGCGTGCGTGCGGCGGCTTTGAGGGAGACCAGGTGCTGCTGCTGCCGCTGGAGCCAGGAGCCGGGGCGGCGCGCGGTGACGTGGCTGGCCGCGTGCTGTGGCTGGACGCTGTGCCCACAGGTGAGGAAGGCTGAGGGCGGCGTGGTGACGGGCGCGTTAATGTGTGTGTCTCGGGGGTGGAGGCTGCGGGAAGGAAGTTGCAAAAGAACGGGGCTGCGCACGGGGGCTGCGCGAGTGCCGCGCCGCACACGGCACTGGACGTCCGGGCGACGGGCCGTGTGTGTGCCAGCGCTGGGCTGCAGCCCCGCCCCATCCATCCTGGCCGCCGGGCTGCTCCCTGTGAAGCCGTACAGCCCGGCCTGGTGCCCACGCCGCCGCCCTCCACGGAACCGACCAACCGCCGGCGCCGGCCGCCAACCCCACAGGCCCGCTGGACGACGCGCGCCGCGGCCTGCTGCTGCAGCTCATACGTCGTGAGCTTCTGGAGCTGGGGCGGCAGGGGCCGGGGCTGGAGCCAGGGCTGGAGCTCGCAGCCGGCACACACGGCCCGTCGTCCGAACCTGACGCCCCGGTGCCCGGACGCCCAGCGCAAACGCAGCAGCGGCCGGGGTGCAAGCAGGAGCGGCAGCGGCAGTGGAAGCAGGAGCAGGAGCTGCTGGCTGCGATAGCCATGCCCAGCCGGCAGCAGCTGCTGGCCGCGGGCCGGGAGGAGCTGGTGGAGGCGATCGGCGCGGCGGGCGGGTTCGCAGAGGTGTGAATTTGTGTGAGAGAGGCGCGAGGGGACTTGTGAATGGAAGGCGTCCCGCGCGCTGAGTCGCTGACGGCCATAAGCGTTATTGGTGCGGTGTGTAACGAACATACACACCCCATGCGGACACGGCCTCAGGTGGCCCTGCAACTGGGGCTGCGCTGCTCGCGCCGCCCGCACGGCTTCTGGTCGGGGCCGGGCAGCTGGCGGCGGCTGGCGGCGGAGCTGGCGGGCTTTGTGGCGGCGGCCTGGACGGAGCTGCCGGCACCGGACGAGCCGGGCCGCGTGTACTACTACAACCAGGTGGGGCCGCGAGACGCCCAGGACTGAGGGGCAGGCGGGGCGAGCGCTACTGTATTGTGACTGCGGATGCGGTCGTGTCGTGCGGTTGTATTTGTATTGCGATTGTGGTTGTGGTTGAAGGTGCGGGATAGGTGGCACGGTGGCACCGCATGCTGCGGGTGGTGCAGCCCCGCCGTGTGCGCGACGCGCACCTGGCCCTTGCTTGCGGTCACTCGTACGGTCGTACCCAACACAACAAACACACAGGTCAGCGGCCGCACCACTTGGCGCCGGCCCGCCGCCATGGCCGCCGCGTCAAGCTGGGCGGCTGGCGGGATGGAGGCAGCAGCGGACGGCGGGGGGGCGCGAGGTGGCGGCGGTGGCAAAGGCGCGCTGGAGGCGGAGACGGCCGCTGACCGGGTCATGCCCTCACGCGCCGTCATCATGCAAGGTAGGGGCCGGCTCCGCGGCTCGCGGTGCGACAGCCGTGGCGGCTCTACCGGGCAAGAAGGCTGCCTGCCTCATGCGTTGTCTGCTGCTCGGGCGAATACAGCCTACCTGGCATAGCCTACCTCCAGACCGCCGGAATGCCATGTTTGCCAGCGCCGGCGCCTCCAATCTGCCACACCTGGGCCTCTTTACCCTCACCCATAGATATCATGCCAGGAATCTATCCCCGCCTGCCGCCGCAGCCAACCGCCGCGACCTGCACGGCGCCATCATGCTGCACGGCGGGTACGAGGCGGTGGCGGCGGCGCTGGGCCGGCGCGTCACGTGGGCGGTCAGCCGGCGGCTGGTGGGCGGCCCGCCGGAGGAGCTGCGCCGGGAGCTGGAGGCGGCGGCGGCGGAGCTGGGGCTGCCGGCAGGTGCGGGTGGCGGGGTCGTGTGGGCGTGTGGTCTAAGGGGGTTGTGAACACCATCCCAAGCTAAATCCAACCAAACCAAACCAATGCGTGTGCGTCAGTGCATATGGATAGGAGCGAGGAGGAGAGCGGGGCCGAGTATGCGACGTGGTGGAGAACCCCGATAAGTCCCGCTAATGGGGTGCTGCGAGCATGCAACCCCTGCGTGCATGTGACGGCAGTTGCGCTGCTGATGTGGCGCAGAACGTCATGCGCTGCAATATGCAAGCGATGCCTCAATCGTACAAAGGGCTCCGTGCGGAAGGGTTGGGCTGGGGCGCCGCGCGGGTGTGCATGTGGGAATGGGTGCCGTCCTCTCGAGCCGTGTCAGTACCTGCCCGGGCGAGCTGGTGGGTTGCTTGCGCACGCCGTTCGGCCCGCCCGCAGGCGTCATGCCCACCGCGCGCGAGCTCCAGGACCTGGGCCGCGGCGCGCTGCTGACGGCGGTGCGGCAGCGGGGCGGCTTCCAGGTGCGGCGCCAGACCAGAGCAGACCAGACCGCAACAGGGCCCGTGCCCGTGCCAGCAGTGCCCTTGCCCGTGCCCGTGCCAGCAGTACCGGTCAGCAACTCCGTATGCCGACTCGCACCGCAGTCATGGCTTGGTCGCAAGCTCGCAGGGCTTTGGCAACGCAGCGTCCCTGGCGCCCTGACATTTCGGCCCCAAGCTAGCCGCCCAGGCAGACCCGCGGTCTTACAACCGGCCGGCCCTGTTCGTCCCCGGCGTGCCGGTGCAGGTGGTGGCGCGGCAGCTGCGCTTCACGCCGCGCGGCAAGCGGCGGCCGCGGGGCTCGTGGGAAGACCCGAAGCGGCTGGCGGCGGAGCTGGCCGCCTTCGCGGCTGCAGCCGCGTCGCCTCCATCCGTGTCAGCAACGGAGGTCGGTCGCAGCAGTAGCAGCCAACCTTTGGGTCCGGAAAGCCAGCCGTCGTCAGGAGGGCAGGAACGCGGGACGGTGGCGGAGCGCCCGCCTGGTCAAGACGAGGGGGGCGGGCAGCAGCGGGGGCGGCAGCCGCCGCCCGCGCTGCTGCCCTTCCCCACCCGCAGCCAGCTGCTGGCGGCGGGGCGGCAGGACCTGGTGGCGGCGCTGCAGGTGGGCTCGGCACACACACACACACACACACACACACACAGACAGTCACACGCAACCAGCTACATGCTCTTGGGCGTTCTACCGCACGTACACAAACAACGGCTCCCGGCACTTTGCTTTCGCGCCCACGCACAACAGCGCAGCGGGAGGGGCGCTTTGTTGGCCGCGCCTGTTCCTGGCCCTGACCACTGCCTCACTGCCGGTCCCGCCTGCGCTGCCCAGAACCACTACCATGGGCCGGACCGGCGCGCGCTGCTGGCGGAGCTGGGCGGGCTGCGGCTGACCAGCCGGCGCGGGACCAACCGCAACGCGCTCCGCCTCGAGCTGGTGGTGGCAGCCATCCAGGTGGGGGCAGGGGCGGGCGCACACGGTGTGTATGCGCGTTTGAGAGCACAAGGAAATCCACACAAAGACGAACAGGTGACTGTGTGTTTACTGTGTTCCTGGGGTCCCATTCCCTCACGCCGCACGCTTGCAACGTCGCGCCCGGCCACCCGGTCGCCTACCGCCGCTCACCCGCTCACCCGTCGCTCGCCCTGTCGCCTGTGTCCTCCGCCCGCTGCTGTGCTGTAGGCGGGCCACCACACGCCGGCCGCCATCCGTGGCTACCTGGAGGCCCAGGCGGGTGTGCAGGTGTCGCTGCAGTATCTGGGGGTGTACCTGCGGCGCCATTGCGCAGGGGCTGGAGCTGGAGCGGGAGCCGCGGGACCAACGGGGGCAGCTGCGGGTGCCGCAGGGGCAGGGGATGGGGCGTCAGGAGGGGCCGACGAGGGGTTGGAGGCTGGCGCGACAGCGCTGCTGGTACGGCTGGGGTACGGCAGGTATGGGCTTGCGCCGGACATAGATTCGCTGTATGATGCAGGATGCAAGGTTGAGTGAGGTTTGGCGAGGAAGGGCCGGCTGGTGGTGGGCGTACTTCACTCATGGCGGGCAGCGGGCGACCGCGGCTGGCGTGGTGTGTACACGCTGGGGTACCGTATGCTTACGGGGTATTATTGCTATGCATGGGTCGTGTTGCGGAGACAGACTGCTGACAGCTGCGAAGTCCTCGAGGTGGAGCCCGTGCATCGACAAGGGCACGCATCATGCCACGCCCGGCCGAATTCATGTTCTGGCGATAATCATGTTTGATACGTGACCTCACAATGGTCACACTGGAAGGCAGCCATTGCGATTGAACTCTGTTGAACCTTTCAAGCTTCTCTCCTTTGCTCCCTTCGTCTCTCCTCTCTCCTCTCAGCTACCCACATTCATTATCAGCTGCTCGAATGGCCACATGCGGGCGTAGGATCAACGCTATAGGTCCACACTTCGTGCGTGGCCTCTGTCAACGACATGCAAGCGAACGCAAATGCAAGATGCCTCATCTGTCAACGCGTGGCTGGGCCCCGATCCCTCAGCAGACGCTGTGCCGGCCGCCCGGCCCCACCCGGAAACTTTCAAACCGCCAATGACTGACTTAGCGAGTCCAAAGACTAGCGAGTTCAAAGCTTCTGCTTGGGCTCAAACTTGATGCTGACACTGTTGACGCAGTGCCGCTGGTTGGTGGGCGTGGGGAAGCCCTGCAACACAGGTGGAGTGGCGGCTTATGTGGAGGCGGCGATTCAAGGGTTGGATACGGCAAGCTGCACATGGATTGTACGTGGGCTGGTAACTGCATCCCCCGCAGCGTGGCGCAGTGACCCACCTCGCCCTCAAACACGTGGCCCAGGTGGCCGCCGCACTTGGCGCACGTGACCTCCACGCGCTTCATGCCGTGGGTCACGTCCACGTGGCGCTCCACGGCGCCCGGGATCTCGTCGTAGAAGGCGGGCCAGCCGCAGCCGCTGTTGAACTTGGTCTCGGACCTGGGGGATACAAAGATGAGTGGGGTGAATGGCGTAACAATGAAGGGCGGGAAGGAGGGCGTAAGATGGTGAGGCACGGGCCCTGACGCAGGAGAATGTTGGTAGATATGGAGGAGAGGGGAGGGAAGGCAAGGCTGGCACTTGGTGTTGCCAGAAGCAACAGCAAGCATGCATAAGACAGCGTAAGATCTATGCGTGAGGCCACGCGAAACAGCAGCCCAAGCCCAGCTTAAGTCTCGAAAATTAAAGGGACTCACGTGTAAAGGGCAGCGCCACAGCCCGCACACCGGTAGACGCCGTCCTGCATAGGTCGATGGGCAAGACACAATTCAGACCGACAGTCCTCCACGCGCCGAAGAGGCACGAGGCGCCCGCTGTGGTGGATGCTCAGCGGGGCATCTCGACCCGCCCCCGCCATCACCATCATTGACACCGTCATACGGCGGTTTACAACCTCACTTGCGTCTTACGCAACGCAGGGCGAGACCCAACCCCGCAGGTCGTGCGACCCTCCGCACAAGTGTGCATGTAAACCGAGCCCCAGGATGGGCAACCTGCAGCTGCCGTGCGCCGTGCGCCGCGCTTCGCAGCTCACCCTACTTTGCTTCCCACACGGCGACACCCCCTCCCCCCCCTCCCCCTCCCCCTCCCCCTCCCCCTCCCCCTCCCCCTCCCCCTCCCCCTCCCCCTCCTCCTCCCCCTCCCCCTCCCCCTCCCCCTCCCCCTCCCCCTCCCCCTCCCCCTCCCCCTCCCCCTCCCCCTCCCCCTCCCCCTCCCCCTCCCCCTCCCCCTCCCCCCTCCCCCTCCCCCCTCCCCACACACACTTACATCAAAGTGCTTGTTGTACACACCCGTGCCGGCCCGCTCCGTGCCCTTCTCCCGCAGCACCCGGTACTGCGGAGGGCGTTGGATCCAGCGGGCGCAAGAATTAGCATGGTGCGATGGAGAACGCAGGATGCCTTTGAAGCAGACTAGCCGAAAGTCGACACACACGAACTGAAGAGCGCAGCGTGCAGCACCGGCCATGGCCACCATGCTTGCGCGAAGCCCCTTGCCCGCTACCTCTGAGCCTGCCTGGCCAAGAATAACGCTCACCTCCTCCGTACTGAGCACCTGCTTCCACGTGCTCTCCGGCGTGTCCTTCCCCAGCTCTGCCGCGTTGGCAGCCATGATGGTCAGTGCGAGAAGCAGCAGGCGCCCCAGCTTGTCTCCAAGAGATCGTCACTCTTATGTAAGCTATGCAGTTGCCTGTCTCCATTCGTGGGAGATGGGATGGGGCAGACGGGAGGTCACCTCAGCGGGAGAGACCTGGACCAACCCCCCGTCCCGACCAAGCAAGCCCTGTGTGGCCGTGTTGTGGCAGGTCCTGGCGCACGACCCTCGTCGGCTGCCCAACCCCAGCCATAATGCTATGGCATTATCGCTCGTAATCCTCCTTTACCTGTGTGTTCCTGCGTGAGCTTCAGCTAGCTTCTTCGCCAACGCCCTGCGTCTTCAGGATTCAAGTTCAAGTCTTAAAGTGTCTTGCAATGTTGCATTAAAGGCGCAATCAGCTCCAGCTGTAATCGTCTATTGGCAGGGGCGCTGGGCGTGGCCTGAATCCGATGCCCTGCCGATGTTCGATCCAAGGCGCCTGCGAACAGCTTCCAGGTTTTTTGTTACCAACCATAGGAAGGCGCCATAATATCATATCCAAGAGTGACAGCTGAGGGTGGGACGAGAAAGCCAGCTCGCTGAATCGCTGAAGCCATGGCTGAAGCCAATCGCCAAAGTGGCAATATGGAAACCAATATGGATGCTCAATGCCATCGCCTCAGGTGCTTCTTGAGAGAGCGGGTCGCCACCTTTTTTGTTCAATGGATGCATGCACGTCGCGGGCTCCCCCCGGCTCCCTCAGCGGTTCGCTGCCGAGACGCCGCAGCCTGTTGGGCAAACGCTACCGAGCACTCATGTTAAGGCGCATGCGGTCTTTCCAGTCGAGCCCAAGGAAGCAATTAACACTTGTGCACGGGCAACCCGATCCTACTGCCGCACGGCGGGCACGCAACCTTCAACGCCTCCTAACGCACCACCACCAGGCCCTGAAGTTCGCTCCTCACAACTCTCAATTCATGAATCCCTCATGCTCACAGCTGCCGCCTAACACCGCGCAACAACCAGTGCAACCCCAATCGTGGCATGGTCTTCTAGGCTCATCCCAACCAACTCATCCACCACGCATCCATCCATATGAGCGCCTGGCCCTCGCTTGAGGGCGTTTGCCGCGGCGGTGCCTCTTCCACGCCTTTGCAACCCTTACAGGAAGGGCGGGAAGATGATCCACCGGCGGGGGTACTTGGGCCGCCCGTCCTTGCCATCAAAGAGCTGACGCGGGGTAAAGGGCATGGACAGGGGCGCAATGGGCAAACGGCTGTCAGGTCTAGTCGCATTTGAACACTCGGTCGCACGCAGCGCCCATGCCCCCCCCCCTCGCCCTTCCCGAGATGCAGCTTTTCCTCCCCGCCCACCTCCTCCCACCCCTCACCCTCCCTAGTTGCCAACGCCGCCTCTGCCTTTTCGTTGCACCTCCGCCCGCCCCTTGCGCCCGCCCCCTGCGCCCGCCCCCACCTTGCGCAGGCGATTGTGCTTGGCGATGGCCCACTGCGTCATCTGCGCCGCGCCGGTGGCGGCGAACAGGTAGGCGGGGATGGACTGCACCGCCACCGAGTACAGCAGCCAGCCCCAGATCTCAAACGTGTAGTTGGCACAGGTAACGAAGTTGAACAGGCCGCCCTTGGGGATCTTGTACTCCTTCTCGCCGGGCTTGCGCAGGCCCGACAGGATGATGTGCGACCTGTCGGACAGGCCATTCCAAACCCACAGTCAAGGGGACTGCACACAGAGCTGTCGACACGCATGCGCACCTTGAGCTCCCCCCAACATTGCCTGACCGGTCCCCGATACGCCCTTCCCCACACATGTCCGCATCCGCTCGCCCCGCCAAGACACCCAACAAGCTTCAACCCCGCCCCAGCGCACCTAGCACCCCTGGCACCCACGCACCCCTGGCACCCACCAGAAGTTGCCCAGCTGCGCCAGCACCGCCACGGCCAGGCAGGCGACGCTAACGGTCTCGTTGGGCGCCGTGTACAGCGGGTGGTTGACAAAGTACGACACGTAGGCGGCGTATCCCCAGTAGTAGCCGCAGTTCTTGAACAGGTTGAAGATGGGCATGGTGGCGTGCCCGAACCTGCACGCAGGAAGGAGCGGGCGGGCGTGCGGTGGGGGAAACCGTAGTGGCAGCGTCTGAAGGGATTGAGCAGGAAGCGGTGGCGTGGGATGGATGCGGCGCGGCGCGGCGCAGCGCGGCGCCAGCGACCGGACCGCGACTGCCGTGCCATCGTGCTCGCGCTCCCTTTCAGCACCCAACCTCCCGCTTGCTTGCGGCCCGCCGCGCTCGCCCACTAACCCAGCAACACTGCCGTCCGCCACCGCCATCCTAAGAAGTCCTCCCGGCGCCCGCACCTACCTACCTGCCGCCCCGCCCCGCTAATGCATTTGCCTGTTCACCACCCTCCCTCCCGCCTCACTTGTGCACGGTGAACGTCTCCACAATGCGCTTGGCGTAGTGGAAGCACCAATACGCGCACGCCAGCTTCTGGACCAGCGCGTGTTGGGGGGCGCCGGCGGGCGCCCTGGTGAGACCACGGGGCGGCGATGGGCGCGGTGATGTGCAGCTTGGGGTGCAGGATGCTGCTCCCAGACTAATCCCATTTGCTCGCCAAGCTCAAGACAGCCTGTTTCCATCCCACTTCCCCCCAAGGGGATTGCTTTGGGTTCTGGAATGAACTACCCCCACTGCCCCACCACTGCTGCCACTAACCTTGCCAGACCCGTACAGGCGACTGACATGTCCATCTGTGCATACCGCGGCCGCTGCTGCCCTGCTTCCCTACGCTGCCGCTCACTCACTTGATGTGGGGGTACATGTACTGGGGCAGGAAGAAGAACAGCGGGTACAGCACCAGCGGGCCGAAGTACTCCCAGAAGAACACTGTGCTGTAGCCGATCTGTAGAAGCGTCAGGGGGGCGACAGCTGTGGTTAGAGGAGGCTGCAAACTGACAGCAGGCTCGGACCGGCGGGCGGACCAGCAGTGCTGCTGCCACCTCATGAGCTGCTTTCCGAGGCCCCTGTCCCGCCCGCTGGCGGCAACACGGCCACTCCATCTAAAACCAGATTTTGACCCTTGGGACTCCCAGCGCTCCGCCAACCGTCGCCAGCGTCCTCTCCGCGCAGACGCTTCGCAGCGGCGCTGCTGCCCATCACACCTGCGGTCCAAGGTCCTTGAACTCCAGCTTGCCGCCCTCAGTGAGCCCATAGTCGCTCAGCCGCTTGTCGTCGGACAGCACCTGGCCGCGCGTCTCCCCGGCCTTCACCGGCAGCGCGAAACGCTGCCGCGCAGGGTAGTACGTCTTCTTAAGCCCATGGAACTTCTTCTTCAGCTCCGCTACGGTGGACTGCGGGGGCCAACACGCAGGCGCGGCGGGGGGCGTTCGGCGGGGCCGAGGACCGTGCACATTTTCGCGCCGAGATCCTTGAACCGCGCCCAACTCACGTCCGGGTTGACGTCTAGCGTGGCGATGGACCGCCCTGAGCGCGAAACCACCTCCAGCTTCATGTTCGGCGCCCCGTGCTCCAAGAAGTCGTCAAATGTCAGTTCTGTGTCGTCGTCTCAATGTCCGCTCAGCAGCCTGTGTAATTGAATGGACACTAATTGTCTCTATAATTCACTTCATCGATCGGCGTGCGTGCAAGCTCGGGCGCTCGGCATCGACCCGGTGACCGCATGCAGCGAACCGCGAGTCCCTCGCCGAGGCCCGAATCGCCGCGTGCAGCTTCCATTGTAACACTCACTCGAGCGCTTGACAAGATGCAGACCATCCGTGCCCTCAACTCGCGTGCGCTGGCTTCGGCCCCTCGTCGTAGCGCCATTCTTCTGCAGCCTCGCTCTGTGCGCGCCATGTCCACCAGCAAGGACGGTGTGAAGCTGGACAAGTCCACGCCCGACTCGGTGTGGAAGACCCTGCTGAACGCGGAGGAGGTGGGTGCGCGAGCGGGCTGTAATCGTGTGGCAGGCCGCGAACACACACGGTCGCGCAGGCCGCGGTGCATTTTGCGCACACATTCTGCCCTTGGTATGGAAACGTCGATGGGGATGCTGTGCGACCGCGATTCGCACGAACAGACCTCGGCCAGCGGACACCCGCACCGCAACACCCGTCGACCCCGCCGACCCACACCACCAGCGCATCCGTGCACCTCTCCGCCGCCGTGTCTCGAAGCCCCCGCCCTGATCCCCACGCATGTTGGGCCTGCCTGCTTGATGCAGTTCCACATCCTTCGCCAGAAGGGCACGGAGCGCGCCGGCACCGGCAAGTACAACAAGTTCTACGAGGTCGGTTCCATCAACTGCTGAGCACTATGTTGATGCGGGGTCCAGAGGCGTGTCGTGTCGGGGACTGCAGAGGTTTGCAGTGGAGCGCCAGGAGCTCTCAGGGATTGGATGCATGTTGTAAAGATTAGGCTGCATACGCTTGGGTCGGCGCGCCTTCATGAACAGCTGTCAGTAAAGTGCGGCGATGCTGTTCCTCGATACGGCAGGCACGCCCCACTCCTCGGTCACTAGTACATATCGTTGATTGGTATCGTGCACCTTTGTTCGATTTGCAGGAGGGCACCTACAAGTGCGCTGGCTGCGGCACTCCCCTGTACAAGTGAGGCGGTCGAGGCGGGGCGCGGCGGCAACGGGGCATGGGGGCGGGGACGCAGGGTGGTTTTGGGATCGCTGGAGGCAGCGCGGCGCGCAGGCAAGGCAGGGCGGAGGTGGGCAGGGCGGGGCTAAGTGGGAACGGCTAGGGCAAGCGCTGGCTGCGCAGCTTTATGATTGCGAGGTTACAAGAAGGGGACAGCTTTATGGTGGTGGCGCCGGGCTGGGGCTGCAGTCAGACCGGGACCGCACCGCGAAATCGTGTCGTGCTGCGAGTGCTTCACGCAAAGCCAAGCGCCGGTTGAGTCGCGAGCCAGGTTGACTCCTTGCCATGCAGTGCGCCATGATGGCAGGCGGCAGCGCCCTCGGCCCCGCGCATTCGCACGCCTGCCGCCTCTCATACGGTAGCTGCCGGCCTTGCCCTGAATCACCACGTGCCTCCCCCCACAATCATCTTCGCCCAGGTCTGAGACCAAGTTCAACAGCGGCTGCGGCTGGCCCGCCTTCTACGACGAGATCCCGGGCGCCGTGGAGCGCCACGTGGACAACGCGTTCGGCATGAAGCGCGTCGAGATCGTGTGCGCCAACTGCGGCGGCCACCTGGGCCACGTGTTCGAGGGCGAGGTGGGTGCGGCGGCGTGCTCGCTGCGTGCTGTGTGCTGCGTGAGCATGGATGGTACCGTTTGCTCACCGTGCGCCGCTGACGTCATGTGCGTCATGTTGCCAACACCGCCACCCCATCTGTGTTGCAGGGCTTCCCCACCCCCACCGACGAGCGCCACTGCGTGAACAGCGTCAGCATCAAGTTTGACCCCAAGCCCTAAATGCAAACGTCGACCTGTGACTGGCCTTGGGCCATATAATGTGGCGCGGCGTCGTGCGTAGTTGTTTTGCTGGCGGCTGTTTTTATGGGGCTAGGATGAGGAGGTGTTTTGCTTTGGTCGGAGCGATGGGAGAGGGCGAGAGGCCAGTGTACGTGAATTGAAGTGCACGGCAGCTAGAAGGTTTGCTGGACTGGGCGGGCGACTGGGCGAGTGGGGCGCAGGGCCCTGGTGGGGCGTGTTTGTGTTGTCCAGGGCCGTCTGCTCTCCGCACAGGAGAGCAGTTTTGAAGACGGTGGATGGACGAGAGTGGAGTGTCGGAGCAGAGAGAATTCTGAGCGCAACAGAAAGACGGCGCGGCTGCGGCCGTAGCTCGCATCCTCACGGATGACAGTATCAAACAACGTTTATAAAGGTATGGAGGTGGACCAGTTCATCGAATGTGCTTGCCCTGCAGCTGGATGCCAGGAGCGCGTGTCGGCGTGTGCCTACAGCATGCCGCGCCGCCACTCGGCGGCAGTCCAATCACGGTACAGAATCGAGACCATTCGTCTAGTTACAGTGCGCACCGTTCCCACGAGCAGCCCCACAGGCTCGAGGACACATAGCAGCCATTAGCAGCTCGCAGGCGGTGCACGCAGGACCCGCTTTGGACGACGGCTGTTGAACCGTTGCAGCCAGCTCAGGCAGCTGCCGAAGCTTGCAGCCTAATACGCGTTTAACCTACTCGCACGCGCCCCTACCACAGCACAGCAGCATCCCAGTCCATACGCCGCCTACTCAGCGCTTGCCGCGCGCGCCCTGCTGGCCAGCCTTGCCACCTGCCTTGCCAGCACCCGCACCCGCACCCGCACCCGCACCCGCACCCGCACCCGCCGAAGCCGCTGCAGCCGCTGCAGCCGCTGCAGTCGCGCCCTTGCTCGCACCCTTGCTCGCGCCCGCCGCCGCCGCCGGCGCCCCAGAACCCGCGCCGGCAGCTGCCGCCGCAGCCGCAGCCGCAGCCGCCGCCTTGGCGGAGCTGCGCAGCACCTTGGGGTCGATATTGACCACTCGCAGCAGCCACTCCAGGAAGAAGTGGTGGTAGCCCAGGTGGGATTCGGAGGCGTACACGGGGAAGGTCACGGCCGACGCGTCGGAGTGGCCGTTCAGCAGCGCGACGGTTGGCACGTTGCGGCCCGCCGCCTCCCGTACGGCCTCGCCGCCGTACGACAGATCCAGCACGACCACCAGCGCGGGCTGCCGGAAGCGGCCGCGGCCGGCGCCGGTCTGGGAGCCGGGCAGCAAGAGGCGCGCCTCGGCGGTGCGCGCGGCGGTCAGGGCCGCCAGCGCCTGTCAAGGGTGTTCAATGCGGCGTGGTGAGTTAGGGATGTCACCGTGGACGCGGTGCAAAGGGGCTGCGCAACATGCGCTCGCCCCTTTGTCGGAGCTGGTATGGTGAGCTTTGCGTTGGCGCACAAATCCCCTCCCCCCACACACGCATACGAGCGCAAAACCGCTCAACCCGCCATAGCCAACACAGCCGGCCCGCGCGCGCGCGCACCTGCCGGCAGCCGCGACGCGACGCCACCTGGTCGCGCTTGTACACGCTGTTGCTGAGGCCCGCGGGGCTGCGCGCGCCCGCCAGCAGGCGCTCCATGTCATCAGCGCTCAGCCGCGGCGCCGGGCCGCCGAGCGCGGCGGCGGGGTTGCCGCGGTCGGGGACCAGGGGGTTGCGCAGCACCAGGCCCTGCTCCGCCATCACCTGAGGGGGGGGGGCCGCAGCACAGCAGTTATGGCGTGCGTCATGCGTGCGTCGTGGCAGCCACTCGGGCGTCCAAGGCAATCCAACACAGGCACAACATTAGCTGACGACCAATGTCAGCGTGGCGACACGCGCACTGCGCACACACACCGGCATCAGGGGCACACATCGTGCCCCTGCTAGCCCCGCCCTGGCGCTCCGGCGCTCGCCCCAACCGACCTGGCGGTTGGGCTGCGCCTTGTCGGACAGCAGCGGGCAGTGGCCGCCGCGCGCGTCCGTCTCCGCCAGGCAGCCCGGCAGCCAGTCGTCGGCCCAGAACCACACATTGGCGTTGAGGCACAGGTGCGCCGCCTCACGCAGCAGCGGCCGCATGCGCGGGTTGGAGTTGACCACCACCACGTGCCCGTCCTTCTCCAGCACCTGCGCGGGGTGGCGAGGGGGGGCCGGCGACGGGTGGGGACGACGGCGTGGTGGCCCGTAAAAGGTGCACCAATGGGCGCGGCATGCAGCGCCTCGCGCATGCGTGCCGCCGCTCGCCGTCAGGAACGCGAGGCGGATACAGACGCCACATGCCGCCCCGCCATGCGCTTTTTTGGCACCCGGCCACCCCTCCTTCCGCCTGACCGCTGGCAGTCCAACACCCTGTCCAGCCCCCACCCCACCCCCACACAACCGCCCACCTGCCGGATCACGTGCAGCGCGCGCATGGTGGACGACAGCGTGGCGGCCGGGTCGAAGAACAGCGCCGCGTCGCGCCCCCCGGGCCCGTTCTCCAGCTGCACCACCGGCGCGCCCGTGCCCAGCGCCTGCGCCAGCAGCGCGCCGTTGCGCACGCGGCCCAGCGGCAGCGGGTGCACGATGGCGCGCATGAGGGACTCCATGTCCAGACCCGCCAGCGCAGCTTCCTCCAGCTCCGCGGCGGCGGCGGGGGTGGCCGCCTTGGCCAGGGGTGGGGATGCGCTGGGCGGCGGCGTCGGGGCCGAGGCGGTGCTGAAGGGCAGGCCGGTGGCGGTGGGAGCCGCTGCAGCCGCGGAGGCGGCGGCGGTGGGAGCGGGAGCGGTGGCTGCGGCGGCAGCCAGAGCCCCCAGACCTCGCCGCTGGGTTCCCCAGGCCAGCGGCAGCTGCGCAGGCGTGACCAGGGATACGGGCGAGGTCGATTGTGACTTGATTGCAGAGAGCAAGCGCACATGCGGGAGCAGCCCAGCCCACCCCTGACATGCAGCGCCGCCCCGGGCTGCCCACCCGCCTCCCATAGTCCCCCCTCTCTCATTTGCGGCAGCATTTGCCTCACCGATGGGGCCCCATAGCTGGTGCTGGCGTCTCTCCCGCCGTCCCGCCACGCAGACGCCCCGGCCATCAACGCAGACGGCTCGGCCACGGCAAGTGCCGCTGCTGCCGTTTCCAGCATAGCTGCACACGATCAAGCGACATCATGGTCACCGCAAGCCGTATAGCACCGAATGCCTGGCCCGCGCGACCCCGCGACCTGCCATCAAGGTCGCACCTGGGCGCCCCAGCACGGCGAGCCGTGTTAGCATGGTCGCTGGTTGTATACAGCGGTACTTAAAATGCTAAGCTGCCGCTAGCAGCGTCGCGCTGGTCCAAGTCGGAACGTCAGAACCAGTTCCTTGCACAAGCGCGATCGAACTGTTTTCTTCTTATTTATTAGATCATCGCATTTCTCTGCTCAAATTGATGATAATAGTTCCTGCACTGAACTCCGAAGCTGCCAGCTAGTACTCAGGAACCAAGACACAGGTAACCTTGCAGTATTGACAGCTCCTCTTCTTGTCATGATAAGTTGGGTAGGGCGGCACCATTCGGGTAATGCTGAATCGGTAAATGGGGTGGGTGTCCCAATGTCGGGGCAAAACACACACGTGGCGTGCCGAGCCCCAAGATGCCCCAAAATCACATGACGTGTTGGGCCTGGCGAGAGCCCCCGCAGATCGTACTTAAATGTATGGATTCTTCAACAGGACTGCACTTGGGGATGCTTCAGTCCCCCAGACCTGGTCTCGCGTGGTGCGCGCGTGTGCGCGGCATGGCTCGTCATGGCTCGCTGTGCTCACCTCGTCTCACCTGTGTTCACGGCTGTGCCGTGTACGATGGATATGCTTATGCGGTGGCAGTGGGCATTTACAGCGCCCACGATGGAGGCGGCTGCCAGCTGGCGCCTGGAGCGTGTGAACGCAGCTCCGGCGCGCTCCGGCGCAATTGACCCGACACCATCCCGATGCGGTCATTGACACTCACTTGGCCACTCGACCCTCCGTTGTCTCGTTGAATTTCACAAGTGGGCCCACTCGATTGTATTGTAGTACCGCGGGGACGTCCGCGCTGTCCGCGTTAGCAACATTGCAAAACCCTTTTTATAGCGACACGCTCAAGCAGTCTTCCGCGATGGCGAGCAAGGATGAACTGGAGGCAGCGGCCATGTCTCTGTTCCTCGGCATTGGCCTTGAGGAGACCGTCGCGAAGTGAGCGCGGGCAGCACCGGAAGGAATGGAGGATGCGTCCGCTTGTCGCCCGGGACAGCGCTGAGGGCCAGCTTTGTCTTTCATTGAAACAGGAATGCGACGAAGAACCCCAAGTTCATGAAAACACTGGAGGAAGTGGTGCACGAAGCTGGCGCGGCATCGGGCTGCCCGAAGGCTAAGGGCAACCTGCTTTATACCGTTGCTAGCAAGGTGTGTGGTCACATACCCTCGTGTAAAGCGCATCGGGCGCGTCAGCGATCGGGGGGACGAGTGCAATTGCGATGGATCGCGGCGGCGGAAAGCCTTCCTACCAGGCTGGCACAACATGCGAATTGCAAAATGCGCCAGCGGGTGGCCAGCGGCTAGCGCGGGGATCAGATCACATGTTGGCCCGGGGCCAGAGTGCACGCCACGCTGACCGCGGCGGGGCCGGCTCCAGCGGCACTCCCTGACTGGGAGCGGCGGGCTACCTGGGCCTGCCGTGCGCTCTCAGGGGAATGGGACACGTCGCACAGCGTGCTGTGCACGTGCACAGCGTGGGGTGCCAGTCCTTGGGGCGGCACATGCTCGGGACTCGGTGCCGCGGCAGGGGGTGGCGCAGGCCGGTGCGCAGCGCACCCAGCAGAAGCTGTGGCGCTGACGCCACGTGCGACAAACGGTCCACGCGGCCCTAGCATGACATGAAACACGGTGCTGCTTCCCACTTGCTACACACGCTCTCATCCCGCCCACACTCCGTATCCCCCTCTTGCACGCAGTACCCCGCCAACGCGCTGTGCCACCGGCCCATGCTGCTCGGGTACATTATGTGCGAGCACATGCGGGTGAGGCGTGGAGCTGGGCGTGGCTTGGGGCGTGGGGGCTTGAGGCGTGGGGGCTTGAGGCGTGGGGGCTTGAGGCGTGGAGCGTGGCGCTTGGGGGCTGACGCGTGGGGCGTGGGGCGTGAGACCGGCCGGGGATGAAGAGAGGCCCACGGGTGGGTGGGTGGGTGGGTGGGTGGAAGGGGTTTGTCGCGGCTGCAACGAGAAGGCATCGGGGCGCGCTCTCCTGCTGCTGCCGCTCACGCCATGACGTCCGACTCCCACTCGACGTGGCGTATTTCTCATCGCAGAGCAACGCGCAGCTGGACGGCGCGTTCGAGTACCTGCGCAAGGTGTGGCGAGGGCGCATGCGTCGATGGCGGTGGCAGGGGCGGTGGCGGTGGTGGTGGCGGGGGCGCATGCGTCGGTGGCGGTGGCGGGGGCGGGGGCGGGGGCGGGGGCGGGGGCGGGGGCGGGGGCGGGGGCGGGGGCGGGGGCGGCGGCGAGGGCGGGGGCGGGGGCGGGGGCGGGGGGTTGTGTGTGCAGCTGCGGACAGGCGCCACCCGAAGCATGGGTGCAGGGCAGGGGTGGAGGATGGCTGGGCTGGGAAGGCTCCGCGCCCCCACCGCGCAGCATGGGGCCTGGCATGGGGTGCCTGGCCATGGCGGACAGTGCTGGGTCGGCACCGCTCGGCTCCCATTGCGGTAGCAGTACACCAGTATGGCACGCACACCGCTCGATCGACACTGCCACCTGCCCGCTCCTTCATTCCGAACCCCCTCCGGTCTTGCCCTCCGGTCCCAACCCCCATTGTTACCAAAAAAACGTCGCTGGACGGCTGCGCCCGCACCCTCAGGTGGGCACCACGGAGGTGGACAAGAAGCAGCTGGAGGAGTCGGCGGGCGTGGGCGTGGTGGTGAGTGGGGCGGGGTGCGTGGGAGGGAATCATGGCTGGGCGTGTGTGCGTGTGCGTGTGATGCGGTGGGCGTGGGCGTGTGTATGCATACGGTATGTGTGTTTTGGACTGAGGAAATGGGCCTGGAGGTTTGCACGTGTGCGTGCAACGATCCACGGGAGGTCACCACCGGAGGTTTTGCCGGGTGGAGCGGTGTGGTTGGGGTTGGGTGGCGGCGTTGTAGGGGCCAGCCACGCGAGCATGGGGTGTAGCGGGAGCGACACGGCGGCTGGCGGCCGCGGGCGGCGGCGCTGCTGGGGCTGCGGCCGACGCGACGAACACCCAGCGGCGGCCTGGTGCGGCGCTCTCGCATTGCACACGCGCCATTTGTTGACTTCCATCCACCCACCGCATGCCGCCCGCAGATCACTCCCGACAAGATCAAGGCGGCGGTGGCGGAGGAGGTGGAGGCGAACAAGGAGAAGCTGATTGCGGAGCGGTGAGGGCGGCGGGGCGGGCGCAAGCCGGGGGGGGCGCGCAAGGTTGGTTGAACCAGTGTCGGGAAACCTTCCTCACCTGTGCTTTCTTCCCATACACTCACGCACTCGTGGCTTCCCGCGCCTGCCCCGGCCCCGCGCAGCTACCACGTGAACATGAACATGCTGCTGGGCGGCGTGACGCGCAAGCTCAAGTGGGCGGACGGCGCGGCGGTGCGGTCCGCGCTGGAGGTGGGTCCGCGGGTGCAGGAGGGGAGGGGAGGGGAGGGGAGGGGAGGGGAGGGGAGGGGAGGGGAGGGGAGGGGAGGGGAGGGGGAGGGGAGGGGAGGGGAGGGGAGGGGAGGGGAGGGGAGGGGAGGGGAGGGGAGGGGAGGGGAGGGGAGGGGGAGGGGAGCGGAGCGGAGGGGAGGGGCGCGGCGGGGCGGGGCAATAGGGGCAGGAGGCGCTGAAGCGGCGGGACGGGGCCGATGGGCTGCAGGGGCTTGCAAGGCAGGGCGGGGTGGCAGTTGGCTCGGTGCAGCAGGGGAAGCCGTCGCGCCTTGGACGGTGGGGGCCGTGGATTGCAGATTTGCAGTTTATGGGGGTCGGCCGGGTCGCCGGGCGCGTGTGAGGGCTGGGGATCCCTGGCATTGCAGCACCGGGCGGAATACGGTAGGCTAGGATTGTGGGGCCGCACGCTGTCCTGCCGTGTCGCCGACCTGCCGGCCTGCTCGGTGCTGCGGCGCAGTCGGCGGTGGAGGCGCTGCTGGGCCCCAAGACGGAGGCGGACCTGGCGCCGCCCGAGCCCAAGAAGAAGGTCAAGGCGGAGAAGCCGCCGCCCACTCCCAAGGTGAGAGATGGGTGGGGTGAGGTGGGGTGGAGTTGTGAATACCAGCCCAAGCAACTACGGTAGACAGGGGACAGGCAAAGGGGTGGGCAGTTAGGAGCGCGTAGGAGACAGAGGGTGGCAGGCGAGCTAGGGGGCTGGGCGGCTGGGAGTGGCGCGACGGCCACTGGTGCCCGGTGCACTGGTGTGGGGGCATTGCACTGTGTCTGCATCGTGGAAACGTGATGATGATTCCCCTTCCACGCCGCCCCTTGCCTCTGGCCCGCACAGGAGGATAAGCCCGCGGAGTCGGCCGAGGTGAGCACGTGTGTTTGTGTGGGTGCAGGGCGGGGGGCTGCATGCATCAGCAGCGGCGTGCACAATGCGCGTAGCAGGGCAGCGAGGTGGAAAAGGGGGGCCCCGTACCGATCGATAGCCCCTTCGCTGCTTACAAGTTGCCTATCCCTCGCGCCCCCTCTCCCCCTGCATCCCGCGCCCAGCCCGCCGCGCCCGCGGTGCCCGACGACCCCTACGCCTTCCTGCCCAAGCCCGACGCCAACAACGGCGTGCACACCACCGTCAACTTCAGCGACGGCCGCATCATGCGCATCGCCAACACGCCCGAGGTGGGGGGCGGGTGGCGGGCAGGCCCGAGGGTGCTCTGCATAGAGCATCGGGGCTCAGACCGGGACAGGGGGCAGAAAGTACGGGCAGGGCACTACTTACCCTGGCCCTCCAACCCGCACGTACATATGGTATGCTCACTCGTGGTCACGCGCTCACGTGCACAGGCGCTGGCGGCGCACCTGGCGCGCATGGGCGGCAAGGTGGTGACTCGCTTCCCGCCCGAGCCCAACGGCTACCTGCACATCGGGCACGCCAAGGCCATGTTCGTGGACTTCGGCATGGCCAAGCAGTACGACGGCGTGTGCTACCTGCGGTGAGAGACTGGGGCGGGCGGGCGGGTGTGTGGGAGTGAGGGGGCGGGCGTGGGGGGTTGCTGGCGTGCCGGTGGTACCGGTGGCCGGTTGGGGCGGTGGGACGGGGGGAGCGTGGCCGGTGGGGCGTGGCCGGTGGCGCGTTGAGGACGGCGCGCATTCCCGGGAGGGGGGGGGGGGGGTAGCCGTCCATGTGGACGGTTTGGGGCGAACGGGGGGCGGCGCAGGGGGCCGGGCATAGACCAGTGCAATTGTGGCGTCCGTCGTACGCAAACCCTGGCCGGCCCGTGTGCTGACGCGCCGCACTGCCGCCCGCTCTCACGCGCGCCCCGTCCCGCCGCCCTGCACGTGCAAACTCACACGCACACGCAACAGCTACGACGACACCAACCCCGAGGCCGAGAAGCTCGAGTATATCCAGCACATCGAGGAGATCGCCAAGTGAGTCACACGGGTCACGGGTGATTTGAGTCACGAGTCCTGGGTCCTGAGTCCTGACATGGCTATGACGCGGGTGCGGGTAGCATGAGCGCCCATTTCCACACCTCACCTCACCCCCACACTTCGTACCTCACGCCCACACTTCGTACCTCACGCCCACACTTCGTACCTCACGCCCACACTTCGTACCTCACGACTCACACCTCATACCTCACACGCCCCACACCTCACGCCTGCCGGCCGCTCCCCGCAGCTGGATGGGCTGGCAGCCCTGGAAGGTGACCTACTCCTCCGACTACTTCCAGCAGCTGTACGACTTCGCGGTGCAGCTCATCAAGACGGGGCACGCCTACGTGTGCCACCAGGTGCGGCGGCGGCGGCGGCGGCGGCGGCGGCGGCGGCGGCGGCGAAGCGGCGCTTGTGGTTTGCTGGTCGTCTGTACTCCTTGCCCGTTGGGAACATCAAGGGCTGGAAATGAACGATCGGGGCGGGATTCCTCACACGCCGCTCAGCACCCCGCATCCTTTCCGTGGTTTGGACACCACGATCGTGCGAAGTCGTGTCCCTGGCCGCCCACCCGCCGCGTCACCACCCCACCCCCTTAGTCAACCATGCATGGAACCCCACCCCGCGCCGCACACATACACACTCACACACATACATACTCACAGACCAAGGACGAGATCGAGGCCAGCCGCGAGAAGCGCGAGCCCAGCCCCTGGCGCGACCGGCCCATGGAGGAGTCGCTGCGGCTGTTCGACGACATGCGGCGCGGGCTGGTGGAGGAGGGCAAGGCCACGCTGCGCATGAAGATGGACCACAAGTGAGCGTGCGGGAGGGGGGGAGCGGGAGAGCGAGCGAGTGAGAGCGTGGGCAGGGGAAGGGAAAGGGAAAGGGAAAGGGAAAGGGAAAGGGAAAGGGAAAGGGAAAGGGAAAGGGAAAGGGAAAGGGAAAGGGACACAGGCGACGGAGGCGCGTGGGGGTAGGGGCAGGAAGGCGGAAAGCAGGCGTGTAACAGCGGTGGGGGCTCGGTGCAATGCGGGCTGCCCGTCCCAACCCAGAAGCAGATCGTGCTGTTTGCTAAGCTTCTGGGCCTGCTGGCTTGCTGCCTCACAGGAACGAGAACTTCAACATGTTCGACCTGATCGCCTACCGCATCAAGTTCGTGGAGCACCCGCACGCCGGCGACAAGTGAGGCGCTCGGGGGCTGCTGGGGCTGCTGGGGCGGCTGGGGCTGCTGGGGTCGCTGGGGCACAGCTAGTACATTGTCGTGTGGTTCTGTACGCCTGCATGCACTGCTTTGGACCCGTCTCTGCCACAGGCCAGCCTGACTCCGCACGTTGGTTGCCAGCTCCGCCGCACCCTGCCTGCCTGCGTCCCTCCTTTCCCTCCTCCCCCTCGGTCCCCCCAAACTCCCGCGCCCTCGCCGCCTGGCGCCCCCTGTATTGCTCCTGAAAGAACCATGAATGTACCCCCGCCCGCTCCTCCTGCCAGGTGGTGCATCTACCCCTCCTACGACTACACGCACTGCCTGGTGGACTCTCTGGAGGACATCACGCACTCGCTGTGCACGCTGGAGTTCGAGACGCGCCGCGCCTCCTACTACTGGCTGCTGGAGGTGGGGGGGGGCGGGCGGAGAGGGCAGGGTGGTGGGGTGGGGTGGGGGGGTTGCAAGGATATGGAAAAGCGGTACAGGATGCACTGAAGACTGCGTCTTGAAGTTCGGTTCGGTACGTTACCGAAGTGAGCGGCCGTCCGGGCGGCCGCGTTCCAGCTCGCTGTGCCTCCGTAAAGCTGCTAAAAACGCTCGGGAATACCGCAGTGGAAACTGTATTCGTCTGGCCGTGTGGCGAAGTGCGAGCTGGGGTGGGGTGGGTGTGTGCCTCCTACTACTGGCTGCTGGAGGTGGGGGCGGGGCGGGGGCGGGGCGTGGGGTGCAAGGATGTTGTAGGGGGGCCGGCAGGCGGAGTGTGTGGTCACCGGCCCGAGGGTAGACACGATCATGGAAATTCCTGGTATTACGAAGTGAAGGTAGGGGGAGGCGGGCGGGCGGGACCTAGCAGCGCGGGCGAGCAGCAGGCGCAACCCGGTGTGGCCGCCCCGCCCACCCACCCACCCACCCAGCTACCCCCACCGCTGCACCCACCGGCCCCTGCCAACGACCACGCCCTTGCCCCCCTCCCTCCCTCCCTCCCGCCCCGCCCGCCCGCCCGCCCGCCCGCCGCCCGCCCGCCCGCCCGCCCCCGCCCGCCCTCCCGCCCGCCCGCCCGCCCGCCCGCCCTCCCGCCCGCCCGCCCTCCCGCCCGCCCGCCCGCCCGCCCGCCCGCCCGCCCGCCCGCCAGGTGCTGGGCCTGTACAAGCCGGTGGTGTGGGAGTACAGCCGGCTCAACATCACGCACAACGTCATGTCCAAGCGCAAGCTCAACCGCCTGGTCATGGGCGGCTACGTCAACGGCTGGGACGACCCGCGCCTGCTCACGCTCGCGGGTGCGTGGCGGCGCGTGTTGTTGGTGGGAGGGCACAAGGACAGGGTGGCGGTGTAAGGGAAAGGGGGGGGGGTGCTTGCCGGTTTCAGGTTTCTCAATGCAGTCCCGGATAGCTCCTGAACGGGATCGGGCTGAACACAAGCCGGCCTCCAGCTGTGGACGCCAGCTCTGGACGCCAGCTCCTGGACGCCGCGGTGCAGGCGCCCGAATGTGCATCCGGCGGCCCAGCCGTTTCCTGCTAAGGAGTCCCGTCCCCCCGCCGCGGCGTGCCTTCCCTCCACCCATCACCCCGTTTAAATCAATCGTGCTTGCAACCCCACCCACGCTTCCCACCGCCGCGCCCGCCCCCTCAGGCATGCGGCGGCGCGGCGTGCCCTCCACCGCCATCAACGCCTTCTGCCGCGACATCGGCATCACGCGCAACGAGAACATCATCCAGGTGCGCACCCGCGGGCCGCTGGCTGGGCGTGTGCATGTGTTAAGGACAAGGAACGAAGCCCCCCCCCCAGTGCATTATGTACCGCTTTCCCAAGTACGGTATCCTTGCAACCCCCCTCTTGAGGTCTACAGTGCATCCTGTACTGCTTTCCCAACCATCCTTGCACCCCCACTACCCGCCCCCACCCCAGCTACCCCGCCTGGAGCACTTCATCCGTGCCGAGCTGGACGCCACCAGCCCGCGCGCGCTGGCGGTGCTGCGGCCGCTCAAGGTGCGTGGCGCGTGGCGTGCACGGGGTGTGCGTGGATCTCATCCCATCCGTGCAATCCCCATTTCCCTCTACCCGCTTTCCCACCTGCTTCCCGAGTTCATCGGTAACGCCAAGACTGAACTGCTGCAAGATCGTCTTTTCTTAGTTAATCATGCATGGAACCCTCCCCCACTTAACTAATGATGAATGTAACCCCACAACCACCAACATCTTAATCTTGCACCCCCGCCCCGCCCCCGCCCCCCCCCCTGCGCAGGTGGTGATCACCAACATGCCCGCCGACCACTTCCAGGAGGTGGAGGCGCAGACCTTCCCCGGCCGCGAGCACAGCGAGGCCGTCAAGGTGCCGCTCACGCGCGTGGTGTACATCGAGGCCACGGACTTCCGGCTAAAGGTGGGCTGGGGTGGGTTGCAATGATGGTACATGGAAGTGTAACAACGTAGACGTGGTTGGTGTGGGTGGGCCGGGTGGGCCGGGTGGGGTGGGGTGGGTGGGTGGGTGGGTGGGTGGGTGGGTGGGTGGGTGGGTGGGTGGGTGGGTGGGTGGGTGGATGGGTGGGTGGGCTGGTGGGTGGTGGGTCGGTGGGTGGGTGGGTGGGTGGTAAGGTGGGCGGGTGCCGGACCGTGCCGCCAACCCAACCACAAACGGCACCACCCGCGACCCAACGTGTTCCGCGTTGCGCCCGCCGTCCCGTTCGTCGACTGCTTTCTGCTACCTTGCAACCCAACTCGCTCTTGACCATAAGGCAACGCCGTCACCATCTTCTGCGTGTCCCTCCTCTCCTCCCCCACCGCAGGACGAGAAGGACTACTACGGCCTGGCGCCCGGCAAGTCCGTCATGCTGCGGTGAGAACGCGGGCGTGCGGCGTGATGGCGGCATCCCGCACAAGGGCTTGCAAGCACGCTTCCCAAACGCCACGTACTCCGCCACGTACTCCGCCTGCTGCTCCTGCCCCCGCTTTTCATACCGTTGCCACGGACGCCCCCCCCCCCCCTAAACGAACAATTACCGTACCACACGTTTGCATAGACGCATGCACTTCACACCCTCCCCCCCGCAGTCTTCAGTACATCCTGTACCGCTTCATACATACTTGCAACCCCCTCTGTCCATCATTTCACGCCCCCCCCCCCTCCCCCGCGCAGCTACGCCTACCCCATCACCTGCACCGGCCACACCGTAGACCCCGCCACCGGCGCCGTCACCGAGCTGGCCGCCACCTACGACCCCGACCACTACACCGCCGGCAAGAAGCCGCCAAAGGCGAGTCAATCAGTCAACGCCGTTTGCTCACTGCCATATCGCACTCCGCCATTATTCGCGCCTGCGCCGATGCAAGGCGCGGGTCTCACTGCCATCATCGCACTCCGCCATTATTCACGCCTGCGCCTGTGCAAGGCGCGGGTCTCACTGCCATCATCGCACGCCGCCATTGTTCGCGCCTGCGCCTTTGCAAGGCGCGGGACTCACTGTGCACCTTGCGCACCTGCACCTTGCGACACCTGCAGGGCGTGCTCAACTGGGTGGCCCAGCCCAAGCCCGGCGTGGAGCCGCCCAGCTTCGAGGCGCGGTGAGTGCACGCCTCCCCATACCCTGAACAACTTCTTGACCTTGCCGGCCCATCCCCTCGCCCCCTGCGTCTCAAGCACAAACGTCCTAGCGCAACACGGGTGATAGGCCGTCATTCCACCGCTCGGGCTGTCCACGCCGGCGCCTGCCCCAGGGCGACACGCTACATTTCGGCCCCCGCGCAACCCTGCACGTGCCCTGCCGTGCACTCATCCTCCCGGCCCCACCCAACCCCACACACCCACACACATGCTGCCGTACACACTCCCGCCGCCCCACCCGCACCCCAAGACTGCTCTGTTGCAGCGCCTTGTCATCACCGTTTCTCACAATTACACTGTTGCGACGCCTCGTCAACACCATCTCGTCATGATTGATTGTTACATGGGTTCGAGTCCACGTGGCCCTGCTAACTCCTTTGAGTCCGAAGGCGCAATGATACATTGACACTCCACTAATCGATCACCCAATCCGATCTTCACTACTCGATTTCTCAGAGCTCGCGGCCGCCCTAGTGGACCGAATCCGGGCTCATCAACTAAGTCCTAAACTCGTCCAGCCGACTGCTTATCCTTAGTCTTTTCGTTCCGACCGAAATCGGAGGGGATTATGGGAATCGAACCCAAGACCTCGAGAAAACCCGTCCCTTGACGCTATTCAAACGAGGCGCACCAGACATCCCCGCACCCGCAGACATCCCCGCACCCGCAGACATCCCCGCACCAGACACCCGACATCTCGTCATGCTTAGTCATGCATGGGACCCACCCCCTTCCCCACACTCACCCGCCCCACCTACCATCCACCACTTCCTTAACTAATGATGAATGTAACCCCACCCCACCCCGTCCTGTAGCCTGTACGACACGCTGTTCAAGAGCGAGGACCCGGGCGCCCTGGACGCCTGGCTGGAGGACCTCAACCCCGAGTCCCTGGTGGTGCTCAAGGGGTGCGTGGCCACGCCGTCGCTGGCGGCCCAGGCCAAGGTGGGCGGCGCGCGTCCCGCCGCGCAGCGAGCGACTCCGGGGCATTACGTGTTGGTAGCCACGTTGAGTGGCCTTTTGCGCAGGGGCGGCGCCGTGGGTTGTGGGAATTAGAGGCGTGGTTTTAGTGGTGCGCGGCTGCACGCGCTGTGGCGGCGTGGGATCTGGTCGCCCAAAGCGCATGATCCCGCATGCACCGCACACGCTGTCTCTTTGTAGCGCCGTCGTCACCCCTTCCCCTCCCCTCCCCTCCCCTCCCTATAAACCCTGCGCCCGGCGCCCGCAGGTGGGCGCGCGCTTCCAGCTGGAGCGGCTGGGCTACTTCGCGGTGGACATCCAGTCGGCGGAGGGGGCGCTGGTGTTCAACCGCACCGTCAGCCTCAAGGAGTCCAAGCCCGTGTCGCTCAAGAAGTGAGCGGGACCGGCGGCGGGGGCGGGGCGCGTGGGTGGCGAGGCGCGGCGGGGGTCAGGCGCCAAGGGCGGCCAAGGGGCCGAAGCGTGGAAGGCGGGCTCTGGGGACTGGCGGTAAAGCAGGGCGGAGGAGGAGGACGGCCGGAGGCTTGACAGGGTGGGAGTCGCGGGCAGAGGCCGGCAGGTGGTGCCGCGGGTGGAGGAGGCGCACGGGTGCAGTCGGCAGCAGGACAGCCAGCACTCAACGTGAGGATTGCTGCGGGAGCTTGGAGCGGGAGCTTGGAGCGGGAGCTTGGAGCGGGAGCTTGGAGCGGGAGCTTGGAGCGGGAGCTTGGAGCGGGAGCTTGGAGCGGGAGCTTGGAGCGGGAGCTTGGAGCGGGAGCTTGAAGCGGGAGCTTGGAGCTTGGAATGGGGGCCCTCACTGACGGAGGAGGAGAACCAGCATGGGATACGGTAGCAGCCGGCGTGTAGCTAGATGGAACAGGGCAAGGAGCCGTGGGTGACAGGTGATCCAGGTTGGCGGCCGGGCCGTGGCGTTGCTGTGAGCTAGCGTGCGATGGGCGGTCCTTACTTGGGTGCCAATCCAGGTGGTAGAGCAGGTAGCTTCCGTGCTGCTTGGCGCTTATGCTCATGTCTGCAGTGGTGTTGTGTGCCGGCGGCTTTGCAGGCTGGTGCCCGGGAGCTGCATAGGCGCCGGGCTGGGTACGATAACCGAACATTCTCGACGCGCTGTGAGCTGGGAAGAAGCGCGAGTCCTCCGGCGTGCACCACGCACGGATACTTTGGGAGTTTGGGACTTCCCTGTGCTGGAACCCAGAGAGCTATGTGGCCTTATGTTGTCGCCGGAGCGGGGCTTTCATAACAGGCCGGCGGGGCTCCCAACACCCCACACATGTGCTGCGAGTGGGAAGCGTGGAGCGGGACATCGACACCGGCGACGCCCCGGCCGTGAGTTAGGACTGTGCCGTTTGGGATTGATGGTTTGGTAGGTTTGAAATTGTTAGATTTACAATTCATCCCAGCCGCCCGCTGGCTGCGAGCTCCTGTGAGCGGCCTTCGCATGGCCGCCCCGTCCGACTCCGCGACTGTGTCACGGTATGCGTCGAGTATTTCTTGAGGCCGGCTAGGAATTAAGTCGAAACGAAGTCAAAGAATCAGGAGAATAATCGCGCGGCGCAATTATGCGCTGCTGAGACTGCTGCACGCACTACTGAAACCCGGCTGGACCTTATAATCGGCTCGCGCGCTCGCCATTTTACGTTCGCTGATTCGAAGCAATGGGAGGAGCATGTTGCAAGTCCGCCCCGGAGTTTAATCCGGACGGCAGCGAGAAGGACCCGCAATCGGAGGAGCAGCGGGACCAGGACCCTGCCGACCTGCGTCGCTGGGCCAAGGGTAGGCCGTTGTAAACCTTATATTGCTGAGTCAAGCTGACGACTGGCACATATCGAATGTTTCTGCGTGCAGATGGCGACGCTGGCGAGCTGGAGCGGCTTCTCAAGCGCATGCCAAAGAAGCAGATACAGTCGGGTGCCAAGAAGTCAGAAAATCCTGAGGAAGAAGGTAAATGGGCCCGTGGGGGGCAGGTAACTGCTGCGCCTGGTGGCCCGGGGCCACGCGCCTAGTTGCGCCCAGGTTTTACTCACAGGGTAGGCAGTATCTTGCGCCTGTGCTCGGAACTACGTGGCCGCGGCTGGACGAGAGGGATGGTTACTACTGCGGGCGCAGCGCGACCTGCCCGGCTTTCGCTACAAATGATTATGTCTTCGTGGTGTGCTGGATCACGAATGCGACCGATAATAGCACGACTGCGTCGGTCAACGAGGCCTGCAGCCTCTTCGCACCTCGAAAGTGCATTCAGCAGTTAGTCGAGCCCAGTTTGTGGGGTGGTTTAGCGCATGCTAGCATTCCTCCTTCTCGGCATGCGCACAGCACAAGCAACAGAGGCTGGAACTGGGTCGACCCAAGGCCAGAACGCGGCGGCGCGCTCCTCCACGGCACCCTCCACACCCAAACCCCACACCATCCCCACACACGTGCGTACCCACCCTTTTCATACCCTGACCACAGGAAACACTGCGCTCCACTTTGCCGCCGCCCGTGGCTCGCTGCCGTGCGTCGAGCTGCTGGTGTTGTACGGCAGTGCCGTGAATGCGCGGGGGGCGGGCGGTGCCACGCCGCTGCATGCCGCGCTGGAGGCCGGGAAACGCCAAGTACGTGCGTGGCTGCGCGTGTAACTGTGAACATGGGATAGGAGGCAACACTTCGTCTGTGTATGTTTCTTGTGGTGCAATACCTTGACTTTGTTCCCGTGCGCATGTATTGATCAAGCTTGGCTGGCCTGCCTGCCGAAATGTGTGTGCATGCGGATTACCCCTTGAACCTCACAGGTTGCGCACTTCCTGTTGGAGCACGGCGCCGACATCAATGCGACGGGTGGGTACTGGGTAGAGGTAGTTTCAGGGCACCGCGCTGCAACTCTGCAAGATCCCTGTCTCCTCCTCCCTGTCACCTTGCCGGCAACACGTGCCCCCCACACTCACCCCTGCGCTAAGCACCACACCTCCTTGTAACTCATGCACGGATGCCCACACACCCACACCCACAGACAAGTCCGGTGCCAGCCCCTTCCTCGCTGTGTTGGTCTCCGGCCGCAAGCGCCTGTCCACATGGCTGCTGCAGCGCTGCGGCTCTGCCATCAGCCATGTCGCCACCGACAGGGCCGGCCTGACGGCGGCGGCGGCGGTTGCGCGCAACGGCTGGTGGGATTTCCTGGAGAAGTTGGCCGCGGCGGCGGGCGGCGAGGCGCCCATTGTGAGGCTCTTGGCGTGTCGGGGGCAGGGGGCAGGGGGCAGGGGGCAGGGGCAGGGGCAGGGGCAGCACGTGCTACGCAGTGGCCGTGCGCAAACACGGCAGGCGAGAGGCTGCGGAACTGCAGCGCGCGTCCGGCGGTCCACGAGCAGTCCTCTCGCGCAGACTTGATCAGCAGAGCATTTTGCGTTGCCGCCTGCCCACCCGTGTGTACGCCCGGCCAGGCGCTCAACACGCGCAGCGCCGAGGGCGACACGCCGCTGGGCTGGACGCTCAAGTACGGGGCGGCCGGGCTGCTGAGCGGCGACGTGTTGACAGGTGATGCGCAGGGTGACGCGCAGGGTGATGTGCAGGGTGATGCGGGGTGGTGGGGTGGTGGGGTGCTGGGTGCGCGGCTGCATTCCTACTTGGCGTGGTACATTGCCGCCCTGGCGTCAGATGTCGACAGCCCTCAGCCTTACAGCTGATACCGGTGATGTAACGCCTCAAGCGCGCTGCTCCTTCATGTGCACAGGCGTGGTCAAGAAGCTGCTGGAGGCGGGCGCCAGCCCCATGGTGCCGGCGTTCAAGGAGCAGGTGGGTGGGCGCACCTGTGCGCAACAATTCCCCACAATCATTCCCCACAATCATCACCACACCCACGCATGCAGCGAGTGCACACCCGCATGCCGCACCTGTACCACAGCTTGACCTTGGCCCTGCAACGCGCTGCAACGCCTCGGCTGCCCCCGCATCCCTCGCAACGCAGATCCCTCCGCTGTGCCTGGCTGCCGCCACCGGCTCGCTCCCCGTGCTGGCGGCGCTGCGGGCCAAGGGCGGCGAGCTGGACCCGGCCGTGTGTGTGGACAGCCTGCGACGCAACGCACTGCACTACGCCGCGGCCAAGGGTGCGACGGCAGTATGGCGAGCTGCTGCGGGCAGGCGGCTGTGGCGTGTGTGCGCAGCTACTGTTGGGGGTTTCTGCTGTCGGGTCAAGGCAGTTAGGCGTTCGGGCGGGTGGTCGCGCGGGGCGCGGGCGGAGTAGGCGCACGGCACCAGACCCAGCATGGCGGCTACGGGAGCCCCCAGACCGCCTTGCACCCCCCGGTCGTTTCAGGTCTGGACCGAACTGCCCCCTACTTTCATCAACATCTTGCTCTTGCAACGGCCCTCTCAAACCGCAGGCCACCAGGAAATGGCCACGCTATTGATGGCGGAGGGCGGTCCGGGCATGGCGGCGCACGTGACCGACGCCGCCGGCAACACGCCGCTCCACCTGGCGGCGCTCAGGTTGGTGGGGGACCGAAGGCAATGGCTGGCGGGGGGCCGGACTTTGGAGCTGGTTATGGCCGCCGGCTGTGGGGTAGAATGGGTGACTGGCCGCAAAAGGCCACCGGGGCACTGCCTCCCCTGGCCGCTAATCAATGCCGCCACGACTGGCGCTGAACACGCACACGCGCAGGGGCCACGCGGACGTGTCACGCGTGCTGCTGGAGAAGGCCGAGGACAAGAGCGCAGCCATCCTGGTGAGGCCGGGGTGGTGCTGATGGTGGTGGGGGGGGGGTTGCAAGGATATGGAGGGGGGGGAGTCGGCGGCAGAATATCGGCGTTTCACCGGCGGGCGCTGCCCGGCCACTGACGCCGAAAGCGCGCGCGTGCCGGTGTTTGCTTGCAACCAGCCGCCCATAACTGCACGCACGGACCACCTCCCAATCCCCATTGGGTGGATTGGGCTGGTGTTTACAACCCCACCCTGTGCACCATCATTGCCACCCCCACCAGACCATCAACCACGAGGGCGTGTCGGTGTACCACCTTATGCTGCAAGCCGGGCCCGAGGACCGCTCGCAGCGCGGCGTGATGTGGATCCTGGACCACATCAGCGCCGACGACGCGCGTGTGGGCATCAAGGTGCGACGGGGGTGGGGGTGGGGGTGGGGGTGGGGGTGGGGGTTATGAATACCAGCCCAAGCTAGAAGGGGTGGCCATGTCCCTAGGAGTGTGCTCTGGCAACGGCGATGAACGGGCGCAGCTGGCGGGAACTGCTGGTGCTGCCGCTGATGCGGGCATGGCACATGGAAGCGACATAAGCTTAGCGGGCGACTGTGCAATCCAACACGCCTCCCGCCCATGCCGCCCGCGCCCGCCGGCCCGCAGATCAAGGAGGTGGTGGTGGAGACGCCGCTGCTGATGGCGGTGGCCTCCCACCAGGACAAGGTGGTGGCGGCGCTGCTGGAGGCGGGCCACGACCCCAACCAGGTGCGCGGGGGGCAGGAGTGTGGTGCGTGCAGGGAATGGTGGCAAGCTTCGTCAGGAAAGGGTGGACTGTGTGCGCTTCTGCGGCGGCATGCTGCTGTGTCTAACGCGTGTGTAGGGTCGCGGCATGTTTGCAGCTCCGCAACCAATTCCAAACCCATCCACACACCAAACCCCAACCCGCGCAGGCCGCGGACACGGGCGGCGACATCCCGCTGTCGCGCTGCCTGGCCTCCGCCACCGCCGACACGGCGGCGGCCGACGCGGCCATCTTCAAGCTGCTGGTGGAGAAGGGCGCCAGCATGGAGGTAGGGGGTCGTGGCGGTGGGGGTGCGGGCGGGCGCGGGGGCGGGGGCGGGGTTGGGGGCATTCGGTTTGGGATGCTCGGGCGCCATGCGGCTGGGTCCGTTGCCATGCTCCTGCAGCCTCACCTGAATACGGTGTATCCACGCGCCCGCATCTCGCTCACCCGCACCCTGGCGCCCATGGCCACCGAAACCCCGGACCCGCCCCCGCACACGCAGAGCGCCTCCGCCGCCTGCCACCCGCTGCTGGCCATCTGCCAGAACCCGCTGTCGCGCTTCAGCGAGCAGGTGGGCGATCCGCTTTGCACTTGCGGGGAGATTGCGTATATGCCGTTCTTTCAAGCATTCCGACGGTGGCGTTTGCACAAATACAAACCCGATGGCGCACTGCACAAAATCAAACGACACAAACCTGAACCTGCGCCGCAGGTGGTGGAGCTGCTCGCGGCCAAGGCCGGCGGCGCCAGTGCGCTGGACTGGTCGGCGCACGCGGACGCTCTGGGCCGCGGCCCGCTGCACCTGGCGGCGCTGCACGACAACGCCTTTATGGCCAAGTACCTGATCGAGACCGCCAAGGTGCGTAGTGTTGACGTATGGGCTGGCATGTGAGATGGGAGGACAAGACATGGCGTGCGCGGCATGTGCTGCACCGTATGTGGTGTACAGTCGCGTGTAACCCAAGGCACTTGACAATGCAACTGCACGAATGCACAATCAACAGATCGACGTGGACGCGGTCAGCGGCGAGGGCCTGACGCCGCTCATGTACTCGGCCTGGGGCTGCGCGCCCAACGCCATGAAGGTGGGGGAGCGCGGCCCAGCGCCTTGGGGGTGGCGGGGATCATCAAGGAGGGTTGCAGGGGGCGGGTTTGTGGCCGCCGGGGTACAAACACAGGTGCCGTACGTCGAGCACGGTCGTTGACCAGCCCAATCCAACCCAGACCAGACCAAACACATCACAACCAACCCAACCTGACCTGCTCTGCGCCGCGCAGGTACTGCTCAACCGCCGCGCCAACCCGCGCGCGCTGTCGAGCCCGCAGGGCGCCGACGCGGCGGCCGGCGGCGGCGACTCGGTGCTGAGCTACTGCCTGCAGCTGGACCGGGCGGAGAGCCTGGCGTGCGCCGCCATGCTGCTGGTGATGGGCGCCAAGCCGGAGGACGTCAGGGACGGCCGCGGCGAGGGCTTCATCCACCGCGCCGTGCGGTACGGTGAGTCGCTGGGTGCGCCGCCAGGGCGGTTGGCGGTCCACGTGCGGCGGATGGATGGAGGGGGAGTGGGGGGGAGGGCCGAGTTTCGGTGACGGCCCCAGCTCAGCTACCCTAACAATAGAGCTGACATAGCGGCTCTGTGTGGGGCAGCTGTGTTGCCCACTCAAGGCCGATGCTAACTCGATACCGTGGGCGAACAGGCTCGGCCGAGTTCATCCGGCTGTGGGTGCGCTACGGCGGCAACGTGTGTATGCTGGCCACCACCGCCGACGCCGCCGACGACCTGCCGGAGAAGCTGGCGGCGGCGGCGGGCGGCGTGGGCAGCCGGCGCGGCGGCCCCGCGGAGGACTACATGGACGTGGTGCCGGAGGCCCTTGAGGTGGGGGCTGCGGCTGCGACGGGGCTAGGCGAAGGGCCGCTAAGGACAAGTCAACTGAGCATGGGTATGGTTGGGAATGGGTACAGGGGGGGCCCACATGATGGCTGGCAACTGAACTAACCGCGCATGCCCGCTCACCCAGGCGGAGGAGGAGGCCGACGACGGCGCCTGGGACCTGGGCAGCGGCCGCATGCACGGCGCCGAGGCCGCCGCGGCGGCCGCCAGCGGCGGCGGCGACCTCGATTCCGCGAAGGCGGCGGCGCAGGCAGACGCCGACGCCGATGGAGCCGACGGTGCCGAGGGCGGCGTCACCATTAAGGCGCACCGCGTCAGCGGCGCCGGCGGCGCAGACGGCGCGCTGGCGGCGTCGGGCTTTGCCGACGCCACCGTAAAGCGGCCGTCGGTCAACGGCCGCGGCGGCTACGGCAACGTGGTCGACGACGGCGCGGAGGGGCTCGAGTCGTTCAGCCTGCCCGGCGGCGCGACCGGCGCGTCGCGCGCGGTGGCAGAGGCGGTTGAGGCCGAGATCAGTCGCTACCCCTCCTTCGCGCGCGCGCCGTCGCGCGTCGAGGTGCGCCGCTGGGCGCGCCGCGGCGCTGCCTGGTTCGATGACGCGCTGCCCAGCCTCGCCGACGGCGGCTGCGCGGGCGTGGACGGCGCCAGCGGGCTCGCCGTGCTGGACGCCTGCCTGCTGCCGCCGTCGCTGCCGCTGCCGCCCGGCGATGAGGAGGAGGAGGCGGAGGAGGCCGCAGACGCGGCGGAGGACGAGCCAGAGCTGCACCCCGCCATGGACTCGGACGCAATCTGGCGCCGCATGCTGCTGAGCCGCATGAAGGACCGCCGCCAGCAGCCACCTAGCAGCGGCGCCGGTGGCGCCGCCGCCGCCGCCGTCAAGCGGCCGCTGGCCGCCGTACACACCACGGGCGTGGCGGCGGAGCGCGTGGCGGCGGCCTCGGCCTCGGCGACGGCGTCGCCGGCGGCCGGAACGCCGACGGCGACGGCGACCGCTGCGCCCAGCGGAGGTAGCTTCCTGGAGCGCATCACCCGCCGCCGCAGCGGCAGCTTCAACGGCGCGGCGCCCGCCGCTGCGGCCGGCGCCGCCGCCGGCGGTGCCGCCAGCATCATCCAGCGCTTCAGCGGCGCCGGCGGCAGCGCCGCTGGCTCTCCGGCAGTGACGCCCCGCGCCGGCTCTGCCGCCGGCCGGCGCGCCTCGCTGTCGGGCAGCCCCACCGCTGCTACTGCTATTGCTGCCGTTCGCGTCAGCGGCGACGACAGTGGCAGCCCCGGCGCGGCGGCGGCGGCCTTCAGCGCCGCGGAGGGCGAGTGGATGGCGGAGCTGGAGCGCAGCGCAGAGGGCGTGTTCGCGGCGCTGTCCCGCGGCACCGCAGCCGACGCGGCGGTCGCCGTCGGCGGCAGCGGCAGCCGCGCGGTGCGCGGCGTGCGCGCCAGCCGTGACGGCGGCGCCGCCGGCGCCGCCGCTGACGCGGTCGACGCAGCCGCCAAGCGCGCGCGGCGCGTGCGCGGCCCGGGTGCGGTGGCGGAGGGCCGCGAGGGCGGCAACAGCAGTGACAGCGACACGAGCGACGACTCGGAGAACGAGGGCGCGGGCGGCGAGGGCGGCGGCGCCACGGGCGAGGGCAAGCTGGAGAGCGCGCTGGAGGACCTGAAGGACGCGGGCATGGGCCTGGTGCGTGGCGGTAGCTTGGTGCCGGGGGTGCATGTGACTTGGCTTCGTTCCAAGTCTTGTGCAGGCCGGGTAGCGCATCCATGCGGTATGAGTGTATGAGCGTATGATCGGACGGCTGCATCCCGCCTGCATCTTCTCTTCTCGCGCGTCCCGTTGTTCCATCGCCGCCAAACCCGCGCATCCCTGCTCCACACTCATCGCCACCTCAGGCCTCCAAGCTGCTGGACAAGCGTGTGGCCATCACCGACCCCTACTACAAGAAGGGCTCCAAGTACAAGGGCCTGCCCAAGTACATGGACGAGAAGCTGGTGAGCAGCTGCTGCTAGCACGGACTTTGAAGCGTTCGGGCGAGGTGTTTGTTGCGCATGCAATCCCGCTCCAACGCAACACCGAACGCAACACTGCTTGCCATCCGCTGTGCAGGTCAAGGTCGACTCGGTGCCGCTGGGCGAGCTACTGGCGCTCGCGGACGGGCTGGCGGAGCGCCTGGCGCGCTACCCCGCCCCCGCCGAGGAGGCGGCGCCGCCGGCCGCCGCCGACCTGCGCGAGCGCAACATCAAGTGGTACAACCTCAGCCTCAGCCCGCAGGGTGAGCCCAGGGGCCCACAGGGATGGGGCGTGCGGTAGTCATGTGGTATTGTAGTTGGGTGCGAGCGGGCGTGTGAGTTGTGCTGGGTGTGCGAAGGAGCCGGACGCGCCCGACGCCCCAACAATGGTGTGTTGCTGCGGCGCAGAGTACCCCATGAAGCTGGGCCAGTGGAAGGCGGCGCTGAAGAAGGCCAAGGCGGCGGCGGCGGCGGCCCGGCTGCGGGCGGCCAAGGGCCCCGGCGGCAAGGTGACGGTGCGGTCGCGCAAGGCCTGGTTCGGCCTGCCCGCCATGCCCAGCAGGTGAGGAGCAGTCAAAGCGCGTGGTACCGTTCGCTCGGCTTGCTCACACCCACACATGCGCACCATCCGCCACCCACCCGTCACACAAACACACATGCCGTACACCCACACATCTACCGTACACCCACACATCTACCGTACACCCACACATCTACCGTACACCCACACATCTACCGTACACCCACACATCTACCGTACACCCACACATATACCGTACACCCACACATCTACCGTACACCCACACATCTACCGTACACCCGCGCTTGACCCACAGCATCCACCCACCCACTAAACCACCCATCACAACCACCCACCCATACCCACCACACCCACACCCACAGGCCCGAGCTGCGCGAGACCAGCGCGCTGGTGTACGCGGTGCGCCTGGCGCGGCCCGCCTGCGTGGCGGCGCTGCTGGAGGCCAGCCTGGCGCCGCTGAACCTGCCGGACGGCTGGGGCGTCACGCCCACCGCCTACGCCGCCTACCTGCTGGCGCGCGACAAGCACAACACGGCGCTGCAGCACATCTACGACATGCTGCTGGCGCGGCTGCCGCAGGTGCGGGGCGGGCGATTACGGGCTAGGTGGGCTTGCTTGGGTGCGGGCGCATGGCTCTGCTCCAGCTGTGCGGTCCTGCCTGGGATTTGCCCTGGTGGCGCCCGCCTGGTCCAGTGGCTGCCGACGGCTGCCGACCTATTGATGGACTGATCGATCCATCGCTGGCCGCCTGGGCGCAGGTGAACTACACGCGGCTGGACAGCGCCGACGGCAACGCCGGCCACTCGCTGCTGTGCCCCATCAACCTGGCCGTGGTGACCGGCGACAAGGCCCGCCTCGCGCACCTGGTGCTGCGCTGCGCCGGCGCCATCAACGTGAGCAGGCATCGATCGATATCCAGCCCGCGTGCAGTGCTCGGCTGTGACATCACTCTGCATGATGCCTGTGACACAATGTGACATTGCACCGCACTCTCACATGACGCCGCATGTCGGAACACATCGCAACCTGACAGAACTCCTGGACGCTGCTGGGCGACATCCCCACCTACCTGTCGGGCCTGTGGGAGAAGGCCGTCGCCAAGTGCGACTCGCGCTGCCCCGCGCTCTGGTGAGCCGCGTGCCAGAGGGCTGGGTGTCATGACAAGCTACCATAGCTGACAAGCGGTATACACAATCCCGGAGAAAGGCTGGCAGCTGGGCATGGCGGCTGTGCGCAAGGGCGCGGTGCGGGCCTTGCAGCACCACCTCCGCCACTCCTAACCCGCTCATGTCCCCTCTCAAGTCTCAACCCCTTCACCTCAACTCCTTCCAACCCGCCTCCGTCCCCTTGCTCACAACCCATCACCCCCTCACGCCCAAAAACCCTCACTCCCTCAACCTCCAACACGCACGCAGCCTGGCGGTGCTGTCCAAGCGCATCGACATGGTCAAGCTGTGCCTGGACCTGGGGGCCAACCCCAACGTGTACGGCGAGGTACGACTGTACGGCTGCAGTGTACGTGCACGTGCACTGACACACACGCTTTACAGCAGGATGTCTGACGTACTGCGGGCGCCCATCGTACCGGTCACCGTGCAGTCGCCCCCCGGCATCGCACGGCTCTGGCCGCGCACCATCCGCAGACACCCCGAGTCGCTGACCGCCCCGCCTGATCTGACTCCCCGCCCTCGCGCCCTCGCGTCCTTATTTCACACCAACACAAACAGTCCCGCGACCTCAAGCTCAAGGCCAAGCTGGCCAAGGAGTGGTCGGAGGAGCAGGAGCGTGCGCGCAAGCTCAAGGAGGAGTACCGCGGCGTCATGAGCAAGGCCTCGCTGGGCCTGATGCAGAAGCTGGCCCGGTGGGTGGGCGGGTGGAAGTGCAGGGGTGGGGGCGGGCGGGTGCAAAAGCCAGGCGCGTACAAGGCCAGACCGGGAGCGCGCGGGTTATACAACGGAACTTGGAAGTGGCGCCCAACCGACATGCGCACAAAGCCGCGCGCGTTTGCATGTGCCCGTCCTTCACGCTCGCACCGCTTCACATGTGCTCCCCTTCACACGTGCTCCCGCCCGCCCGCCCCCTCACTCCCTCACTCTCTCGCTCACCCACACCCCCAGGCTGAAGCGCGCCATCAGCCGCATCGAGATCCCCGGCCTCACCAAGCCGCACCCCTTCGTCACGCCGCTGCACCTGGCGGCGCGCACCGGCCAGGTGGGTGGCGCGAGCGCGGGTGGGGGGCCGGCAGCCCGAGGAGGGGCGAGGAGGAAGGCATGGGCGGCGGCTTGGGGCGTACATGCGCGGGCGGTCCTGAGACCTCCCATCCACCCCCCCCCCCCCCCACCACCACCTGCGCCCCCACCCATACACACCCACACCCACACCCACACCCACACCCACACCCGCACGCACAGTCTTCGTTGCTGGTCTTCCCCCTTGTTCCTAACACACCCACACCCACACGCCCCGCCTGCCCCCCGGCCGGCCCCCCCACCCCACCCCCCTCAGGCCGAGGTGGTGTTCCTGCTGCTGCGCCGCGGCTCGCTGTCCAACGGCGGCGGCAGCGTGCCGTATGCCAAATACACGCCGCTGCAGGAGGCCATGATGTACGCGCGGTAGGTTACGGTGCCGTACCGTGCCGTACGGCCGCCTCGGTACGGCGGCGGTTACGGACCAGTTTAGTTGCACGGATGTGCATGGCGTGTGTGCGTGTGTGTTAAAGTGTGCGTGCCCCAACGCCGACGCGCTGTGTCGTGCCGGGGCATGTCGCGCGCAGGTCCAACTTCTCCGCTACCAACGCGGGCGCCAAGCGCAAGAACTGGAAGGAGGTGCGTGCCCACCTCCGTTGTCATGCATGGAAGCTCGTCACGGGGGGAAGACGTAACGACTGGGTCTACTGCTCTTCGTCCACTCCGCGCTGCCCCTTCACCACCCAATCCTGGCAACCCTCTCTCAGCCCCCTGTCAACCCAGCTACCGCCCCCCACCCCCCACCCCACCCCCGGTAACAACGCACCTGCTGTATGGCTGTTCCTGGCTACGCCTTCACGTCTTAACCAATGATGAATGTAACACCCCCCCCCCCCATCATGGCAACACCCCCAGGTCCGGCCCGCGCTGGAGGACATGCCCGGCATGAGCGCGGAGGCCGCCAAGAAGGACGCGGACCAGAAGGCCAACGCCATGCTGCGCGCCATGGTGGACCCCACCATGATGGCGCTCAAGGCGGTGGCGCTGGCGGGTGAGGCGCCGGGCTTTACTTCACACAGCTAGCATTCCAGCATTGGGCATTCCAGCAGGCATTCTAACACCGGTAGCATGCCTGCATCATCTTGATCAGCCCCCCCCGGTGCTCTGTTCCAAACCGGCTTGCTGTTCGATTGTTCGATTGCGCACCAGTTTATGAATCGGTATGAATCGGTCCCGCATCATTTGCCAACCCGGCGCCGCGCCGCGCAGCCAAGTACGCGGTGAACTTCCTGATGGAGATGCGCCGCCGCCCCATCGCGCACCACGACCCCGCCATCTGGGCGGCGCACGTGCTGCTCACGCACCGCGCGCCGTACGAGCTGGCGGACACGCAGACCGGCATCGCGCTGCGCGACGTCATGGACAACGTGAGTGATGATGAGCCGGCCCAAGTCGACCATGCCAACCCAAAACCGGGATGCTTCGGGGGAGAGGATAAAAGGAGCGGCGGTGTGCAGCTGTACAAAGCTGTGGCACGCCGCCTGTCCCCTGCTCACCGTTGGCGTGTAATTAACCCACATACACCCCCACCTCACCCCCACAGGGCAAGTGGAAGTGGCTGCGGCGGCCTCAGGCCAAGAAGTTCAAGGTCAAGGACGACATATGGTGAGTCACGCGCGCCGCGAGTGGGCCTGCCTGCCTGCCTGCGCCTCGTGGGCAGCCGCTGGGCAGTGCACTGCGCACTGTCGGTGTGTTGGTTGCAGGTGCTACCACACAGCGCGGCGCGCTTCCTGCCATCCGGGCGTACCATGGCCTGCATGACATACACACACACACGCACACGCCCATCCACATCCACCCCATCCCGCTCCCTGGCCCCATCCCGCTCCCTCACCCCATCCCGCCCCATCCCGATCCCTCGCTCCCTCGCCCCGTACCTCCCCCCCTACCACTTCCTTAACTAATGATGAATGTAATCCCCCCCCCGCCAGGACCGGCTGGAGCCGCGACGACATCGAGGCGCTCAAGGCCGACAGTGAGATCGGCTACCCCGCCATCCGCTCCACGCCCGAGCCCAAGGAGTACCGGCAGCTCAAGCAGCAGTTCATCGCGCGGTGAGCGCTTCATTTGCTTGATCACTTTTTTTGTTTGTGCGTCGCTTACTGTGGCGTGTGGTCGCGTGATATGGCGGTAGGGGAGCGCGCGTAGCAGTCCGATGCAGAAGACCCATGCCGAGGCTTGCCCAGCATCACCACTCTCCAAGTCTTCGCATCTCCCGCAAAACACCAATTCACCCCCGTTGAACCCACGCCGCCCACGAACACCCTCCCCGCAGCTGCGACGAGGCCTACTTCGGCAGCGGCGGCAAGGCGCTGCACGCGCGCTGGCAGAAGTGCGCGCACCGCCTGCTGGACATCCAGGTGCGGAGGGCGCCTGGTGTGGGTGTGGTGTGGGTGTGGGTGCGCTGGCACAGGCGCACCCGTGTCTTCCCTACTTTTATTCCGTTGCTCCCCCTGCCCCCCTGCTGTCTACGCCCCGACACTTCTATGTACCATCTTTGCAAGCCGCCCCCCCTAACCATCCCCCGCCCCCCTAACCTCCCCTGCCCCCCGCAGCAAAAGTACGTGTACGACGAGCTGATGCCCGCCATCATGAACCTGGCGGCGCAGGTGAGGCAGCGGGGCAGGCCGTACCCCGGGGCAGCACGCGTGTGTATGTTTCGCTACGGCGTGTGCTTGACTGTAATGCTTGACTGTAATGCACGGCATGTGGCTGCCCTGTCTTGCTGTGCCTACCTGGGCCATGGGGCGAACTGGCGGCGGTGCATTTTGGCCCATACCACCAAAGCCACGCGACCCACACACTCCGTGCGCCTCCCGCCCATGCCCACGCACCCCAACCCACTCAACCCCCAGGCGGTGACGCAGCACGTGCACGGCTCTGGCGCGCTTCTGGAGAAGAGCGGCGCGGGGCGGCGGTCGGCGCTCGAGGCGGCGGCGGCGGCGCTGGCGGGCGGCGTGGCGCTGGACGAGGGCGGCGTGATGGATGCCAAGGTGCGGGGGTGGCGGCATTACGGTATCTTCCGGCACGGGCCAGGTGTTAGAGGTCAGGTGCCAGCCCGCTGACACCTGAAGCGCCAGCAGCATCGCGGCAGAAGTTGAAGTCGGCCCTAGCGCCACCCGACAGCGCTTCGCACATGGCTGTGCACTCGCGTGCTGGACTTCCTTCCACGGTCCTGGTCGTGTAAGATTCAACCACGCAGTTCCGTATCCGCCCACTCACGTCCCGCCATTTACCCACCCAACTCCCTCGAACCCTACAGCCGCTCAAGGCCTTCGTGCTGCCGGCCACCCTGTCCACCTCCGCCGCCGGCGACGGCGTGGCGGTGGCGGCGGAGGCGCAGGCGGCGGCGGCGGCGGAGCTGCGCGACGCGGCGGCCAAGGCGGCGGAGCACGAGAGCTGGGGCCGCGTGATGGTGTGGGGCCCCGCGGGTCTGTTCCTCGGCTATCCCGGAGAGGGCGAGCTGCCGGGTGAGTGTACGCTCGGTGGCGGCGTGTGCGTATGGGTTGGCGCATTTCGATGGCAGTTTGCGTGTGGGAGTGCGGGTGGGTTGGCTCCACTTAGGAGAGTAACGCGACCCGGATTTCAGGGAACTCCTATGCTGCTCGTGCTGCTCCGGGGCACCACCTGCACGCCACGTCCCCAAACCCCCGCCAACCCCGCCACCCGCACCGCCCTGACCACCCTTCCTACCCGCCTACCCGCCTGACCATCCCGCCCGCCCGCCCGACCTCCCACCACACGCAGGCCTGCCCAGCGGCGAGGAGGAGCTGGCGGCGCTGGGCAAGGACCTGGCTGACGTGGACACGGACGAGCTGAAGGAGTCGCTCAGCAACCTGGCGGAGAACTTCGAGACGGCGGTGAGCACCGAGCGGCGCCGCCTGCGGTTCTGTGCCGAGTCCGCGCCCAGCGCGAGCCGCCGTGCTTGATAAGGCAGCTTGGCTGGCTGGGCGCGCGCCTCTGGGCGCGCGCCTCTGCACACCTCGGCCCCGCCAAGCCCCGCCCCGCCCCCCTTGGCCTCCTGTTCCCGGCTTGCCTTAGCGCATGCCTGCAACCCACCCTGCCCGCCCCGCCCCAGCCCTGACCTCGTCGTTACGCGCACCGCCACGCCTGCTGTGTACGCTGCTACACTTCTATGTGCCATCTTTGCAACCCCTGACCTGACCTGGCCCCGCCCCGACGTGCCCGTGGTGCTGCAGGCGGACTGGCTGCTGGCCAAAATGCAGGACGCGTCGGAGGGGCTGAGCAACCTGCTGGAAATCATCGGCATCGACTTCCTGGACGTGCTGTAGACCTGACAAGAGCAGGCGTAGGAGTGGCGTATTCGCGTAATGTCAGCAACATGAACATCGTCAGGCGTGCCTCGTTATTGCCCCGGACATGGCTGGGGCGATGGGGAACCGGAGGGGATGTGCAACATCTTAAACACCATAAAACATTCGCATTCTGTCACGTGAACGCGTGAATACAATGCCGTCATGCGCATTCCTCTCGGCTGGGCTGGCGGCTGATGTATGTTGGTTACGAGAGATGGGCCGAAACGGGAGCGGCATGTGCACAGGGTGCAACTTATGGGACGGCGGGCTGCTGCTGCGAAATGCAATCGGATACCTTCTGGCAACTGTGGAGAGGAGGCCGAAATAATCGAGTGGCCATTGGGGGTAACGCCGGGTTGAATGCGCCCCAGCGTGTGCGTGGCCCAAGTCTTACGCGCTTCTGCCGCAAGGGCACCTGCAAGGCTGGCTGCAACTATGGCTCGGCCGGCTGGCTTCATTTACTGGGATTGTTATGTGGGCTTTGATTTTGGGGCGTAATCATATAAATGGCGCCTTGCGGCGCTGCAGCACGCCTTGCGGCGCTGCAGCATAAAGGCATGGTGTGCCTGGTTGATGGCGGACGCTTTGGATGGGCGGACGGTTTGGGGACGTGTGTACTCTTGCCGGGGGTGGGATGAAGGTGCGGTCATCGGAATGAGGTGCTGCCATGTGCTTCCAATGTTGGCGGGTTTACTGATGCGCTGATGGTATTTTGGGAACTGGTTCAACACTTGACCCCCAGGCGATAAATGGCTGGCACGATACATAGCTGAACAGGAATGGGCGGGGCGTCACGGGCCAGGGATCCGTCATGTCTGAACTGCTTTCAAACTTCATTGCGGTTGGGTGTCTGCCTCGCTGTGGCCTTTGGATGGGTCAGGCCCCCGAGCGAGGTTAGCATGTGCATGCCGCTGCCTGCGGTTGCCTTGCATCCATCACTGTCACACGCTGCCTGGCGCTGCTCATAGACTCCGGCCGCATGTGCACTTCATGCTGCCGTGCTGCTCAAGCTGATGGAGTCTCATTTCTTGCACAAGTTACTCAAGCGACTTCAATTTTGACGTTTTGCTAGTTCTGCTGGGTTCGTTGCCTCTGCAGCCGATTTGTTATGTAACATAGGATGCCTCTCCTTTACAGCTGGTCCGTCCGCTGCCCATACACACGGGCTTGGCCCACCCCCAACGCAGGCACCACCCTTACAGCTTCCATCTTCCTTCACTCGGTCCTGGCTCCCGTTCCCGATCCCCGCTCCACATTCCGTGGCTACGCTTGCGGGCTGTCCGTGGAACTGCAAACGCATCTGGCTCAGGCGTCATTCTCACCATCAGCACTCTCCCAAGTTCTGCTCCACACCAGGCCGTCACCTTGATCACAAACCAAATGAGTGTGTCCCGCCTTTGCGCACCGGCTCCGCCACGCATCAGCACCCTGCCATGACAAGTACACGCGTGCAGAGCGCATGAGCGCACAGCAAATGCTCAGCAGCAGCCCTGCGCATGCAGCCACAAAAGCTGCGCAACTCCTCTGCTGCGGAAGGATTCCGAAGTAGCTACCATGGCGCCTAAAGTCATAAACCACAACCAAAGTGATGCCACCACCAGCGCGTCCTCTACTGGTGACCGGAGACCCAGCAAACACTTTGTGCAGGCCCCTCCTAACCCTGGGAGCGCGGACCTCCCACCCCACCCCTCACCCAAATGCTATATTGTGCCCCCTCAGCCACCGCCATTTTCAGCCAAGCAGCGCCACTGATGTGCAGCACTCATCACGGCCGCAGCTGGCAAGCCTAGGGATTGAGCCGCTCATCAGTCACTCAGCCACCTCGCCCACGCATGCTGGCCACAAAACGGCCCCGGATACCACCCCCACTGTCATTGAACATGCACCTGCTGTCGTACATGCTTCCTGTTTCCAAGATGGCGAGCTGGGACTATGCACTACGTAGGCACGGCTGCTGCGAACGGCGCCAAGTGTTGACACAGGGCGTTGCACGTTCCCACGCTCGCTCCGTTGCACGCCGCCGGCTGCCTGCAGTTCACCAGCGGCCTGTTCACGCATACCGCCGCGAGCGGCGCGTAGCCTTCCCGCTAACGTCGTCCTCGTCCTCGTCCTCGGTGGCCGGTGCGGAGGCGGGTTTGGCGGCGGCCTTCGGTGCCTTGCTGCCAGCCGACCCCTTGGGCGCCGGGGCAGCCGCAGCTGTAGCAGCTCCGCCGCTGCGTTTTGCGCCTGCCGCGCGAGCGCTAGCGCGCTTGGACACCACCCCGCCGATGCGCAGGAGATACCGCGTCATAACTATGAAGCCCAGCGCCATGACCAGGCACGCGACGGCGATGGGGCCCCGCTCGCTCCGTAGGAACTCCATAAGCGCCTCAAAGGGGCCCACCTCTGAAGGTGCAGGCATGTTGGCTATGTTTAAAGGGTGGGCTGATCGGGCTCACGGTCGCGGGGTCGAAATTCTAGAAGCTCAGCGAGCAAGCGAGTCAAGGCGCTGTATGTTAAATGTGGGTGAAGTTGATCATGCAACATTAGCAAGATTTACAAGTACGCTTCTTTCCTGGTGGGGCAGGACCATTGCCGCGAGTTTTGATTCCTGCGCTGTTTCCTTGATTGAAATACACTGTATCGTATCCTTGATTGAAATTGCTACAAACAACAATTTACCCTTGGACAGATAGAGGCAAATCGGCAGAGAGCGACTGGTGCGACCCGGCGGGTCCTGCTGACCTTGCGCGCCGCTGTTTGGGGTTGATAGCCGCATCCTGATGTATTGGGCACATAAAATGCCGCGCTCTACACGTTGGCAACAGTAACAAGCCAGCAGCTTGTGGTTACTTACGTCCAATTTTCATCAGCTATACCGAACTCTGTGCACGGCTTCAGGCTGTCGCCCACTGCTGTATTTTTATTACAACGGCACACAGTTTATAGCCCATGGCTGCTGTAGGGCTGCCGGCCTGAAATCACGTTTCACGCGTCGCTGCGCTGCTCGTTACTTCGGGCGATTAAAGCCCACATCTATCAATTTAGTCAGTTTGACGATCGCACGCAAAATTTAGGGTTGCCAACATGAGGCAGGCAAGTTTGGCGCTGCCCAGGAATTGCCCCGCGCAGCTCTCTCCCGTGCGAGAGCCAGGCCCCGTCTGCAGCTCCAAACTAACCCTTGTCAACATCTCCACAGATGATGACGGGGCGATCTCGCAGCGCCGGGGGGGCCGCGAGCGCCAGCGTGTCGCATGCGGGCCTGATCGCGGCCCCCCTCATGTCCGGCACCCGCGCTGCGCGTTGTGATGCCCCGGCGGCACACCCCCGCGCGTGCCTGACAGCTAGCTACTCGGGCCGCTGCTCGACTTGGGAAAGCGGTGTGCTGCCCTCCACGTCGGGCTGGCAGGACAGCTGCCTGGTGCAAGCCCGCAACCCTGTGCCCTCCCGCGGCTTAGCATCCGCCCACGCCGCACGCTGCCAGGCAGCCGCGTCCACTTGTGCATCCAATGGTAAACACAGCAGCGCGATGCGCGTGAGTGGTAGCAGCATGAGCAGCGGCCCTGCTCACAATCGGAGAGGCTTGGGCCGTCCAGCGCCGTGCGGCTTCGCGGCCTCTCCTCCCCATCAATACCGGTCCCACACCGCGGCCGGCGACCCGTCGCGCGTCGCCGCGGCGTCAGCGGCGTCCGCCTCCGCCTCCTCCTCGGAGTCCGAAAACGGTGACGTGTCGGTGGAGTTTGTGGTCGAGAGCAGCGGGCTGAGCGTGACAATGCGCAAGGTCCAGACGCTTGATGAGCTTCGGCAGGTGGCGACGCTGCGAGCCGATGCCTACTATGCGGTAAGCAGCCAGGCATCAGTGCGTCACAGGTGCACGATCGAACACGCGCCCCGGGTGGCCGATTGAATCACCCGTAACTGTAGCAGCGGCGGCAATAGCTTTCCGCGGATGGCAGGGGCCCTGTTGCACTGTGGTAACAATTAGCTTACCCGCATCATCCGCCCTCGGCAGGAGAACCAGTCTCGGTTTGTGGGTTCGCTGAAGAAGAAGTTCGTGGAGCAGGAGGTGGAGTCGCTGCAGCAGCGCACCTCCGCCACCTCCAAGCAGGGGAAGCCCTTCTGCGAGTGCCTGGTGGGTGAACGCAGGGCAGCAGCGGGCTTCTAAGGAGCGCACAGACGTCTTGTTGGGGTTTGCGGCAAGGCGGGGGCGGGGGCTAACCCAGCTGGATAGCAATCCTGCACGGTGGCTGGCAGCGAGGTTGAAATCGGTTCGGACTGGTCGGGCCGACTCACACTCGCGATGGGGTTGTGGACGGCGCATGGCTTGCATGGCCTGTGGCTGCATGGCCCACAATACCGGGGGACTTCGGCAGCAGCGGTATAATGTCGCAGGGTGGCCGCATCTTCTTGCATCCCGCCCCACTCTCGTCTTAATTAATCATGCATGGAACCCACCCATTCCACCGCTACCTCTGCGCCCCCGGGCCCGACCCTGCCGCTGCTGCTGCCCATGCCACACCGTGCGGTGCCCGCTGCCCGCTGTGCAGGTGGCGGTGCAGGCGGACTCCTCCACGGTGCTGGGCTGCATAGACATGCGCCTGCCCGCCGCCCTCAACGGCGCCCACCCAGCCGGAGTGCCGGCGGTGAGCGTGCCAATCGATGATATGGCCGGCTGGTGCCGGCTGGTGCCGGCTGGTGCCTAGCGCCGCCGTGCCGCATGACCTGTGGGCCTTCGTGTGCCGTGCCGGGATGCGCATGGCGCTGGCGTCCTCACGGCTGACACCGCCCGGCCGCATCAGGCATCACCCAGCCCCCTCTTTCAGTCCGTTCTCACGCGCGCCCCGCCGTCCCCGGCCGCGGCATCCAACGCCCGCCGCCCGCAGGAGGACACGGGCGGCTGCTACCTGCTGAACGTGGTGGTGCGGGAGGACGTGCGCGGGCAGGGTCTGGGGCGCGCCATCATGCGTGCCGCCATGGGGCGCGCCGTACACACGTGGGGCGCGGCGCGGCTGTACACGCACGTGGAGGCAGACAACGAGGTGCGTCGTGTGCGGCACGGCGGGTGGGGAGGGGAGCGTCGGTGGGCCTTGTGGGTGAATCTGGGTTAAGCTATGGGGACCACGCATCCTCCGTTCTTGCATCCTGAACCACCCGGCCCGCGGGGCCAACGCCATCCCGGGCTTCCCCCCACGCGCGCCATGCCAGCAGGCGTGGCCACTGGGCCCACGCCCCCCGTCAACCTTTGCTCCCCGCACCCCCACGCCTCACCCCATGTCCCCATCCCACCCCCTTCTGTATTCCTCAACTTGCCAACCTTGCAACCACCCAAACCCCGGCCGCGCCGCCCAGGTGGCCTACAACCTGTACGCCGGCTGCGGCTTCACCAAGCACAGCGCCGACGTGCGCTACGAGGCCGAGACCAAGTTGGGCCAGACGGTGCTGCTGCTGGCGGACGCGGAGCTGGTGCGGGGCGGCGGCGGCGGCGGCGCGGCGGCGGCGGCGGTCAGTTCCTGATTATCGGCGGTGTGTGCGTTGCGCTGTGCGCTGCGAGGGATTGGTCGCCGGTGGGCCAGAGCAGGTGATGGCGGGCCCGGTGCGGCGTGGTTGCTCGGCGGCGGGCTCCAGGCTTTTGGCCACAGACAGGCGACTTGCCCAATCCTGGAGGACGTGGCATCCTAGAATGTCCGAGGCCAGCACGGAGAGGTGGACACGATCAATCTGTTTTTGGCTTTGAGGGAGCCGGCTGCAGTGGTTCTGCGGAAGGTTAAAGGACGCGAAATTACTCGCGTCACGGAGGGAGTCATGTGACGGTCGGAACGGTTGGACGAAACCTTCCCCGACGGGCGCCACTGGCCGCTTACAAGATCCGCAAACCATTATACGACCGAACGCTCTTGTGTAGCGCGGGCATTGCCCAGGCGCCCAGCCGGTTTTCGTCCGACCCGAATCCAACTCAGGCGGAGCCCTTACCGAGGTCCATGCCATATCAGGAGTACGCAAAGTTTGAATGAATATCGGTAGCAACTGGAAACCTGTGCAGTTCCACACTTCATGAAAATTCATTGCGTAAACGATGACGACCGCCTTATAGTGCCTCCTCGCGCTCACGGCTCTTTTACTATCAATGAAATATACAATAATTGAGCTAAAACAGGGGCTACATGCGCGTCACCTCACAAATCTGCAGCAGCACACAGACTGCGCCTCTCGTTCATCTTGGCATACAAAATACTTTATTTCACAGTCCGCTATCCTGTGACTCACTCTAATTTACAAATGCTCCGCGCGGTCGGTGGAGCGGAACTCGGGCTTTGTCAAAGCTGACCGCTGTTAATTTGCAGATAGAGATAAATGGCAGACAGAGATAAAGATGACGATGCCAGCAGCCAGCGCTCAGGATCGCAGCGCTCTGGAACGACGGGGGACCAGAGCGAGACATCAAGCCAACGCAGTGACAATAGGCTGCTGCAGAAGCGAAGGTAATAAGCGTACGGTAATAGGAGCACATTCAATGGCTGTCGCTATGTCTGCCGCGAAAGGCGGGGCATGACTGCGGCATTCCCGGTGTCGTTACAACACATGCGCGGCGCAGGCAGCGAGAAGAGGGCGACGAGACGGACCTCCTCGAGCAGAAGCGCAACGTCCAGGATGGCATCTTCGCATGTAAGCAAGCCGCGGTCGGCGCTTGGTCAGCTGCACGTTCAGCTGGCGGAGGGTGGGGGCAGGCCAAGAGACGGGCCGGGGGCGCGGGGCATCAGGGACAGTTGACGCGGGTCACCGCAAGGGGTCACCGCCGGTGGAAGATCTACCTCCGACAGCAAAACAAAACATACACACTGAGGCGAGGCGGCTCTACTACTGTCGGCCCTGCTGCTACTGCCCCCCCCCCAAGCCCCCCCCCCCGCTTACTTGAATACAGCTGTGGGCTCTGTGGGCCACCAGACTCAAGCCAATCGTTGATGTTTCTGGGATCTTAATCCCCCATCCAGGCATGTACACGCTGGTGCGCCAGAGCCCGCTCAGCGGCTGGCAATGGGCCACGCTCAAAGTGGTGCTGGAATTCCTCATGTGGGTATAGTGGGTACGTACTTTGGATTTGGCGGTGTACACCGTATGGGGGGATGAATACCAGCCCAAGCGGGGTTGGGGTGCGCGCGAGCTCGACGTCGGACAGATGTACGGGGATTGAGGGCGCGGGAGATGCAAAAGGAGCGGGGGCAGCGCGGCCGAGCACAGTGAGGGTAGTAGCAGCAGCGCACTGCTGGGGGCGGTGCGTGTTTTTGTGGTGCCGCGTCCAGTGGATGGTGCGTGGCGACTTTGTGGCTTTGTGAACCACGGACGTATAGGACGTACGGGCGGCATAAGCGGCGCACACACCGTATGCCGGAATGCACACGTCGCCACGCACTGTCTACACTGTCAACACAGGCGCTCACCCACACCCACACCCGTACCCACGTCCGCCCGCCACGTACCCACGTCCGCAGGTTCTTCATCATCACCTTCAACCCAACGCACGAACACGTGAGGCGCCGGGCGGCAGCAGGGAGCCCGCGAGGGGGAGGCAGGGGAGCAATTGGGCGGCAGGGGCGGCGGCCGGCGGCGAGCCGTGGTGGTGGCAGTAGTTCGTCAGCAGGGCGGGGATGGGCGTTTGAGCTGTGCCTGGTCCGCCGGGGGGAGGGGTCCGTCCTCGGGGCCAGCTAGCGGGCCTGCCTACGTCAGGCCAAGCACGGGGGCGGCTGGTCCAGATACGGTAGTCCAGACCCGTAGGCCCCGGCCACGAGGCAAGGGGCAATCGGCCACCTGTGACGGCATCCCGCGCGCTTTGTGTGCCAAAGAAATGGACCGAAATCGTTGTGTGAGGGGGGATGCTTGCAAGTGCGGCAATCTGAGACGGGGGCAGGAGGGGGCAAATGCGTGAACTGTTTGCTAAGCGGCGGCTGCCGCCGCCGAAGCTGCCAAACCCACCACGCACCCGCTCGGTCCTCTGTTGGGCATTGTTACATGGGTTCGAGTCCATGTGGCCCTGCTAACTCCTTTGAGTCCGAAGGCGCAATGATACATTGACACTCCACTAATCGATCACCCGATACGATCTTCACTACTCGATTTCTCAGAGCTCGAGGCCGCCCTAGTGGACCGAATCCGGGCTCATCAACTAAGTCCTAAACTCGTCCAGCCGACTGCTTATCCTTAGTCTTTTCGTTCCAACCGAAATCGGAGGGGATTATGGGAATCGAACCCAAGACCTCGAGAAAACCCGTCCCTTGACGCTATTCAAACGAGGCGCACCAGACATCCCCATCTGTTGGGCATGATGACCGACGCATCGGGTTGTCATGATTCAAGCGCCGCCGGGCCTTTGTGTGCTTTGTGTGCTTACTTGCATGCTGCTGTTTTACTCCTTGATTGCCGCCGTGCAGTGGGAGATCGACACCAACAACCCGGTGTGGCAGATCATCCGGTGGACGGTGTGGCGCAGCCCCATCGTGCGGCTGGAGGGGTACGACACATACATCCTGGTGCGTGGCGTGGCGTGGCGTGGCGTGCGGTGCATGCTGCGCGGCCCTGCCGTACTTGTGCATCGGAGGGGAAGTGTGTTGGGTCGCTCGTCGAACCCCAGATTGAGGTGGACCACCCCGTAGAACCAGCCAGACGTGATGCCAATCCTGAGCGAGGCGGGGGCCACAAAACCCACCTACCAATCCAAACAGCCCCCGAGCCATTCTCTTACCTCCTTCCCTCCCGGTTTCTTGTTTTCCTTGAAACAGGTCATGTACGTCATGGTCGCCTGCGTCTTCCTGTGTGTGCTGGGGCTGGCCTGGCTCACGGTGCGTGCGCGCGTGGGTGCATTTCTGGGCGGGTTGGGTTGACTGCTGGGGTCGCCGAACCCAGCCAGCTATACTAGCTATACCCGATCGAATGACGGAAAGGCTGACAGGGGTGGCTGGGCGAAGCTCATGACTGCTTCAGGCCCTCACCGCTGCCTCGCCCCCCTCCTCGCTCCACTCCCCCCCTCCTACCTGCCAACGTGTGCGTGCCCGCCCAGATTGCGATGCGGCGCCAGGAGCAGAGCAAGTGGCTGAAGCGCGCGGCGGTGGCGCTGCACATCCTGTTCGACATCATCTTTGTTTGGTGCGTGTGCTTTGCGTGGCTGGGGCGCTGTACGTATGTGTTGTGTGTGCCAGAAACACACACACTCGCTGGCACGCTGCCCACAAACGGCGGCCATGCATACTGCTGCCACGGACGACCGCGCGCGACAACACCGCCCCAGCGCCGTGCATCGCCAAATGCAAACGCTGGTCATGCGTGCCTCTCACCTGCCACTCTCTAATCCCTCCCCTCTGCCTTTCCCCTCGGCCCACCGCCGCAACGCACGCAGCTGCTACGCATCTTTCTTCGATTACTTTGTGTTTGCCGCCAACTGCGACTACCTCGGCAACATGGAGCATGTCTACTTCAAGGGAGTCAGTGAGTGATGAGTTATTGTGAAAAAGACGTACCGTACTGCTTGCCCGGCGGCCTAACCTCCTGCGTACTGGAACTACTGGCCAGGGGAACCCCTACCTACTGACCATGCATGCATAACGCACTGTTCTCTGCTGGGCCGATGCTGCCTGCCACGCCTTCTGCCTGCCTGCAGTGTGTTTCCAGATGCCTCACATCCTCCACTTCTTTGTGGCGCTCACCACGGCGCTCATATTCTTCGTGGTGACGGCGCTCATAGTGCGTGCGCGTGGCTAGATTGGATTGGATGGATGGAGGCGGGGGGAGGGGGCTGCGGCGGTGGAGGGCGGTGGAGGGAGTGGAAGCAAGGAGGAAGTCAATGCGCGCGGAAGCACACACGGCGGCCGGCGCACATCTTTACCTGCTGACGAAGTTCACGAGTACGGGCGCAGTAACGGGTGCAGTTGCGCACATCACACCACGCCACGCCCACACTGTCAGTCGCTGTGGCCCATTCACAACACCCAATGCGCGCACCCCACATGCACCCGACGCCGCCCACAGATCATCGCGTCATCGGATCTGAACCCCGTGGCTCGCGGCTTCCTGGCCTCGCCGGCTGTCTACCCCCGCCTCAAGGTGCGTGGGCCACGTGCAGCAGGCGGGCGCCTGGTACCTGCTGATGGTACTGCTCCCTGTGCGTGCGTGCTGCCGCTCGATCGGCCACAGCAGTTGCTTGGAAACCTCATTACCGCTTGCGGCCCTCTCACACCTGCCTACCTCCACTGATGCTGCTACCACACAGATTCTGTGCGCCAAGGCGGTGTTTATCATTTCCGCCGCCTGCCTCAACTTCACCGAAAAGGTGCAAGTGGTGGTCAGCGTCATATGTGAGCAGGGGTAGCTGGGGAAGCGGACCCTGGATGGACGTATGGATCGGGGTCGGCTGGGGCGTCGGGTGCGTGGGTGCATGTGGCTGGGGGTGGGGGCTTCAGGCCGGCGGCTGCTTCGGCTACAAGTAGAGGGCTCGGGGTCCATGATCCGTCTAAGCCATACACTCAGCGCATTTCAGCTCGGGTTTGTAACCCACACGCACACTCACTTCGCGACGTGCAGGTGTGGGGCTGATCTGCTGGTGGAACTTTCGGAAGGTGCGTGTAGTGCGTGGCGGCGTGGCTCGCCGGATCTTCTACAGTCACACGCGATTCCTCCTCCGCTGGCGGCCTGCTGCCCTGCCTGCGTCGTGCGCATTAACGGGCGACCCCAACTCCCGAGTGCCCCTCGCTTCCTGCTTCACCCCCAGGCCCACCCCCTACCCCCACCTACCCCCCGCAGCTGCCCTTCTACCGTATGCCCATCAACGTCGTCTGGTGCTCGCTGTGGTTCGGCATCCTGTACACCGCCGTGCTGCTGTGCGTGCTGGTGTTCCACGAGCCCGACACCCTGGAGTACCAGAAGCAGATGACCATGGTGCGTGGGACGTAAGGCGCTGCTACTACTGCTGGGTGCGGGACGCTACTGGCTATTGGCGGCGGCGGCGCGCCGGCGTGCGTACGTCGGCTGGGGCCCGGGCGGGGACCCATGCACGCCGCGTGCGCTTCACGCGCCGCCGGCATGAATATAGCCCTCACACACGCTCCCAACACCATGCAACTCCACTTGCAATCCCACCTTGATTCCCACACCTCCCGCACCATTGCTACTTTCGTATTACCTCAGAATGTGCTGTACGGCGTGTGGCCGGTGGTGGCGGGCGGCATGGCGCTGTGCGCGGCGCACGGCTGGTGGGCGATGCGGCCGGCCAAAAAGTTCAAGGACCTGGACCCCGGCACCAAGCTGACCAAGGTGCACAAGTGAGTTGTGACTAGTAGTACCGCCGGTTCGTAGTGACCTGCCGTCCCTCGCTTCTTCCGTGCTAGTGGGCCCACCGCCACCTTTGGGTCTATTGGATCCTGTCTGGTGGCGGCGGCCGCTGCCGCTTTGCGCCCAATCCACGTGTCCTCCATGTGTAGCCGCTCGCTCCTTCGGTGGCTAGAGGTCCACCGCCACCTTGGGGTCCTGTCTAGTGGCGGCGGCGTTCCTACCCCACCCGGATGTCCTACCTTACTTGCCCACCGACCCCATCGCATGCTGTGGTTCCAAACGCCCACCCGCCCTTCCATGCGTGTCATCGCTTGCTGCGTGTGTATGCGCGTGCGTGTGCATGCGTGCCTGCGTGCCTACCTGTCGCTGCAGGTTTGCCGACCCCTACGAGGTGGAGGTGCTGGCTCGCGTCATGCGGGAGTGGGACATCGACGGCGTGGTGGAGCAGGAGGCGGCGCGGCACGGCGAGGTGGTGATCAAGGCCGGCATGCAGACATTCCCCAACCACCCCTACCTGCTCATCCTGTGAGTCGTACGTGCGTGCTGGCTGGCAGTGACTGCACGCTGTGCTAGCTGTGCCCAAGCGTGGCCATAACCATCCAGGGGCACACGCACGCACAAGGCAGAGTGGCAGACACGCATGCAGCCCACCCTCTTGTCATCCAAACTCAACCACCGCCTTACTTGCTTCCCACCTCCTTTACCTAATGATGAAACCCCCTCCACCTTCTCCACGCCCCACCATTCCCCACGCACCACCACCCGACGCGCGCTGCTCATCAGCTACGCCAACTTCCTGCTGGAGGTGCGCAAGGACGGCCCCGCCAGCCGCACGCAGCTACAGCTGGCGGGCAAGCACGCCCCGGGCATGGTGGAGCGCTACCAGGTAGATTGGATGGGAGAAGCATCACTCGGGCACACTCCCGCTACTTGATTGGGCCTTTTCCCCTGTGTTGGCTCTCTCTCTCTCTCCCTCTCTCTCTCTCTCTCTCTCTCTCTCTCTCTCTCTCTCTCTCTCTCTCTCTCTCTCTCTCCCCGCCTTCACACAAATCCCTTCGCCTTGAATGTCTCTCTAACCCACACACGCACACGCGCACACACACGTGTACGAACGCTGCCCCAAAACAGATCTTCTGCACCAACGAGGCCTCCAAGCGCCTCAAGGACAGCCAGGAGGGCGGCATGGACCTGCAGGCCTACATCGAGTTCAAGAGGAACTACAGGTGGGCGGCTGGGTGGGTGGGTGGGTGGCTGTGGGCGGCTGGCTGGGTGGCTGGATGGATGGGTGAGTGGGTGGATGGGTGGCTCGGACCAGATTTGGAGAGGGACAGGCTTACTTGCAGCAAGCATTCCGTCCCACTGGCCTCACGCAACTGGCACGCATGCACCCACCCTACGCACCAACGCCGCCACAGGGCGGTCATCCGGGTGCACCGCGAGGTGCTGCTGCTGCAGGCGGACCTGTGGCGCGTCTGCCTCAAACCGCGGCTGCACGTGGGCGACATCGACAAGGCCATGGACGCCATCGACAGCGCCGCAGCCCGGGCCCTCCAGGTGTACAAGAGGTGGGATCGCTAGGGGCGCCCGTGTGCATGTGTGCGTTCCTGCTGTCGCCGTGCACTGGCCCGTGCGTGTGTGTGCTGTCGTGCAAAACCCCAAACACACCAACTGTCATTGGAGCAAGGTCGGCACCCCATCAGCGGCGGGGCGTGAACGCGAATCGTTTCAGAATCCGGCGCCCTGTCCCGAACAACTAACAATTGACGCGATGCGCACACAGGGTGCTGGAGCGCTACCCCGCCAACGGCAAGCTGCTGCACTGCTACGGCAAGTTCCTGGAGGACGTGAAGCACGACCCCGCGGGCGCAGCCAAGGCGTACGGCGATGCGAACCGGGTGAGCGAATCACGCCTTTTCCAATCCGCCGGGTTTGGGGTGGTGACAAGGGATGTCATGGTAGCGTGATTGGGGTTGATTGATCCGGGAATCCATCAAAGTCTTTCCCCACGCTGCTCACGCTCGCTACGCTCACCACGCAACACCCGCTCCCGCTCTGCCCCGACACGTATGCACGTGTGCACAGAACGGCGGCTCGGACGCACTGCTGTCGCTGGACCTGTCGGGCGTGCAGGGCGAGGGCGCGGGCGGCGCCAAACCCGAATTCTTGACGTCCATGAGCATGGAAGATGCGGTTGTGGTGATCAGCGCCGACGGCACCATCATGATGTGCAGCCAGGTGCGTGGCTGGCGCGCGCGAGTAAACGGTGATAAGGGGTGCTGCTCTGCTTGCTGCATGAACGAGCTCAACGCCCCAGCAGCCACGGCTGGATGACGTGCGCTCGCTATCCTGGACACAAACAAGGAAACCCCAATCACCCACAACACACCCATCCCCGCACCCGCCGCCGCACAGGCCGCCACGACCATGTTCGGCTACCCCAAGAACGAGATGGAGGGCGCCAACGTGGCGGTGCTGATGCCGCAGCCCTTCAGCCAGCGCCACGCAGGCTTCATACAGGTGGGGCCGTGCGGGCGGGCGCGCGGGTCTTTGCTTGATTGGGTGCGGCCGCAGTTTGCCTGCTTGGTCAGTCGTGGGCGCGTTGCTTTGCGGCGGTGCGTGGCAATGCCATTCCATTTCCGTTGCATTTGTAACTTTGGAGAAGGTATTTCCACAGCGGCACGTGCGGACCGTATGCCGTGAACCGACGACACGGCCTATCCACACTCATTATTGATTGTGTGCTTGCGTGCCGTACGCGTGCCGTACGCGTGCCGTACGCGTGCCGCTGCGCACATGTGTACGTACGTACGCAGCGCTACACGGCCGGCGGCGAGCCGCGCATCCTGGACAGCGTGCGCGAGGTGGTGGCGCTGCACATGGTGGGTGGGTGCGGATAGTGCGGGTGCGGCCGAGCGCGCCTGCAAGATGATCGGGCTGACACGGGCGGGGAAGCAAGGAGCTGCCAATGACATACACATGCTCTCGCTCCTGCCTCCATACATACGCCCGCCCCTTATATGTATGTCCGCCGTCGCCATTCTGTACTGTTTCATTCGACCAGGAGCGCTACGTGTTCCCGGTCGAGCTGTGTGTCACCAAGCTGAGCGGCACCGGCACTGACAGGTGGGTGGGTGCGCATTCGACACGTGCGCATGCCGCAGTATATATTGTACAACAGCAGCTCGCACCCTAGCTACCTGCCGGCTGCCTGCATGCGATACGCACGCAAGGTCATGCGCGCACGCACGCACAGACGCGCCAAGCAGGCCGCCGGTGAAGCCAAAGCTGCACGCACCCTGGCTATCCTGCCAGCCTACCTGCATCACAAACTGATGGGCGCTGACCAGCACGATCCGCCCACACACCCTCACTCGCTCACAGCATCTTCCTGGGCGTGCTGCGCCCTGTGCCGCCCGACGTGCGCAACCTGCGTGCCTGGATGAGCCCCAACGGCGTGTTCCTGTGCGGCGACCAGGGCTTCGCCTCCATGTGCGGCCTGGGCGAGGGCGAGCTGGTGAGCGTCAGCGCGGCGCAGCAGTCGGGCTGTGCCAGGGGATGTGGTTCACGCACATGCATGCAGCAAGGGTAGACGCGCGTGGTGAAGGGCGCGACCCTCCGCTGCATACTCTAGTTCCACTTGATTACGGTACGATGTTGCTTGCTTGGAGGGTCGCGCATGGAAATGCTCACACCATACATGCCGCCAGCAGTAGTTCAGCCCCTGTCGAAGCCATTTCCCCACCCATCCCGCACCCTCCTCTCGCATTCTTCCCCCTACCTGCCGCCTCCGCCACCTCCGTCCCACGCGCGCCATCACACCCTCCCCCTCCCCCTCCCCCACATACACAAACACACCCAGGTGGGCCGCACGCTGGTCTCGCTGGTGGCGCCCGACAGCGTGTCCGCGGCGGAGGAGCTGCTGGACCGGGGCCGGGAGGCGGGCATGGGGGCGCTGATGAGCGGCGCGGTGGCGGGCGAGCTGCGGCTGAGCCACCGGTTCCTTGACCCGGTACCCGTGGCGGCGACGCTGGGATTCGCGGGTGCGTGCGTACGGGAGTTTTGATGAGTGGCGTTCTGCGGTGTGTCTGCGTGCGGGGCGCGCGGGCGCAGCCGTGTAAATAGAAACGCACGCGTGCGTCCCTCTTGCTGCTCCGTAACCCGCGCGCGCTCATGCATGTGTGTGACCCTGCACCCACCTGCCCCTACTCATTGATTATTATTGCCCGGCCGACACCGGCAGGCACCGACCAGCAGCGCATCCTGGTGCTCAACTGCCGCCGCACCGACGGCCTGACCGGCACCATCCTGGTGGTCGACACGCGGCTGCGGCTGCGCTTCGCCTCCGCCGGCGTCAGCGCGCTGCTGGGCTACCCCGCCCGCAAGCTGGCGGCCATGCGGCTGGACCAGCTGCTGCCGCCGCCGTACAACACACTGCACGCCAAATGGATCCGGGTGAGCGAGCCCATGATTGGCACTGCGTTCGTTTTTTTCCACGCGTTAGGAACTGCACTAGAAACTGCGTTAGAAGCGACAAGCAATGCATGGGCCAAATAAACACGCCGCTACCTAACCTATCTAGCAATGGACGGTACGTGGTTGCGTGTCGCTGCAGGACCCCCCCGCCAATGCGCCACCCACCAGCTGCCGCGCGGGCGCGGTGGTACACCTGCTCAACGACGCCTCCAACCGAGTGCCGGTGCGCGTGCGCGTGCACACACACACCGACACGTCCGGAGCCACGCAGCACATTGCCGAGGTGGGCGGGCAAGCGAGGGCAGGATGAGCGGCCTGCCTGCCGCATGGGCAGGGTGGGCATGCGGGGTTTCTGCTTGGATTTCTGTGGTGGCGCACCGCCGTGTGTGCGCTCGGTGCGCCCTGACTGATGACATGCTGGCTGCGAAACATGATGACTGGATGGCTCAACTTGACACGTATCCACCGCCCGCACATGCAGATTGAGAAGGTGCCGGCGGATGAGGAGATGGAGGAGAAGCGGCTGGTCCTCACCGTGGACTTCAAGGGTGGGGTGGGGTGGGGTGGTGGATTGGAGTGGTGGGTGGGGTGATCACGGTGATGGGTGATGGCCTGATGGGTGAGGTATGGTGGGCCAGATGGGCTGTCCCCGCTCGCCCGTTATCGCCATCATCGCGCAGCCATCGCTCGATCCACACGCGGCCGCCGCATGATGACCAATCCACACCGGCAGACTCGCTCCGGGCTCCCGAGTCCCGAACCGAATTACGCCTGCTGCTGCCACACACATACACCCGCAATCGATCAACTTGTGCAGGCGTGGTGCGGTCGGTGTCGCGGCCCGAGTCCGCGCTGTTCGGCTTCCCGGCGGCGTCGCTGCTGAACACCAACCTCTGCGACTCCATTGACATCTTCTCTGAGGTAACGCATGTAGGCAGCACGTGGGCTTTAGGTTTAAAATAAAATAGGGAGTGATGATACCTCGGACATCTTTTTTTCCAAAACCCAGATTTCTGCTGCCGGCACTGTCCCGACCTGCTGCTGTCCCAATCCCAAACCCTGAAACACAGTGGCGGGAGCGCAACGGCATCTCGCAGCTGCAGATGCTCATGCTGGCGCTGCTGGACAAGGAGCAGGAGATGCCGGGTGCGTGAGTGCATGGGCGTGGGCGGGGGGGGGAGGGGTGCGCGCGACAGGTGTGCAAGCACTGGTTGGTGCATGCGGGCTAGCGGGGCGGTACTGCTGCTGGTCGATATCCTTACCGGCAACTTCAACTACTTGACGCGGGCAAGTAAGGGCCTGATGGATGGACGGACCACGCGCACGCACGCATGCAGGCTCGTCGTGGCGTGTGCGCGTGCGGGAGCCTGCGGAGGACGCCGGCGGGCAGCAGGCTGATATCAGTGGCGGGGACAAGCTGCTGCCCACCAACGGCCCCAGCCTCACCCGCAGCGGCTCCCGGATCAAGGGGCCCCAAACGGCAGCCAAGTCGGCCTGCATGCAGGTGGGCATTGTGGAGGCATGGTTGTCGCGGCCACAGCTACTCGCCGACGCGCTACTACTGCTGGGTGTTTGAACTGTCACCCACTTTTACAGGTGGAGGTGGATGACGAGCAGGACGCCGGCGGCGGCGGCACCAGCACCAGCGGCGCCGCAGAGCAGCAGCTGGGCGTCAGCGGCCCGCGGCTGCGTGTGGTGCTGTGGCGGCGCGACCTGCTGGCAGGCGTGGTGGAGCTGGACGAGGGGCTGGTGGTGCGGCGGGCCTCGCCCGGCGCGGGGCTCATCGTGGGTCTGCCCGCCAGCGCCATGGGCAAGAAGCCGCTCAGCAGGTGCGTGGGTGGGTGGCTGGGTGGGTGGGTGGGCGGCTAGGTGGGTGGGTGGGTGGGTGGGTGGGTGGGTGGGTGGGTGGGTGGGTGGGTGGGTGGGTGGGTGGGTGGGTGGGTGGGTGGGTGGGTGGGTGGGTGGGTGGGTCGGTGGGTGGGTGGGTCGGTGGGTCGGTGGGTCGGTGGGTGGGTGGGTGGGTGGGCTGGCGAGCGAGGCGGGCGGGCGGGCTCGCCGATTCGTCTCTGCCGATTCGTCTCCCCAGCCACGCGCCAGTCGAGGCCAAGCCGTGTCGCGCGCGTGGGCGATGGGTGCCTGCTGCCTGCGTGCTGTCCGCCGCAACGCCAAAATCCACGAACCCTGCCTAAGCCCGAAAGACTTGCTGTCTCTGTGATCACAAACGCGCACCAAACTCCGCCTGCACCCCACCCTGCCGTTTTGTCTCCCCACCCTCGCTCGATCGCCTGCTGCCGCCCTGCCTCCCAACCGTACGGCCATCATCCATCCATCCATCCACCCAGGTACCTGGACATCCCCAGTGACCCCAAGCTGACTTGGGAGGGCCTGGTCGCCAGCCAGGGCCGCGGCGGCCACCACCACGCCAGCGCCAACAAGAAGAGCGCGCTCAAGGCCGGCACCGCGGCGGGCGGCGCGGACCGCGGCGTTGTGAGCCCCGTGATGGCCTTCGTGGGGCCGCACCCCGACAGCGGCACCATGAGGTGCGTGGCTGATGGGCACGTGCGTGGTCTGCTGCACGATCTATTCGCCCGCTGCATGGCGCTCGTTGAATGGCTGCCTGTTTAACCCAGCATTGCCTTTCTCTGGCGGAACAGTCTACACACACACAAACACACTGCATCGTCACGTCACCATGCCGCCGCCTCCGCCGCTACTGCCGCCGCGGCTGCCGCATGCAGGCTGCTGATCCAGGGCGTGCAGACGCTGGGCCCCGGCGGCCGAGCCAAGATCACCCTGACCCTACGTGAGCACACACGCACGCACACCGCCAGCCGGCTGCATGACAGCTGCTGCAACCCAGCAAACCCAGCTGCCGGCGGGTTTGCTCGGTTGCACGCGTCCTGTCTTCTTGACACCCGTCCGTGCATGCGTGTGTCCGCCCAGCCTGCTGCCAACACACTACTATTTCCCTGAACAACCCTCCATGCGTTCGCTCGCTCCCCATCCCATCCGCAGGCCCCGACACCACCTTCACCGGCGCCCGGGCCAACCTGATGCGGGTGCTCAAGCTGGACGCCGCCTCGGTGGCGGCCGCGTCCGTTGCCGACGATGCCGCCGTCTCCGAAGCCGCCACCTCGCACCGCCACGACCACCACCACCGCCACCACCATCACCGGCGAGGCTCCTCCGAGGAGGCAGGCAGCGCCGACGACACCGAGGAGCGGGACCGGCATCGGCTGATGATGAAGGGCAGCAAGTCCTCCAGGGCGGTGGTCTCCTCGGCAGCCGCAGCTACGGCAGCAGGCCAGGCGGCGGGTGCGGAGCCCACCACGGCCGCCGCCAATGGGCATGCGCTTGACCACCTACTGGCGCACCCGCAGCAGCACCCCGCGGTGGCGGGCGCGGCTGCGGAGGCCAAGGTGAGCGGCAGCGACACCAACACCAACTCCGTCGATGCCGACGCGCGCCGCCGTGACAGCAGTGACGGCGAAGACGCGGCTGGCGCCGGCGGCGACGGCAGCCATCGTGACAGCTTTGCTGGCGGCAGCGACGCCGGCGGCCACGCACTGTCTGATAACGCGGCGGCGGCGGCCGCCGCCGGCATCCACCGCCGCGCCTCCAGCAAGTCTGACTTCGTAGCGCAGTGGGTGCGCACGCTCACACACGGCGCCAGCGGCGCCCTGCTGGCGGCCGGCGGCGGCTCGCGCCCGGGCAGCAGCGGCGGCGCCGCCGCCGCCGCCGTTGGCGGTGACGGCCGGCCTTGCAGCCACGGGGGCCTGCAGCACCACGGGCATAGGCATGGCGGCGGCGGGCACGGCAAGCTGCTGTCGGGCGGGCTGGAGGCGGTGCCGGAGGACGCGGTTGCGGAGATGCTGGCAGCGACCACCCAGAAGTCGCAGACGGGTCGCGGCCTTAGCGGCCGAAGCGCCGAGGGTGCCGCCGCGGAGGAGGAGGCTGGTGGTGGCAGCGATGATGATGGCGAGCGGGGCGGCGGCGGCCGTGTGGGCGCCAAGGACTCGGGCCTGTACGGCGACGAAGAGGGCGTCGGGGGCGCAGCAGGCGGCGGTGGTGACAACAAATGGGAGAAGGGTAGCGAGAGCGGCGACAGCAGCGCCGAGGGCAGCCAGGCCACCAGCGGCCTGCACAGTGAGTCTGGGCGGGTGTGCATGTTTTCCTGATGTGCATGATTGCGTGATTGTGCACACGTATGCATGTGCACCCACGCAAGTGGACATCGCGCCACGCACGTCCTCGCCGGAGAGCCCGACAGCCCGGCAGCCGTAACGCCTCCATCCTACCGTACCCTCCTCGAATCACATCCACACAGGCATGGGCGACGCCAGCTCGGTGTCCGAATTCATGATCGACACCCGCCGCGGCAAACTGCTCAAGGCCCTGAACAAGTGAGTGGGTCATCCCTGGCTGCGGCGTCCACTGGCTGCACAAACGCACCACTCATATCATATCGTCTTCAACCACACAGACACACGCACACTCGCAAATCCCCAAAAGGCTATCAAGCAGTGTGTATGCCCCCAACAATGCACGCATGCACACGCACGCACGCACGCACGCACTCCCTCCTCACAGGCTGGTGCTGGGCGCCTCTCTGACCGCGCCCCTGGACCGGCTGCGGTACCACTCGTACGGTGTGCTGCTGGTGATGCTGCTGGTGCACGTGGTGTGCTTCGTGCTGGTCAAGGTGGGCGGCAGGGAGGGAGGGAGGCGGTAGGGGCCGGCGGGGAGGCGGAGGCAAGGGCGGAGGGAGGGGGGGAGGCAGCGGGGAGGGAGCCGGAGGGAGCCGGCAGGAGGCAGGGACGGGGCCGGGTGGAGGCGGAGGGAGCCGGAGAGAGCTGGAGGGAGTGGGGAGGCCGGGCCGGTCGGCCCTCCCTCCGGCTCGGGGCGAGAAGGAGCCGGAGGGAGGGACGCAACCCCCTCCTCACCGTCCCTGCCAGCACAATCCACCGTTGCTGCTCGCATGGCCCTGCCATCTGCCCTGCCCTGCAGACGGCGCTGGTGTCGCAGCACGAGCACGTTTACATGGTGCACCGCCAGGCGCTGGGTGGGTTTAAGCTCCGGGCACTCCGTGCGTGCGTGCATGCGGCCAGCAGCTGTACTGGATTTGTGGATTTGGGGCGTGCGTCGATGCACCGATACGGTATTCGATCACCGCACAGCCCCTTCCTTCCATCCCCACCCCAACACACCCCAATGCACACACACTCGCTCCCCGCCACACACTACACACGCAGCCATGGACCGCGCGCAGCTGCTATCCTCGCGCGTCATGATGGGCGCCTTCTGCGAACGGCCCAACATCACCGCCAAGGTGTCGGCCTGCGTCAACACCATGAACTACACCGTGGGCAAGTGAGTCGACCTGCCGCCGCTAGCTTCCGTGTGCTCGCTAACGCACTCGAAGCGGCCGCCAACATGCATGTGAAACGTCGTGTCAGTCTCTTCTGTATGTATGCCCTGTGCAAAGCTGGTACGAAAAGTTCATAAGAGATGTACCATCACAAACTAAAAAAACAGGATCATCGAGAACATCGGCATGATGGAGACGTTCCACCAGGAGATCTACCTCGGCATCACGGGCCTGCACCAGCTGGAGGGCGCCGCCTACGACACCTGGACCCGCCCCAACATCACCTACCGCATGTGAGTGCGGCCGGCAGCAGGGGTGCAGCAGGGGTGCAGCAGCCTGTGTGCGGCCGCCCGCTGCTGCGTGTGCAGCAGCCTGTTGGATGTGTGGCCTGCTGTGTGGGGCGCGAGGGAATGAGGGATGGGATTCGTGTGGCACACCGTGCTGCGCCGTGCGTTACGCCGCAATGCCGTAACGCCAAACTCCACCTACCCCTAACCCCGCTGCCCCCACCCACACCCCCGCACTGCTATCTGCACGGCCCCGCAGCTTCATGGACACCAAACCCAAGCAGGTGCAGAGCGCGCAGGCGGGCGTGTGGCAGCTGGGCAACCGCTTCATCGCCACGGCGCGCGAGGCCGTTTACTACCTGCCGCGGCTCAAGGCAAACTACAGGTTGGAGTATGTACAGGGTTTGTTGATGAGCATCAATAGCATTGACATGGTTCCTGAGTCCTCAGCAGCACGGCTGGCGCAGCCGGCCAGTGGAACAGCCATCGGCAGTCAAGCGGTGGCGGACCTGCTTACTCGCTCGGGTCTTCCGCACCCACGCACGCTGCTGCAGATTCCACCGCACATCTGAGTTCCTAGTCTACAACGGGCTGTGGCCGCTTTTCGAAGGCTACTGCCGCTCGCTGGAGGACCTCATGCAGGCCGCCTACGACTCCATCCAGGTCATGCAGACGGGTGCGTGGCTGGGTGGGTGGGCGCGTGGGGTTTGTGGGGTTGGAGGAACAGGGCAAGCAGGGGACACTGGCATTCCCGATCCGTGACGGGGGGTGGGGTGGGTGGGAGCAGGGAACGGAGACCAGTGGGAGTGGTTGGGAATGGGCGGGTAGACTGTTGATTGGCGCCGGCGGGTGCGGCGGGCTTCCCTGTCTTCCCTTCTAACAACTCCAAAGCCAACTGTGCTGCTGCACGCGGCATTGAGCGGTGTGGCCGGCCACCTGCCCAACACCGATACATTCATGACGAAGCTCGTTTGTCCGGTGCCGCCGCCGCCGCCGCGCATGTGCGCGTGCAGAGCTGATTGTCCTGATGATCGTGGAGGCCGTCATCATCCAGACGCTGTGCTCCGTGTACCAGGTGCGTCATCAACTCATCACACACACACATGTCACACTAACGCGGGTAACGCTTACCTGCTGAGGGATTGCTGTCAACATTATTACCCTCCCATCCCCGCCACACCCACCCACCTGCTGCCCCTCTCCCCACGCACGGCCACACACACACACCGCCCCCATTGGGCATCGGCAGTTCACATATTTACAAAAATAACCATCACATGCACGGCAACCACCCTATCCCTTGCTTGTCTAGTTTAGCTTGGTTTAGATTGGGCTGGTGTTCACCCCCACCCCCACCCCCCGCAGTTCTTCCTGGTGCGGCGGGTGGAGCAGGCACGCATGCTGGGCGTGCTGGCCATGGTGGGCCTGCCCGCGCCCGTGCTGCGGCAGATGGCCAACAAGCAGGTCAAGGTGGGTCGGGTCGGCCTGTTTGCATGGGTTCTGCGAGCGAGGGTGGCAGCTGCTCTTTAGCTACTCATGCGCGGTGGGGATGCTGGTGGCGAGCATCCCATCCATCAACGCACACGCTCGCGCCCTGGGTTTGTTTTACCTCCAATGTCTGCATGCTCGTCCGGGCGCGACACCAGGTTGGCGATGGCAGCGATGACGAGAGCGATGATGATGACGGCAACCGCAGCAACAACGGCGACGAGGACCGTGACAGCAAGCCAGCTGGGGACACCCGGGCCGCCGCCCCTGGGGGCGGCGGTGGCGAGAAGGGGAGCAAAGTCCGGGGAGACGGGAGCTCAGATGAGGAGGAGCAGGTGGCGGCGGGCGGCAGGAATGCTGTTGGCAAGGCGGCGGCGGCGGGTCGTGAGGCGGCGGGCGGCATGCAGGCGCGCTTCAGCTCTGAATTGCCGGCGCCGCCCGCCGCCGGCAGCGGCAAGCCTCTGACGATAGAGGTGCGTATGGCATGGCGGCGGCGGGCGCTTGAGCTCGTGGGGGTCAGCTGTGGCAAGCAATTTAGTGAGGTACAAACCACCAGATGTGAACCCACATCCCAAACTTCACACTGACGTGCATCCATCCACCCATCCAATACTGTATTAATGCCATCGCCTGAAGGCCGGCCCCGCCGTCACAAGCGCTCTGGCCTCCGTGTTCCACAAGGGCTCGGGCTCGGGCGGCCTGAAGCTCAAGTCCTCACCCTCGGCTATGGCAGCCGCTGGTGCGCGCCGCCGCGGCCAGCACAAGCCCAAGCGCCACAGCGGCATCGTCATCAGCGGCCGGCTAGTCATTCCCTCCGCCGCCAACATCATGCGCTTCATGGTGCGCCCCTAGCGTAGCGCCTGATATGCCACCGTCCAAGCGCTAGCGAGCTAGCGCTTGGACGGTGGCATATCAGCAGGATTCGAGTAGGGTCTGCGAGCAGGATTCTCCGCACAGCACCACACAGCGTCCACACACCATTTCGAATCACGCGACCGCGCACGTGCTCACAATGCATGCGTATGTGCACATGGGTGCACCGCGCTGTTTCCGTGCATGCGTGCAGGTCCCTTTCCTGCTGTGGAACATCGCGGTGATCGTCATCTACGCGCTGTCGGTGGTGATGCTGAAGGACATGCAGGGCCCGCTGGCGTCACTCAACATGGTGCGTTGGGTGGGGCGGGTTGCTTGGGTGGATGGTTGGGTGGATGGTTGGGTGGATAGGATGGGGTCACGGGATGGGGTACGCCCGTGGGTACCGCATCTGCGGCAAGTCCTCGCCGTACCTGCATCACTGTACAGCACCGTACATCACTGCCTAGAGACCCCTGCCATGCGTATGCACGCCCGGCTCGCTCTTCCTCCGTCCTGTCTTGCTGACATGTGACCGTGCGCCGACCTCCCTGGTGACCGCGCACGCAGGCCTCACACGTGATCTTCCGATACACCCGGATCCGGTCAGGTACGTGCCTGGCCTCTTACTTCCTGGCTCCTCGCCATAGCTGTTGCCAGGGGTGTACGGTTGTAAGGTGTGTCTTCATGGGCGTTCACAGCGGTTAGGCCCTGTGCCAGCAAGCTTGTTACTGCGTGCGCGGTGTTCGGTGTGCGCGGTGCCTCTAACCTAACCGCAGCCGCGTTTGGGATGGTGGCAAATGACGACGCGCCCACCAAGGCCTTCTGGAGGGGCATGCTCAAGGTGCGTGCGTGGTGTGTAATTATGATAGCTAGGTTGCATGGCTGCACAACGTGATGACCGAAGCGTGTCTGCGCAGCAGGTCACACCCACCAACTTCCCCACACTTCCACCGTCAGCGCATTGAACATGTCATCACACATCACTCATCGCATGCACACGTGCGCGCAGGAGGAGCTGCCGCTGTTCGTGAGCGAGTACGACTCACTCATGTACGGCGGTCTGGCGCTGAGTCAGGTGCGTGCGTCGATGGATGGTGTCAATCAGGTGGTCGCACCGAGTGCTGCTCGCTGGATCGCACTTGCCCCAACTGCTACCCCTGACACGGACCCCTTGCTAGCTACCCGTCACCCCCTGCCGCCTGCGTTCCTTCCCGCCGAGCGACCCATCCGCCGCCGCCTGTCTGCGTGCCGCAGGTCAACGACTCCCACCCCATCGCGGCGCCCGCCTCCACCTTCGCCTCCTCCGCCTTCTCCGCCAGCTTCTTCCGTACCAAGCGGTGTTTCCGCTGGGACCCCAAGAACTGTCTCGCCACCACCAGCCCCTACTACACGGTGCGTTGGGCGGTGCGTTAACAGTCATGAGGGGCAGACGCCGTGGGCAGACGCCCGAACCTTTACATAGGCATCGGGGTTAAGGGCCGGGCGTCTGGCCCAGGCATTGTTGCCTGGCCCTGTAACATCGAAACCGCTGCCATAGGATAGTTGCATTGAGTTGCAGTGCGTTGCGTGGACGGGGCGCGGCGTTGTGGTGCGTTGGGCGGGGCGGGGCGGGGCGGGGCGGGGCGGGGCGGGGCGGGGCGGGGCGGAGCGGGGCGGGGCGGGGCGGGGCGGTGGGTGAGGCGCGGCGGTGCGGTGCGGTGCGTTGGGCGCGGCGGTGCGGTGCGTTGGGCAGTGCGCGGCGGTGCGGTGAGGTGCGGTGCGTTGGGCGGGGCGGGCCGGGGCGTTGGGCGGGGCGGGGCGGGGCGTTGGGCGGGGCGCGGCGGGACGGGGGAGCGTCCAGCCGTGTGGGTGGCGAACGGGATGGAAGTATAGTTTCGATCGTTAGACGATGCGCAGCCTACCGATAGCCCCGCCGCCCGCGCACGACTTCCCGCCGACCCTAGGTGAATTCCTACGCCCCGCCACGCGCCACGGCCCCCCAATGCTTACCCGGCATCAACCACACACCAACCACCCAGCCCACCACCCAATCAACGCACCACCCAACACCCCCCCCCTACCCATCCAGGTGTCCCGCAACGGCCTGGACGGCATGGTGCGGCGCGTGATCACGGAGATGACGCTGCTGTCGCTGGATGACGACCGCGACGCGGTTTACAACAAGTCGCGGTACGACTACATCCACATGGTGAGTGCCGTACGTGTCGTACTTCATCACTCGGTGGTCTGGCCGCACTTGCGCTTGGATGTGTGGGTGCTTGTGTGAAGGCAGCTGGTGGCGGGTGGTCGCATGGGCGGCGTGTGGCCAGCGCCACACGGTGGGGAAAGGCATGGGCGGCGTGTGGCGGGCGCAAGCAGCAGCGCGTCGCATGGGCCCGTGCTTGGGCCCGTGCGTGCGCCCGTACGCCCGTGCGGGGTGCGCACACGAGCGAGGCGGCACCAGGCATGTCACGCTGTAATGAATCCATCCAAGCCAACGACCCCGCACGCCGCCTCATGCATCCGCACACCCTTCGAACGGTTCGCTCCTCAACGTACGTGCCGTACGTGCCCGTGCCCCGCCGTACACCAGGTGGGCGGCCGCGACTGCCTGGAGGGGCTGCAGGACGCGGCGCAGCTGTTCGTGGACCACTCCATCGCCGCGTACGACGAGGTGCAGAAGCTGCACACGGTGAGCGAGCGGGCCGTACGGCGGCGGTACGGCGGCGGTACACGTGGCGTGCGTGGCGTGCGTGCGCCCGGAGGCGGGTTGCTTGTTGGGGACGAGCTATGGCCATATATGTGGAGCTGGTTTGAGCGTGTGGAAGCAGTGCATTCGCCTATCTCACGGACCCGGGACCCGCCGGGAATGCAAACCATGCCGCTCATCAAGCAGTGCCGATAACCTATCCATCCACATCGCCCCGCCCTGCCAACCCCTTTCCCGGGATGCATGGACCGCCGCCTTACAAATTGCCTTATGTACGCACGTGCGTGTCCAGATCCTCCTGGCGGTCACCATCGTCTCGGCGGCCCTGTACCTGGTCATGCTGCTATGGCCGCATTGCGCGCGCGTGCAGAGCGACGCGGCGCGCCAGGCCGCGCTGCTCAGCCACGTGCCCCCCGAGACGGACGTCAAGAGCCACGTGCGCTCGGTGTTCAGGCGGTTCTCTGCCGCCGCCTCGCACGACCACAACAAGAGGCGGGCCGTTGACGTGGAGGGAGGGTCGGCGCCGCCGGGTGGAGGCGCCGCGCTGCCAACCAGTTACTTTACGCCCAGGAACAATAAGGTTGTGCCGGTGAAGGCGGGCGCGTAGATAGCTAGTCGCAGGCAGGGCTCCTGTCTTATTTTAGGGGGAATGTCTGGGCCAGATATTCCTGTCCCCTGAAGCTGGACTTTCATGTCCAAGGGGCGGACTTTAGGGTACAAAAAAGTCCAAAAGTCAGGACACGCCACGCCGCGCCCGACTTTTTATGTCCACAGCCAGACATACGCGCCCTATCCCAATGTCTGGATAACAGCCAAAGTGGCTGTTTTATGTCCACAGACATTAAGATACGAGCGCTGGTCGCAGGTTCGATCGTGTGCCTGGTGTGCCATCCCCTGGGTTCTTGATGTTGCCTTACAAGTTGATTACGTATGTTTTACGATCTCTGGAATTACTCCTTGACTCTTTTACCTGCTGCTGGTGGCCGCTTGATGTGATCATGGCATTTGGCAGGAAGATATTTTCGGTGTGTGGTAGGCGGGAAGAATTATTCATGGACACGGGGCAGCCGGTCGTTTCGCGGAGCACATCTGTGGACGTGCGGTTGGTAGGTGGATACATCGTGGCATAGGTTGCAAGGGCGGGCGCGAGTGGCGGCATGATTGGAATGATCTGAATTTTGGTGCACGCACGCACACGGCCTCCCTCCGTCCGGTCGCCCGTACGTCAACTCGTACGTTAGTGATGGCATAGCTCCAGGAAAATTTGCTGCCGGTTACATTTGCCTTGCCATGCGCATGATGCATGCAGGCGCATGTGTGTGTGCCTTGAACCTCGAAATGCTCCATGCGTCGTGTACTGGGTGTTAAATCTGCAGTTTGCACGGGTTGAGCACATGTGCATTTAGCATGCAAAACCCTGGTGCACATGCACACCGTCAAGCACGGCAGGCCTGGTTCAAGGTTCTGGCGTTGGATATGTTGGGTGATTAGTAGGGGTTTCGGTGGGTGGGTGTTATGGGAAGCGTTCGGTACGCGGTAAAAATGCCTGAAGACAACACCCGTGTTGTTTACATAAGTCAGTTCGGTTTGGGTTGGGACTGGAGCGAGGCAGCCTTCATGTGCGTACGTGTGACGACCTAGATTTTTATTCTTGTTCATTCGGTGCTTTACAGCTGAGGTTCACTTGACTTTCCTGTGACATGCGAGGGCCGAGGGCAGTATCAAGCAATAGGGGTTTCCCTGGCAAGCGGCAGCGTGCGCGAATGGGGAGGAATTGCGCGCTGTGTGGGTCCGTGCTGGGTGGCGCGGTGCGGCGCAGAGGAGGTGCGGCGCGTGGTCCCCTGGCGCGGCGCGGTGCGCGGCGCGCCCGGTGCCTGGCGGGTTCACGCGCCGCCAACCCTAGCGAATCTTGAGCGATTCTTATGTTGCTGCTGAGCTGATTTGCTTTGGGTGTCTTAAATCTTAATGACGGGTGTCGTGTCTTTGTAACCAAGTCCTTCTATAGACATAAACACCATGGTGGAAAGAAAGGGGAATGAGCGGGAAATGAGCGAAGGCGCCACGCAATCACCGCTTGCTGCGCCTGCTGTGGCGCCGAACGGGTCATCTGCTTTTTCATTTCTTGGTGTGTGTTGACGCGTTCGCGTCCGTTAGCATTCTTCTACTTTCCGGTGTACGGCCCTGCCTTTGAGATGGGGGGTCCAGGCCTGACCAGGCACGCCATGAAATTACAAGACTGGGCCGCTGTTTGTGGCTAGGTCGCACGGAGGATCGAAGCTCGTACACCCATACATGCCGTGTCAAAGTGCGGGCATGTCCTTGATGTTGCACACATGCTACGAGCCAGCTCGGTGGTGAGAGCAAGTATCAATCAGCAGTAGCACATGAGCCCGTGAGAGTGTCTTGGGGATTACTGGCCGCACCATAGCACCTTCACTCAGGCCAACAGAGACTAAGTAAAGCTGGTGTATGACATCTCCCGTGGCGACGCACTACCAGTGCTGATCAGGGCCCTTGCGTTGCCGGGTCCGGTGCCTGCAGCCAGCGGATGACGACTTTCTGACGGACAGTCCGCCACCACCGCCGCGCGCCCGCCGGCCCGGCAGTGCCCGTATCATGTAGATGGCTTTTGGCCGCGGCGTCTACACAGCGTATATGACCCCTCCCGCGCCATCTACGCCCGGAAAATGTTTCCTAGGGGCACGCCCCCAAAACCCCCAAACCATCTACGCTCCCTGTCTAAAATGCCGCCAAATCCGCCCAAAACGTCTACGCTCCGTAGATGCGCGGCCCCAAACCCCAAAACGTTTTCTCCGCCTTCGGCGGATTTGGGGCAAATTTCTACAGCGTAGATGGAAGATACGGGCACTGCCGCCGGCTCATCAGCAGGACCTTGCTTGCACGTTGGGCCGCCGCTGCGCCATAACGCCACACACGTCTTCCTGTGAGAAAGCCTCGATTCCTTCTCGGGCTTGACTGCTGGCGCACGTATGTACATCCATGCAGCAAAGAGCGGCCCGGTGGCGCTGCTCCCTCAGCAACGGGGGCACCTGCGCTACCTGCTGCCCAGTACCGCACACCGTCCACACACCTAGGGGCTATAGCCCTGAACAGGCCGCCGCGGCAGGCCGTCCATGCACGTCCACACGCACTGCCCACGTGCCGCCGTGCGTTGCGCAACCAATTTACGCCACGCGGCCACACCTCACATCCTACGTCCCAACACTTGAGTCCAGGATCCATTATCATTTCATCATTTGCCCTCGAGCCTAACACTGCCTGATGTGACCAGAAACCTCGCGCCGCCCTATGAGCGCGCAGCCTCAGGGAAATGGAAACACACGGCACACAGCAGTCCGCACCGTTCCCCTGATTCTGCACTGCATTCCTCAGGCCTAGTCGCCCCAATCAATATCTCACACCAGTCTCCAAACCAGGTCCGGCCGCCCGGGTACGTAACTGCATCACCTGCACAGCTAAGTTGGGTTGGGCACCACCGTACTGCTGTCGCATGATAAACACCACAAACAGCGCAATCCTTGCGTTCTTCACCCCACTTCAGCGGTATCACGATGCGCTGTATGCTAGCCACTGCGCACAAAACACGCACACGCTGCGCTGATGTGTGCAAAGCCGAGTACGCGTGCTAGCCAGCCTCTCTCCTGCGCAGCGCGGCACGAGAAGGACACCTGACAGGTGCCTTTAATGTGAGGCGCGCGCGGTCCCGTAGGGAGCTCCCGTACACACGGGCCGTTTGCCCTGCCAAGATATTGGCACCTGATTCATGCCTGCACGCGTTCATCCAGGGCGGTGACCACCCAAGCACTCGCCCCGGACGTCGCGCGACGCTAATCCAGATCGCGTCCGCGCTCGACCGCCGGTCCTCGCACGGCCCGACCCAGCGCCATCCCCCCCGAGCGCCGTATCTCTTTCTCTCTACCCGCATTCCAGCTCCCCACGCTTTGGCACGCGACCTGTCTCGCCTTGCGCCCAGCGCCATGTTGCGCCGTGTGATTGCGTCGTCCATGAAAACCAATCAGGCCTGACGTCATAACGAGTATGTCTGGCCGCTACCACGCACCAAGCGCTGCCCTGGCTGGATCGCGGTTTGGGCTGCCCGCTGAGCATTGGCCGACCTCCAGCTGCCTGCACCACCCGGCCGCCGCGACGCGTCCACCGCCGGTCGCCGGCATCATCACCATCAGAAGCCCAGGCCGCCGCCGCACAGCCCCATGGCCAGCGCCGCCTCCTCCTCCGCGCGCTCCTTCTCCTTGGTCAGCAGCGCCCGCAGCTTGCGCTCCAGCTCCAGCTGTGTGTGTGCGCACGAGGGTGGGGCATTGGGGTGGCCAGGCACCGACGTTCGTTGCATGTGCATCGGCGGGTGCAGCGGGAACCACGGGGGAGCAGGGAACATGAAATGTGCGAGTTGTTCTCTGGAGCAGACGCGCCGTGGAACTATGACTTCGCAATAGCAAATATGGCACATCGAGTACTGCTTTACTGTACATACTAGCTCCTGGCTTCTCCCGCGAGCTGACCGGCGACACTCCCCTCCTCGCCTCACCTCCTCCGCCAGCACCGCCAGCGTCTGCTCCTTGGTCAACAGCGCCTTCTCCTTCTCAAGCAGCGCCAGCTCTTTCTCGGCCAGTTCAATACGGATCTGCACAGTCAACACAAACAAACATAACAAACATAAACGTCTGAAATGCTGCATCGCGCATCGCATTGTTCTGCGCGTTTGTGTTTGCCGGTGCTCTGTACCGATGGCCGTCGGTGTGCGGGTGTGCGGAGGTGCATCGCATGCCGAGGTGTAGGGGTGCGCGTGCGTGTGGGCAAGTGGCAGGGTGGGCGCCGCATCGAGAGAATTCCGATACAGCACTAGGGTGTACGTAGCGTGTCCAGTCCAGCTTCAGCTCGCGGAGCCCAAAACTCAGCGCAGCGGCCACATCTCCACATCGTGCAGCCACTCCCCACATTTAACGCCTCCCGCACAACCGGGGCAATGTACACCACGCACCTCCTCGAGCTCCTTGAACCGCCCCTGTGACTTCTTCCGCCGCTTCCGGCGCTCATCCTCCTCCAGCATTAACCGCCGCGCCGCCTCATCGGTTAGCGAGGCGTCATCCAACGGAATGCGGCTGTTGGTGGTTGTGATGGTGGTTGTGGTGGTTGTCGGGGCGCTGCTGGTGCTGGGCGCAGCAGCAGCGTCCGAGCCAGCGGCAGGCGAAGGACTGCTGCTAGTGCTACTGCCGGTGCTGTTAACGCTGCCGGCGGGAGCGGCAGATGATTGAGCTGCCGCCGACGAGGGGTCTACGGCAGCCGCCGCAGCGGCGGCGGCATCTGGGCTGGGCGCTGATGCGGCAATTGCGGGGCTAGGATCTGGTGCTGGTGCTGCAGCTGCTATACGGGGCCCAGCGAGCGCCGCTGCGAAACCTGCACCGGGCCAGACAAGAAACCGGAGTGTGGGCGGGTTGCGCTGCGGGTAGTGTGCGCGCAGCTTCGCACGCGAGATCGCATGCTTCCCCCCCTCGCGGTTATTGCCACGCTCCATAAATATAGATGTACTGTACATTATCAAGCTGCGTGCATCGAGCGCGGTCCCCGCACTCTCACCTAATAGCCCCAGTCTCAGGGCGCCTCGCCGCGACAGCGCGTCATCGGCACGCACTTCATTACTCCGATTTGATTGCGACGCATGCAAAACGAGCCTCGCAGCCCGTGTGCGTGGCCGCGCACAACGACCTGGCGCAGCGCTGCCACTTTGGCACTGACGAGCCGCCTTGCCACCTACAAGCTGCATGCTGATTACGATATGACAGTGAGAGGATTGGCAATGTTTGAAACGACGCCGGCAAGGGCTGAGCTAGACACAAGCAAGGACCGAGTACAAGGTCTTCTAGATGTTGATGGATTAACAACGACGATATTGTCAAGCAGGTGACGATGAATGCATTGCAAAGCTTCCAACTCGGTTCGATGAAGAAATGTAAATTGTAGCATGGGGCTCGCGGTTTGGTTCTGAAAGGCGTCTGGTTTATGGTATTCAAACAAGTGCTTTGCACAATTACCATAGATACACCGCTTAACCCCTAGCCAGCTTAAAAGGGAAGCAGAATTGCGGCGGTGCCCAGCTTCGGACGACGTTGAATTGACCGCCACAAACAACCTAAGCCATTGTTTGCTCAAATCAACAAACTGACATAGGCAGCGCAGCGCCATGAGCGCGTGGCCGGCTCGGCCCGCAGCCTGCGAGCCGCTCTGCACGCCGTCCACGAGCTACTCTGCGCCAAGCGTTTCATATTGCAGGACAAGGTGGGTTTGGGTCTCTTTGCACGAATGGGTGCGGGCCGGAGGGCCAGCAGAGGCAGCGGATAAGACGATTTAACGCCTTCGGCTTGCACTGGTGCTGTGGGTCGCGCAGGTTGGCACCCCGGCGAGCGCGCAAGTGCCTTCAACAGATAAGGTGTCAAGTAACACAGGTGCGCACACGACTGGGGACCTTCGTCGAGCGAAGAAGCAGGGGAGCAAGGACAATCGCAAGGGGCAACTAGGCTGGCCAAATTTTAGGAGAGGAGTGGGCCGAGAACGCAATTACGTGTGATATAAAGCTTGTCTTGGCAAGGTCTCAGTAAGCAACGTCGAACAGCGGCTCTCCGGCCGTGTGCTGCTGCGATTGTCGGTCGACGGTGTTGGGCGCCCCGCAACACCCGCATCCCTTCCTCGCAGTCGCTCCAGAACTACCACAATGCCTACAAGCTCATACACCAACCGGCTCGCAAACCGGACTCTGGGCAGCCTGCGGACGGTCAAGCCGACACCCCGCCGGCCGAACAGGCGCAGGTGGCAGCGGGAGGGGAGGCGAAGGGGCGAGGGAGGCGGGCAGCCAAGTCCAAGGCTCCAGCAAGCTCTGCCATCACCGTAGATGCAGCAGGCGCCATGAATGGAGCAAACGGCGGCACTGGCAGCAACGGCAGCCACCCAGTGAGCACACCCACGGGGCCAGACGCATTGGTCTCCTTCCTCACCTCGCCAGACTTCGCGGGCACGGGTCCCACGACCTCGGCTGGCGGCTCGGCAGCGGCCACGGGGCTCAACGGCATATCCAGTGACTATCAGCAGCGCCAGCAACAACGGCACCGCCAGAAGCAGCGGCAGCAGCTCCCGACCACCACCGGCAGCGGTGATGTGCCGCACCAGCAGCCCGAGCTGGCGGATGCCGACCTGCGGCCCTACAGCCGGCACTCGGTGGCGCTGCCGGCCTGGCAGCCGCCGCCCAGCAGCCTGCAGGCGCGCACGGCGCTCACGCGCGCCATCTCCACCTGCCCCACCTACACCCGCCTGCACCAGCTGCTGCTCGACAACGCGCCCGACTTCAACGTGTACCACTCCTGCGCTGCGCTCAGCCGCGTGCTGGCGCTGCACCGGCGGGGGCTGAGCCCGCGCGAGTCGCGGCTGTTCAAGGAGGGCTGCTCCACGCTGCAGGTGCGAACAGGGGAGGGGGAGGGTGGCGCGCGGCGGGTGTGCGGCACGTGGCGTGCAGGGGGCGAGGCGGGTGTGAACACCAGCCCAAGCTAAACCAATCTAACCAGACAAGGGGGCTGAGGGACGCGTCAGGCACTGGAAGCAAGCTGGCGGCGTGGAGACATATAGCTGCGTCGACCGGGCCCTGCGGTGTGGCAGGCAGCCACTGCCGCGCAGTCCAGCCGGCCCTCTCCCGCGCGATTCAAAGCGGGTGCCCACCGCTGTGCCCTGTGCAGAGCATCCTGCGGCGGCAGCTGCCGGAGCTGCACCCCCGCGCAGTGGTGGTGGCGGCGTACAGGTGGGAGCTCTTGGCAGAGCTGACCGGGGGCGTGGCGTCACGTGCGGGTGGCTTGGTGCCACTGTGTATGCAGCGCACGCCGGCCGGCTTGGTGCGGCTGTGCGCCGAAGGGCCGCCGGAAGAGCTCGCTCTTTTGCAGGAGCTGCGTGCGCTGCGCCTCCTGTCTCCAAAGCGGTCGCTGCCTAACTGACACTCTCAACCACCCACCCCGCCCCCCCCCTCCGCAGCCTGGCGCGCCTGGAGCTGCCAGACCGCGAGCTGCTCGCCGGCCTGGCCAGCGCGGTGGAGTCGCAGCTGCCGGCGCTGCAGCCGCGCGGTCTGGCGTCGCTGCTGTGGGCGTTCGCGAGGCAGGGCCACCAGCCGCCGCCCAAGTGGATGGACGCCTTCCTGAGCTGCTGTGCCGCGGAGCTACCCGGCTTTGCGCCGCGGGATGTGAGCACGGGCCGGGCCCTGGGAACGCGTGGGAGCGCTTGGGACGGCTGTATAGGGGTGGTTGGCGCACGCTGCAGCCGCATGACGCGGTACAGCAGGGAGCTTGCACGGTGGCACGGTGTCGGCCCGGCGATGTCGTGCGTGGCAGGGGCGTGCGGCTGAACTGCTGCTAAACAGACGCTTGTGCGCTCGCGGTTCATTGTGCTGTCGCAGGTGAGCACGTTGCTGTGGGGCCTGGCGCGGCTGCACTACAAGGTGGCGCCGGCGCGGCTGCGGCAGCTGCTGGAGCACACGCAGGTAGGAGCGGATTGGTGCGGGGCGTGCCGGAAAGATGCGGGGATGGGCAAGGCAAGGGGCGTTGAAGGGCTGCAGTGCGGCGAGAGTGCAGCTCACATTGGGCGCCCACAACCGTTCGCACCGACCTGCAGGCGCAGATGGGGTCCTTCTGCGGCCGCTCGCTGTCCAACGTGGTCTACTCGCTGGCTCTGAGTCAGCAGCACCCCGGCGAGGAATGGCTGGCGGCGGCGCAGGCGCGCGCGGTGGCGCTGGGGCCGAGCGCCTTCTCGCCGCAGGTGCGTGCTTGGGTCTGGGCGTGGAGCTGGGGCCTGGGGGCTGGGTTGAGTTGCGTGCGACGACCGAACGGCGTCTCGCTGAAGCGGCTACGCGGGAGGGGCTGCGGCAGCGAAACGAAGCCTCCCCACTATGACTAGAAAGCAACGGACGAACGCTGCATTCCACTGACGCCGCGCCTTCCCGAACCGCGCTCGGCCGCACCACAGGGCCTGACCCAGATGGCCTGGGGCCTGGCCAAGCTGGGCTGCCCGCCCAGCCCGGCGCTGCTGGACATGGTGTGCGCGCACGCGTCGGCGCGGCTGCCGCGCAGCGCCGAGGAGCGGCGGCAGCGCCTGCAGGCGCAGACGCTGCGCGACCGCTCCGGCTTCAGCTCCGCCAGTGACGAGGACGAGGTGGAGGGTGCGGGCGAGGGCGCCGGGTCGGGGGCGGGGGCTGCTGCCAGCGGCGGGAGCCGGAGAAGCGGCCGGAAGCAGCAGGCGCAGCACCAGCAGGAGCGACAGCAGCGGCCGCTGGCGCCGTACAGCGGGCTGGACCTGTCCACACTCATGTACGCGCTGGGCAGCTGGGGCGCGCAGCCGCGGCCCGAGGTGGGCCGCCGCCTGCTGCTGGCGCTGGAGTGGGAGCTGCCCCGCCTGGAGGCCAACCAGCTGTGCAACTGCGTGTGGGCCTGCGCCCGCCTGCGGCTCTACCCCGCGCGCTCCTGGCTGCGCGACTTTTACGACGCCAGCTACCGGCAGCTGCCCTACTTCAAGCCCGTGGACCTGAGCCAGTCGCTGTGGGCGCTGGCGCGCCTGGGCGCGGCGCCGCCGGAGGCGTGGCTGGGCAGCGCGCTGAACCGGCTGCAGCACACGGCGAGCATGTTCAGCCCGGTGGAGGTGGCCAATACCATGTGGGCGCTGGCCAAGATGGGCGTGCGCGGCGAGCGGCTGCCGGCCGAGGTGCTGGCGCTGTTCTTCATCGCCACGGACCGGCGGCTTAGCAGCTTCAAGCCGCAGGTTGGGCGGAGTTGTGGGGCGGGGGCGGGGCGGGCAGGGCAGGGGCGGGGCGGGCGGGGCAGGGCGGGGCGGGCGGGGCTCGGTGGAGTTGGAGACACTTGGGGGTGGCGAGCCTGCGGGGACGGCGGCCATGGATGGGGGCCAAGGGCGCGCGCGGGAATGCGTGCACGCCAAGGTTGCATGGAAGCAGGAAATAGCCTCTGGCGCCCGGGCGTTTGGTCATCCACCACCCTCAGCGTCAGCACCGCAACCAGGCGCCGCCGCATGTCATCCACACTCACTGCCCCACACACGCCACCGGCATGTCGCCCTCGCCCCTGCTGCCGGCATGCCTGCTCTGTCCCCACCACGCATGCCGCCTGCCACATCAAACCATGCACCCCCTAGTCAGTTCGGTTTAGCTTGGGCTGGTGTTCACAACCCTACCCCGCCTTGGATCCACAGGAGCTCTGCTCCATGGTGTGGGCGCTGGCGCACATGCGGCGGCGGCCCGACAAGGAGTGGACGGCCGAGTTCCTCAAGGTGGGAATGTTTGTCAAGAGAGGGACCATGGCACGGCAGGATCGGCCACCACGACCATGGGATCTGAGTGGCTGGGACTGCTCTGAAGCTGTTGCTGCAGCTAAAATGCACTTACAGCGCCCCGTGCTTACAACTCGTGTTATTGACATCACGGTCCTAACCCGGCGTCGCTACCACCCCACCCAACTCCCGCAGGTCACGTACCACAAGCTGGGCTCCATGTCCGGTTGGTGCCTGGCCACCCTGGCCTGGTCGCTGGCGGAGCTGCAGCTCAGCCCGCCGCCCGCCTGGACCTACTCCTTCGTCAACGCCGCGCGCGTGCTGGCGGAACACGCGCAGCCGCCGGCGCCAGCGGGGCCGCACTCGGCGCTGCACCAGCCGGGGGCGGAGCCGCCGCTGCGCAGCGTGCGCGAGCTGGCTTCCGCTGCTGGCTCGTCAGCGGCGTCTGCGGCCTCGGGGCTGCCGAGCTCGGGGCTGTCGGCCATCGACCTGGGCCAGATTATCACGGGCCTGCGCAAGCTGAACTCGGTGCAGGGCCTGGCCAAGGTGGCCGACTTCATCGCGGAGGCGGAGGAGCGGCTGCGCGCGCTGGAGGCGGGCAGCGGCGCCTACGCCACACAGCAGGTGGGGTGGGTTCAAAAGTCGGGTGGCGGACGGAGGCAGGGAGCAGGGTGGCGGAGGGAGCAACGGGGGAACGGTTGGCCTGGTTGGCCTGGCCCCGGCTCACGGCAACTGGCCGCAAAGTCGATCTGACGGTGCCCTGTGAACGACCCCTGCTCGCGCACAGGTGGGGCACTTCCTGGCCATGTCGCGGCGGCAGGCGGGGCTGCGGCCGGCCTGGAGCGGGCACGAGGAGCAGGAGCAGGCGCGGGAGGCGGAGGACGATGAGGTGGAGGGCGCCGGCTTTGAGCTGCGGCGGCGGGTGGAGGTCTCGGGCCTGGCTGACCCGGACCTCAGCGGCAGCGATGCGGAGGATTCGGCGGCAGGCGCTGCGTCATCGGGCGCAGCGCAGCAGCGGGCGACAGCGGAGACTCTGCCGCCTGCGGCGCAGCAGCAACAGAAGCAGCAGCGCCGGAAGCGCGGGCGACCCAGCGCCGCAGCGGCCAGCACCGTAGCGCCTTCCGAGCCACCGGCGGGTGCGACGCGCGATGCGCTGACACGGGTGCTTCGGACCGGCGCGCGGGTGACGGTGCTGGCGCCGCCGCCCGAGGTGCATCTTGAGCTAGGGGACCTATCTGTAGAGCTGCCGGGCGGCGGGGTGGGGCCGCTGTCGCTCCTGACCGCTGGCTCAACCAGCAGCAACGGCAACGGCAGCGCTGGAAGTGTGGGCTCGGATGGCGCTGGCAACAGCGCGGCAGAGATCAAGCAGCGGTTAATGGCAGTTTAGGTCGTTGCTTAGTCGCACGTCTTGCTGGCACCCAATTAGGTGGAAAGGCAGAAGCGGCGCGGCCTTGAAACCAGCAATTGTTGCTGTTGCTAGTGATCCTCTACGTTTTAGATAGCGCAGCGCGACGAGTGCAGAAACGGAAGATATGAATGGCTTGGACTCGACACCAATCGCTACCTCCATGCATGGCAGTGTTTATGGGGGTGTATAAGGTGGGGTGGGATTACCGGGCTGCGTGTTCGGCGATAGCTTCCGCGCCGTTTCATAAGCCAGGCTCGCCTGCAAGTGACGGGCCTGGTGTGCCTGTTGGGCATATGTGCAATTATTATCGGAGATGTCCGCGGATGCAAGGGCGCGTGGGGTGATGGGTAATCCACGGGCAGGGCGTTTGGCATGTCGAGGCTAGTCCAGGCCTATAGTGTTGCGAAAGCGCGGGAGCCTGGCAGGTTGCCTCGGGCCCCGCGGCGGTGTGTGTGCGGCGTCAATGTACGGTGCTGTAACTGGCCCCGTGGGCGATGTTAGAACGCAATCCCCCCTCGAATCTTCGCGTCGCTTGCGTCTGAACCTGCAGTCTTTCAGGTCGCGCCTGCGGTGCGGTGCGATCATTAGGCATCCGTAGGAGGTCGTGCCTGAGGTCGCGTGGGAATGCGTGCCGACTCCGTGGGAAACCTTAGTCACGGCCAAGTCCCCCTGCCCCTGCACTGCATATCCATGTGCAGCGTGACATCTCAAGCGACCCCCCTGAAAATCCCCTGCTCGCTGCTGGCCCGCGTGTCCGAATCCAAAAGGCGGAAATGCAAATTGGCGACAGTTCGTGAGGGTGCTGTGCTTTCGCCAATTATACTTACACCTAAACAATTTCATAAGTCTTGAATTCATGTAGCCAGCAAACTGAACGAAGCGAGGCCCGGGCCGCGAAAATGGAGGATAACTTTTGTGCCAGCGGCAGCGCGACTGTGCTGCACCACATACATGTTCACACATATATAGAGCGCATCTCAGCGCTGGCGCCAGCGGCCGTGGAACTGAGTAGCGCAGCACAAATTCTAGGCGGGCTTGCATCGGCGTTCCAGAGCGCCTGCGCTGGGCGTGTCGCCGACGACTATGCAGGCGGGCAGCAGGAGGCTATGCAGGCAAGCTACAGTGAATTTGATTTGACGAACCGTCGCGCGCCGTGCGCGCTGTTGAGCGTGCCCCGTCACTGCCTAGATGGGTGGGGTCTGCTGCCCTCGCCTCAGCGCCCACACGATTCTCCGTACCCTCGCAGGATTGCGTGAAGCTCGCTGGCAGCACGGTGTCGTGGATATCGCAGGGGGTGGCAGCAGCGTTGGCGGTGGAGGCACCCAGCACGTGCGCATCACTCAAGGCACGTCGGGGGCGGGGTTCAAGGCTTGGGCATCCTGGCGATCAGGGCATCCAGGAGCGATGAACGCGTTTCGCCTGCTTATGCAAAGCCGCGTCAGACTATGTAGTTTTGGTGCCGCGCAGGACTTTGTGGTGGCAGCACTGGAACTGGCGTCCCATGCATCCTTCTCCACAGAGTAAGGGCTGCGGCGGGCGGAGGATTCCCGCTAGCAACAGGGTAACAACACGTGCATCGCGCACCGTCGTGCCAGCCTTCAGCGCGTGCCCTCACCGCCAGCACTTAATGGCGCCGCCACGCGACCGCAGGTGGTATGCGGCGCTGGGGCCGCAGCTGTATGTGGCGGTGGGCAACGCAGCTCGTGGCTATGTGAAGGACCTGGCGCCGGCGGCGTTGGGGGCCGCCGAGGCGTGCTGGCGAGGTGCGTGCCGGTGGTGGTGTCGGCTGGGGACAGGCCATGTCTGTCGGGGGCCACAGGGTGCTTGTCCGCGGGTAGGGCCTTGCGGTGGCGCGCGGGGAGGGGATGTTGGCGGCCGGCGAGCGCCTCCATCCTGTACCTACCGTATGCAGGGGCGGGAAACAGCGACCCCCCTAGATGAAGTACATCTGCCCTCGTAGCTTGGTCCTGCCTTGCAACCCAACCAGGCACCGCACTCATTGCACGCAGTCGTGGAGCCGCAGCTGGGCGCGGGCGGCGGGCGGGAGCAGCTGGCGGCGTGCCGGGCGCTGGTGGCGGGGCTGGCTGACGGGCTACGGCAGCTGGGTGAGAACGGCGTGTGCGGCAGTCGAGTATGGCTGCTGCCCTCTGCGCATTGATGGACGTGGCGGACGGTTAGACATCAAAGGGCCTCCCATCGACTCGGGCGGTGGCAAGTGCTTGCGGCCTTGGGCACCCACCCTTGTGCAAGAGTCACGAGTCCTGATGATTGGGCAGCTTGGCGGGTCGACATTGCGGCCGGATTCGGTGTCTGCACACGTGCGCTGCTCACGTACCGCAGCCGGTAGTTGCGGGTGGCGCCTGTCGCACGCAGCCGCACACTTTCGTCTCCAGCCCTCCTAGTAAACCCCTCCGCAGCCGTCCTGGCCGCCCAACTGCTGCTCGCTGTCCGCCCACCCCACAACCCCACCCCACAACCCCATCTTTTCCAAACATCCTTGCAACCCCACAACCCCACCCCACAACCCACACTCGCAGCCAAGAAATCAGCCGAGAGCATCAACGATCCCCAGGTGAGCCGGCGCGTGCGCGGAAAGGGCGACAGGAGGACTCGGGTGTGAGAAGTGCGGTGGCAACACACCCCATGTCTAGTTTCGCTTGAGTTTCGATTGGGCTGGTGTTTACAACCCCCATGATCGTGAACGCGCGGGCTCACCCTGGCCCCTGCCTAGTCGGGTTGGTTTTAGCTTGGGCTGGTATTCACAAGCCCCCGACCCTGGAACACCGCGCAGGTGCCTCGCGAGATGCGGTCGTTCGGCGGCGTCAACGTGCTGTGGACCAGCCTGACGAAGGCACTGGCGGGGCTACCGCCGGACGCGGTGCCGCAGCTGCTGAGCGGTGAGGGCGCGGCAGGGAGCGGAGCGTTCAGCTGAGTAGGGGGGTGACAAGGATGCGGGCGACATGCCGGGCTGCAGTAAATTCCCCATGCGTCGCGCCGTGTTGCGTGAACCCGAGGTGGCGGCTATGCCGGCTCATAGGGTTCTTGCAATTGCGATCGGAGGACGGTTATCTCCATGCTGCTGGGTCAGAGGCTGAATCCCAACCGCGGATGCCCCAAGACCACGTCTGGGCGGCAACAGGACGGGCCCCGGCGATCTGGGTTGGGCACGCTCTCCCCACCCAGCCCAATCCCTCCCCACGCTCGGCTGCCCCCTTCCGCCTGACCCCCACCCAACCCTACCCTACCCGCCGTTTGGCGAGCAGGCGGCGCGGTGGCGGCTGTGCTCCGCGGCCTGCTGACGCACCTGGTGGTGGAGGTGCGCACCCTGCCCGGCAGCGGCGCGGCAGACTACGACACGCGCATGAAGGTGGGGGCAGGGCCCGCCGCGCACATACGCTCGCGGCGGCGTGGGGCGTGGGTGTAGACGGCTTGGGCGTGCGTGGGTAGAGCCTGGTGGGCGCGGCGAGTGTGGAGATGGAATACCGGTGCGTGCGTACCTGCGTGCGTACCTGCGTGCATGCGCAAAGTGCCGGCATTCTCTGGGCCAGAGTTGTTGTTGGCTTGTGCGGCGGCGTGTGCGCGTGCTGCACGCGGCTGCCCCTGTCTGCATGGAGATGGCTCCTGGCCGGCTCTGTCCATCCCGCGCCCCGGCTCCCTCCCTCCCCCCCTCCCGATCGTCGCCGCACCGTGGTTTCCGCCCGCCTCCCTCCACTGCAGGTTGCGCGCTTCTTGTTGCAGCACCTGGTCAAGAACGCGCAGGCGCACCCGGCCGCCGCCGCAAGCTGCTGGCCCGAGCTGTGCGCCGCCGCGTCAGAGGTGTACAGGCACATAGCTGGCTGCGGCGCAGCCGCCGCTGCGGCTGCCGCCGCCGCCGCGTTGCCAGGCTCGCAGCCGGGGGCACCGGCTGCGCCGCCTTCGCCTCACGCCAGGGCGGCACGGGACCTGGAGTCGGGAATCATGCTGAAGCTCACATCGCTCATCGCGGTGACGCTGGAGGCCGCGGCGCCGGTGCTGACGTGGAGCGGTTGCCCCGCGGCGGGGGCGCCGCCCACGCGGCTGGCAGGTGGCGGCGGAGGCGCTGGCACGGCGGTGGTGCCGGCGAGCCAGCATGAAATCATGGTGAGGCAATGTCGGTCGGTACCGGGTGGCGCCAGTGGCGCAACGATCGGGGCAAGCCAGATGGGATGGGCAGTGGGTGCGTTGGGTGCAGGTTGGGCACGGCTGACGCGTTTAGGCTTTATGGCTTCACAGAGCGATTTGGGTCCCGTATGTGTCAATAAGTAATCACTGCGCACCCATTCGCCGCGCCAGGAGCGGCTATGTCACTTGGAAGCCCTGGCACAACACGGCTGCGCGGAGGCGCAGGCCGCCGCCGCCGCTGCCGCCACCACGCCGCCCGCCTGCTGCGGCGCGGTGCTGCTGGCACTTGCGCTGATGCAGCGGGCGGCGCACCTGAGCGCGCAGGCGCGCGCGGCCATGGCGGCGCGGCTGCTGCCGTGGGCGGGGCACGCCGTGTCGGCGCGCCTGTACGGCATGGTGCGTCCGTACAGACGTTGTAGCAGTGTTTACAGCAGTGCCGTACACAGCAACTGCTGCTGCGGCAGAAGCATCGGCAGTAGCAGTGCCGGTGCCGCGTGCCGGGTGATGCTGACAATTGAAAGCTAACAGTTGATAGTTTGTCTTGTGCCTGCCACGCGCCTCTTTTCGTCTTTGTTCACCGACTGCCAACGCGCACGCCACGCACGCTGCCGGCACCGCGCAGGCGCTGGAGCTGGGCGGCCCCGCGGCGGCGACCCCCTGCCTCGACCTGCCGCACCTGCTGGCGGCGGCGGCGCTGACGCTGACGGCGGCCGCCGCGGAGGCGGCCAGCCACCACCACGCAGGTGCCGACGCCGACGCCGCGCCGCCGGGCGGTCAAGATGTGGACACTCTGTCGGTCGCCTGCGGCGTGCTGTGCAACTGGGGTGAGTGCAGGCAACCCCACCCCCAGCGCCGCGCACCTGCCACCGGTTCCCATGTTGCGCTTGCTTCCACGCTGCGGTGGCCCTTGGGCGCATGGCCGGCGTCATGTGCTTGTCACCTGGAGCGACGCCCTTTCCTCAAACCTCCGCGGCGCAGGCAGCTGTGCGCACCCGCTGCTGTCCGCCACCGCGGCCGACGTCCTGGCCACGCTGGTGGCGCACTGCCAGCCGGCGCTGGGCGGCCGGCTCATCGCGGCAGCGGCACGGCTGGCCGGGCTCGCAGCGGCGGCGGAGGCGGCGGCGACGGTGGCGGTGGCGGCGGCGGCCACGCCAGCGGGGTTGGACCAGGGACCAGGCGCGGCCCGGCGGCTGGAGCGGCTGCTTGCCAGCATGATTGCGGTGAGCAATGCCTGCACCTGTGTGCAACCAGCCGTGGCACCTAATTCCATTTCCCACGTCTTGCCTCTGCAAGTTGCGTACCGTATAGGATCCGTCAGCAAACGCCCATCATCATCTGTATCTGTTGCGCGCAGGCCGCTCCGCCGGAGGCCGAGCCCGCCTGGCGCCAGGTGCTGGATCGCCACCTCCAGCACAGTGCCACACACGGGCCGGCCGCGGGGCCCGACACGTGCAGCGCCGCCACGGCCCGCGCGCTGTGGGGCGCCGCCGCCGCCGCCTCCACCGCGGCGGGCCACGCCGCGCGGGCGCAGGGCATGGGGTCGCAGCCGGGGTCGGGTCCGTCGTGTGTGACGGAACAGGAGCTGCGCACGCGAGCCGACCAGCTCCTGAGCGCGGTCAAGCAGGTGAGGTGCAGGCTGCAGGTCCCGCCCTGCTTGCGGCCGGCCGCTTCGGGTGTGTGGCGGGCAAGTGGTGGTGCTGTTCTGAATCTGAAGCCTGAACTGATGCGGACTGCTGCCGTTGTGCGCAGGCGACTGGCATTTTGGTCGCCACGGCGCCGGGCGCCGGCAGCACGGCGGCGGCCGCCGCCGCCGCGGCGTCGCTGCTGCGACCCTGGCTGGCCCAGTTGGTCGGGTGCCTGGAGGTCACGGTGGCGCACGCCCAGTCGCTCACATCGGGCAGCGGCAGTGGTGGCTGCGGCGGCTGCGGCGGCGGCTCAGCAGCGTTGCAGCTGCTGGTGTCTCAGGCCGGATCTGCGGCGGTGGAGCTACTGCAGGTGCGTGCGTGTTGGGGTTACGGTACCGAGGCGTGACGGGCTGGGAGAACAGGTCCGCCGCTAGTAGCTTGCTCTGCGGAGGTTGCTGCGACATCGGTATGGCTGCCGCTCATTAGTTGTGGGACTTGTGTTGCGTCACAGGCCCTGTCCGAGGACACCGGCACCAGCGGCAGCGGCGGCGCAGCGCCTTGCTTGCTGGCCGCGCACGCCGCGGTGCGGCTGCTGTCACGGGCCGCGCCCGCCATGCCCCCGGCGACGCTGGCGGCGGCGGCGCCCGCCCTGACGCGGCTGGCGGAGGCCGGCCCGCCCTGGGTGGTGGCTGACGTGGCGACGGCAGCCGAGTTCTGCACATCGCCGCCGCCAGAGGTGGGGACGCCGCATGACAAAATAAAGGCCTGGGTCGCAGCTTGCACTGGGGCGGGCCTGGGGCGCGGGTAGCGGGCGTAGCGCTGGAGGACCATTGCTAGCCCCTCTGCGGGGAACTAGAAAAGCGCCCATTCGCACCAACACGGCCTAATGCCCCAACCCCAAGCCCAACCCCAACCCACTCCACGTTGTGCTCCTTCGCACGTGCCAGGCGCTCTTCCACTCGCTGCTGCGCAACCCGCACCCGGCCGTGGCGCACGCCGCGCTCCAGAGCAAGATCCGCATCTGCCGTACCGTGCCGGAACAGTACAAGCCCATGCTGCGCCGCCTGCTGCCGCCGGACCCCGCCGGCGGCGCCGGCCCGCCGCAGCACCTGCTGGCCCTCATCAAATCGTACTGGTCTCGGCGGCTGAGCGATGAGGAGGCGGCGGCGGCCGCTGCGGCGGCGGCGCCGCCGCAGCGGGCGCGGGCGGCGGAGGCGGCTCGGCTGGAGGGCGCGGCGCGGGAGGCGTGCTTACCCGACCCCGCCCTGGGGCGGCCGGCGGCGAGCCCGGCGCTGCAGCGCGCGGTGGGTCAGGGCGGGGAGGCGCTGGCGGCCGCGGCCGCCACCCTGGCGGCCGCAACCGCAGCCGCAGCCGCTGCTGCTTCGTGCCTCGACGCTGACGTGGGCGACGGCCCGGCGGGCCTGGCCGCAGGCGGGCCAGGCGCCGCCGCCATGCCGCCAGCTGGCGCCGCCGCCGCCGCCGCCACCGCGGTGGCCAACGGCCCGCTCAAGGGCTTCATAGTGGACGACAACGCGGCGGCGGGCGGCGTGGCGGCGGCGCTGGGCGGGCTGGAGGCCTGCCTGCGCGCGCTGGCGGCGGCGGTGCGCGCGCAGGGGCTGCACCCAGGCCGCCCCTCGGCGGACTGGGACCAGCTGCAGGTGGGGCTGGGGTTCAAGGGCGGGGGCTGGGGCGGCGGGTGTGAGGGACGGGTGGGCAACAGGCGGGTGGCACGCGGGGCCGGCGTGAGAGCGCCCGGCTGCGCATTGGGTGTTGTGGACTGACCGCCGGTACGGCCGAGCAACCCAGCGCACATCACTCGGTGCAGCAACGGTCTCGCCCGGCCATGATCCTGTCCTATTGCTCTTCGCTCAATGGACTTGCTGGGCGCGGGAGTTCACCGGTCACTGTGGGAATGCCACAACCTCATCCCTTGCGCTGTCCCATCAACCCACACGCAGGCCCACACGCGCGCGCTGCTGGGCGACCTGTCCAGCGCCGCCAGCCGCATCCGCAACTGCAACGATATGCTGCACACGCTGCAGGGCCGGTGACGTGGCGTGACGTGGCATGGTGTGCGGCAGCGTGACGTGGCATGGAGTGCGGCAGACAGTGGCCTCAGGATTGACGCGCTGGCGTGTGGTCTCAGGATTGATGCGCTGTTGGGGTGCCAGCAGGCTACGCATATGAGTGTAACATTCCACGTGCGTGACGGCGGGCCAATCCTGATGCTGGCAAAAGTCTGGGCAGCGCACAGGCCAGCGCACTCCTGGTCGGGACGGTGCACCGTGTAAGGCTGGGCAGCATGTGATGGGCCCGTGGTCAAGCCGCACGTGTTACATCCGATGTTCAGGTAAACCCGCAGCACAAAAGCTACACCCAATCCGCTCTCCTCGCCCGCGGGCTGTAGCACAGTAGCAGACAAGCCCCGCGTGCCCCTGCCCCCAAGCCCAATCTATCGCTGCGACATGCCAGCGCGTGCACACGTGTCTACGGTCTACCAGACTACCAGCGTGCTCTCCAAACGCGAATGCGAATGCATAAGGTGTGTAGATTGTACAAAACGTCCAAACACAGCCGAGTCGCGCACTCCCCATCCTCTCAAACCGCCGCCGCAGGTGCCGCCGCCACGCGTCCATACGCGACCTACGTCGACCTGTCGACCCGCTCCAGCCGCCGCACGCCTGCACGCAGACGCCTGCGGCCTGCACCATGCTGCCACAGCCGCCAACTTCCATACTGCTACAGCCGCCATCGTCAGTTACGATTGTACCAAACACAGCCGAGTCGCGCACTCCCCATCCTCTCAAACATGGACACACAACCGCCGCCAGCACGGCCACCGGCCCACCGCCGCCGCCACCGCCGCCGCCGCCACCACCACGCGTCCTTACGCGACCTACGTGGACCTGTCTCGACCCGCTCCAGCCGCCGCACGCCGGGACGCAGATGCCTGCGGCCTGCACCATGCTGCTACAGCCGCCATCGTCAGCTACGGCTGCAGCTACAGCCCCATCAGCAGGCGCACGTCCTCGATTTGCATCCGGCCGCCGCTCTCGGCGCGGCGGCGGTCAAAAGCGGTGGAGGCCAGCTCTCGCTTGCGGTCCTGCGCGGGGCGGGTCCGACGGGGTGTGGGGAATGACGTGTTTGGTAAGCGCGTGCAGTGGTGGATGGAAGCTGGTTGCGGTTGTGATGGTGGCAATGGATGGAGAGGGGGAGGGGGAGGTGGGCATACCGTGCGTGGGCCTGTGGGTCCGCGCATCGCCACGGGCCAGCTGGCCGCCTCCCACCCCCGTGCCACAGGGCCCCTGCCACAGCCCCCCTGCCCGCCCCCGCGCTCCTCCCTCCCCGCCCGCCCGCACCTGCAGCACCAGCATGCGCTCCTCGATGGTGTCCGCCGCCACGTAGCGGTACACCTGCAGCGGCAGTAGCAGCAGCAGCGGGCGGGGCGGCAGCAGCAGCAGCAGCAGAAGCAGAAGCAGTGGGTGGGGAAAGCAGCGGGTGAAAGCGGGTGAATACCAGCCCAAGCTCAACCCAACTCCGTGGGAAGCAGATATCGGAATGCGTCGCGTGCTGAGAAAAAAGGCGCAAGCCGCCAAGTATTCTGCCCGCCATCACACTCGGCCCGCCATCACACTCGGCCCGCCGTCATGCGCACCTCCACGTGACGGGTCTGGCCCAGGCGGTGCACGCGGTCCTGTGGGGGTGGGGGTTGCAAGGGGGTGGGGGTGGGGCCGAGGCACGTTTGCGAGTGCGAGTGCGAGCGCGAGGAGGCACCAACCGCCCTTCCACGCTCCACCGCCAAAACCAATCACACATCACACAGGTGCCGGCCCGACACACACGCACACACAGCCATGCCGCCTTACGGCTCTCCCAACTGCGGCATGCGCGCGGTTGGAGGAAGCCCCGCCTGTTTTGGGGGCTCTGGAGTGTACTGCCCGCCCCAACACTACTACCCGCCCCCCCCATCTGGCCCGCCGGCGGCCCGGTCCCCTCCCCTCCCCAGCCGCCTCCCTCCCCCCCCCCCGGCCCCGCCCCACCATGGCCTGCTCCTCCACCGCGGGGTTCCACCAGGGGTCCATCAGATGCACGGCGCTGGCGGCGGTCAGGTTCATACCCACGCCGCCCGCCTTGAGGCTGGACTGGAGAGGGAGGGCGGGGCGGGGAGGGGAGGGGGAGGGGGAGGGGAGGGGCGGAAGGGGAGGGAAGGGGAGGGGGAGGGAGGGGGAGGGGAGGGTCAGGGAGTGCGTGTTCGTTTGCCGCTCTGCTGTCCAGCGCAGGGCGACCGGCCACACCGTAACAAACCCACTACCGGCCCTATTGTCAGGCGCAGAGGCGACAGCACCGGGCGCAACGTACACACACACACACACGAACACACGCGCACGCACGCACAGCCTTTGTTGTCGTTCTCCCTTGTGCTCTCTAACACACGCACACACAGCCCCCACGCGGGCCGCGCCTCCCCCCGTACGGCACGGCACGGCCCCTCTCACCAGGAACACCAGGGGGCTGTCGGGCGCGGTGCTGGCGAAGGCGCGCATTAGCCCAGCGCGCGCCTTGGCGGGCGTGGAGCCGTCCAGGCGCACATAGGGCACACCCTCCGCCTCCAGCGCGCGGCCAATCAGGTTGAGCATGCCTGTGGGGTGGAAGCGTGGTGGTGGTGGTGGTGGTGGTGGTGGTGGGGGTGGTGGTGGTGGTGGTGGTGGTGGTGGTGGTGGTGGTGGTGGTGGTGGGTGGTGGTGGTGGTGGTGGGGGTGGCGGTGGCGGCACGGTGTGTGTTGGGGGATGCCATGCATGATTAAAGGAAAGGGAGTACGGAGTTCGGTGGAGGTCACACGGATACCGGGAACCCCTGGAACCCTGTGGGTGTGACACACGAGTTAACGACAGCCGCCACTTGCCAGCCACTCCCACGCTCGCAGCCCCAACCCGCCATCCCAGGCACCTGTGAACTGCGAGAAGACCACCGATTTGATCGGCGCGGCTCCCGCGCTGCTGCCGCCGCCGCTGCTGCTGCCGCCCGCCTCTCCTCCTCCTCCTGCGGCGCCTCCGGCCTGCTGCCCCGCCGCCGCCCGCCGCAGCGCCGCCATCAGCGCCGCCACCTTGGCGCTGGCAGCCACCGGGTCCGCCACGTCGGAGCCGGCCTGCGCGGGTGGCGTTAGCGTTGGCGTTGGCGGTGGTGGTGGTGGCAGTGGCGTTGGAGTTGGCGGTGGTGGCGTTGGCGTTGGTGGTGGCGGCGGTGGTAGTGGTGGTGCAGCAGTGGGTGTAGCGGGGTTGAGTAGCGGGTAGCGGGCAGTGGGTTGCAGGGGGTGGGGATGTAAAGATGGTAGCGGGTAGCGGGGGGCGAGGTCGTGGGCCGAGGTAGCGGGGGGGTCAACGCACGCGCGTAGGACATGCAGGCGGCCTCGCAACGGTGGGAGCTGCAGACGAACGCGGGCGTGGACGAAGTCATGGCGGTTAGCCGCATGGACACTGAATGGCCAGGCGGGAGCTCCAACACGCACACGCGTGCAACCCCGCCCGCCCACCCCCGATGATATTTTGACCCGGTGGCACACACATTACCGCGGCGCATTCCCTCCCTCCCTCGCTCCCTCCCTCCCGGCCTCCCTCCTTCGCCCACCTGTGTGGCCGGCCCGCCGCCCTCCACCGCCGCCGCCGCCTCCGGCGGGAGCTCCACCAGCTCCCCCAGCGACAGCCCGCCGCGGCACAGCGGGCAGCAGGCGCCGTCGACGGCGCGCACAATTGACGTCTCGATGCAGCTGCAAGCGAGCCGCAAGGAAGCATAAGCAGAAGCAAAAGCGAAGACAGACGCAGAAGCAAAGTCAGAAGCAGAGGACGGGCATGGTGGGAGTGGAAAGTCACACAGCGGTTGGTGACGGGACCGACAGGCAGCGCAGTGATGGGCGACAGCGACAATCTAATCTGCGTAATCTAGAATTGAACAAGACCCCGATGACGGCCAGGGCGGATCCGCCTGACATGTAACACACCACACACCATGCCAGCACACGGCCACAACTCACGGCTTGCAGAAGATGTGCTTGCAGCGCGTGATGCAGGCGGTGGCGTTGAAGGGCTCCAGGCAGATTGAGCAGTCGTCCTGGGACTGCGAGACAGGGAAAACAACCAGGAGAAGGGGAAACAAGACAACCAGAGACTATGTATCAGTGTTTGCGAAGCAGCAAAACGCGACGGAACGCCGTCCTGGGACTGCGTGCGTGTGTGCGTGTGTGTTTTAGTGCGTCTGCGTGTGCGTGGCCAATGCGAGCCAGTGTCCGGGCGGTAAGCCCAACAGGGGAGGCCAGATTCAGGGTGCTTGCGTGAGCGCGAGCATCGCTCCTTGGTTCTTTCCCGTCCAGCTTGCCTCCTCGGTTCCCCCGTCACGCCCACGCCCACGCCCACGCCCACGCCCACGCCCACGCCCACGCCCACGCCCACGCCCACCACGCCCACGCCCACGCCCACGCCCAGCCACGCCCACCCCCACGCCCAGCCCACGCCCACGCCCACGCCCACGCCCACGCCCACGCCCCCCACGCCCACGCCCACGCCCACGCCCACGCCCACGCCCACGCCCACGCCCACGCCCACGCCCACGCCCACGCCCACGCCCACGCCCCACGCCCACACCTGCAGCCCCTTGGTCAGCAGCTCCACAAGCGTCGAGCGCTCCGCCGCGCTCAGCGCCGCCGCCGGGCCGCCGCCCGCGCCGCCGCGCCGCCGGCCGGCGGCGGCGCCGCCGGCGGTGAGCATGTCTGCCAGCGGCAGCGGGTCGCGACCGCACAGGCAGCCCGCGTCCGCCACCTGGTGGCCACGTGCAGGGCAGGCGGTCACATGCACTGCAGGCGAGGCCGGGCCGGGCGGGATGAACCGGTGCGTGCAACACGCAGGGGGGGGTTGCAAAGATGGTACATAGAAGGATAGTGGCGTAGACAGCAGGCGTGGAGCCCGCCACTGCCGCGCCGCACGTGCGCACGCCTAGGCAGCTGGTCATCGCTAACACACAAGGTCCCCGACTTGTCCCGGCGCTTCAATACTTTCACCTTGCAACCCTTTAGCTTGGGCCGGTATTCACAACCCTCCCCCAAACGCCAGTCTTTCCCCTTGTCTTTACCGCCCACCTGCCGCAGGCGCAGTATGATCTCCCCGTTGCCTCTAGCTCTCTAACACACCCACCTGGCGCAGGCGCAGGATGATCTCCAGCACGCTTATGTAGTTGTCCAGCAGCGACTCCGCCGCCAGCGCGTGAGAGATGATGCGCCGCGACTCCAGCTCCAGCCTGTGGGGGTGTTTCGAGTGTGAGTGGGACCGTGCGTGTGCGGCTGACCGATTCCTGGCTATCTGGCTGAGTTGGCCCCGCTGGCGGTAGGAGAAGTGAAACAGATACACGCACACATAAAAACGTCGTCTCCCCCGGCATGCTGTACGGCAGAACACCAACAGCACGGCAGTGGTCGACTCACGCGTCGTACTTGGCCCGGTCCTCGCGCGTCAGGTGCACCGTGACCAGCCGCACGGTCTTGGACGGCAGCGCCACCAGCGGCCGGCCGGCGGTGCCCAACTGCGGGGGGCACGGGTTTGGGTGGGGGGTTGGTGGATGGTATAAGGACCGTAGCAGGGTTGCCATCCATGCGAAATTCCGTCTTTTTGTGTACTATACGGTAGAGTAGTGCCGGGGGGGGACGCGGGTTGGGGGTAGCCATCTGCGCCCATGTGCCCGGTAGTGCCGCCGCACTGCAGCACGGGCACGTGCAGCCGCCATAGGGCGTGCGCACAGCATGCACCGTTTGCAAAACCCACACATCCCAGCACCCAACACTGGCCCCCAGGGCGGTGCCGCCTGCCGCCGCCTCACCCCACGGCCTCACCCCACGGCCTCACCCGGAGGTCCTTGGTGCGGCGCAGCGCCAGCGCCCCCATCAGCACCTGCCGCCAGGCGGGACGGGGAGCAGGAGGGGGCGGGGCAAGGGGAAGGAATGGGTTTTGTGTGCGGGGCGGGGCAGGAGATGTGTGGGGCAGCAGGCAAGGAGACGGCTTACTGGATCCCGGGCCCGGATGCGAGGAGAACAGACCGACTACATACCAACTACATTTCCATTGTTCTCTTCTTTGCAACCCCCGCTTAACCCCCCACCGCCACTGCCCCGGCCCCGCCCCGCCCCGCGCTGCACCGCACGCACCTGCACTGTCTTGACGGCGCGCGGGTCGCCCTGCTTTAGCGGCCGCTCGATGGTGCGGGTGAAGAGCGAGCGGTCCTGTGGTGGGGCGGGGGGCGTGCGTGTGTGCAGCTGCGACGCAACACGCGGCAACCATGCCGCGGGCCACACAGTCCCCCGGTGCTCCCCGCCCCCGCCCAATCTGCCCCCCAACCCCGACCCCAACATCCTACGCAATACACGCACACGCGCAGCCTCTTGCTGGTCTGTCCTTTTCCCTTGTGCTCTCTAGCACACACTCTTTGTTGTCGTTTCCCCTTGTGCTCTCTAACACACGCACACACGCTGCCGCCTCTCCCCCTGCCGCCCCCCCTGCACTAACAAACGAAAATATACGCCCCCCCCGCCCCCCCCCGGGCTCGCCTGCAGCGGGTCCACTTTCAGGAACACCAGCAGCCCGTGCAGGTCCTGCATCCTGTGTGTTTGTGTGTGTGTGGGGGGGGGGGTCCATGCATGATCAATAAAGAGGGGGGGGGGGGTAGTTGTTTACTTTGGGGGGGGGGCGGGTGTTAGAGGCGCTAGGTAAGGAAGGGAGCGAGGACAAGAGACACGTGTGCGTAGGTGCGGTCACGCCGTGACCCCACGCCTTGACCCCTGCCGACCCCCCACGTGGCCACCCACACCCACACGCACACCCGCACCCACACCACCCCACCACACCCACCCACACCCACACCCACACCCACACCCCACACCCACCACCCACACCCACACCCACACCCACACCCCACACCACCCCCAACCCACACCCCACACCCCACACCCCAACCCCACACCCCCACCCCACACCCACCACCACACCCACACCCACACCCACACCCACACCCACCACCCACACCCACACCACCCACACCCACACCCACACCCACACCCACACCCCACACCCACACCCACACCCACACCCACACCCACACCCACACCCACACCCACACCCACACCACACCCACACCCACCCCCACACCCACACCCCACACCCACACCCCACACCCCACACCCCACCCCACCCACACCCACACCCACCCCCACAACCCCCACCCCCCCCCCCCCCACCCCCCCCCCCACACACACCCCCCCACACCCACACCCACACCCACACCCACCCCCACACCCACACCCACACCCACACCCACACCCCACACCCCACCCCACACCCACACCCACACCCACACCCACACCCACACCCACACCCACACCCACACCCACACCCACACCCACACCCACACCCACACCCACACCCACCCCACACCCACACCCACACCCACACCCACACCCACACCCCCACACCCACACCCACACCCACACCCACACCACACCCCACACCCACACCCACACCCACACACCCACACCCACACCCACACCCACACCCACACCCACACCCACACCCACACCCACAACCCACACCCCACACCCACACCCACACCCACACCCACACCCACACCCACCCCACACCACACCCACACCCACACCCCACCCACACCCACACCCACACCCACACCCACACCCACACCCCACCACACCCACACCCACCCCCACACCCACACCCACACCCACACCCCACCCCACACCCACACCCACACCCACACCCACCCCACACCCACACCCACACACACACCCACACCAACCCACACCCACACCCACACCCACACCCACACCCACACCACACCCACACCCACACCCACACCCACACCCACACCCACACCCACACCACCCACACCCACACCCACACCCACACCCACACCCCACACCACACCCACACCCACACCCACACCCACACCCACACACCCACACCCACACCCGGCGCCCCCACGCACACCCACACACCCACACCCACACCCGGCGCCCCCACGCACACACCCGGCGCCCCCACCTGTTCTGTATGGGCGTGCCCGTCACCGCCCAGCGCCGCTCCGCGTTCAGCTGCGCGGCGGCGCGGGAGGCCTTGGCGCGCGGGTTCTTGATCACGTGCGCCTGCGAGCCGGTGAGGTGGGTGGGGTGGGGTCGAGGTGGGGTCGAGGTGGGGTCGGTGAGTGAGGCACGTCGGATGTGCACACGCGAGCCACCGTGTCGTGACGTCAACCTCATGTCCCAGCGAACCGCTGCCGCCGCCCGCCCATGCACCCGCCGTACGCCAAGCAGCAATATGCCCTCATCGTGCCCACCGTGTCCCCGCCCTTCGGACTAACAGAACTGAAACAGACGCCTACCCCTCTTTTGCGCCCTCCCCTTCCAGTATCATGCTGCTCCGTATTGCTGCTATCCATTTGCCTTTCCCCTGTCTAGTCTAGTTGGGTTGCTCCAGCTCGGGCTGGTAATCCCTCCCCCCCCCCACGCCACTGCACTGTGTACCATCTTTGCAACCCCCCAAATCCCCCCCCTGCCCTCGCTTCCCCCCCCCCCACGCCACGCCCACCTCGTCCAGCACCACGCGCAGCCACCGCACCGCCAGCAGCCCGCTGCGGCCGCCCCCCTCCGCCAGGTCGCGGCCCAGCACGGCATAGCTGGTCAGCACCACGTCCTGCGCCGCCAGCAGCTTGGGAGAGCTGCTGCGCTCGGCGCCGTGGTACTGGTACACCTGTGTGCGGTGTGTGTGTGTGGGGGGGGTAGTTTATTCCAGAAACCGAAGCGAATCGACCAAGAGAACCCAAACCAGCCAGCCCAACCCAGAGCGCGGAGGTGGTGTGGGGGGGCGGTTGCATGTGTTAGAGAGCACAACGGAAAACGACAACAGAGACTGTGAGAAAATCATAAAAAGAGCGCACACATCAGAGAGCACATGTTCAAGCGCGCACACGCACAAAAGACTGTCTTTGGGTTTTTTCCTTGCGCTCTTCAGCGCACACGCGCGCACTTGCACACAGCGTGTGGCGCTTTGCAGCACACACACGTGCATATTGGGTGCACACGCACCGTGAGGTTGCCCGCCGTGTGCTCCTGCAGCTGCTGCGCCCAGTTGCTCATGACGCTGACTGGGCACACGATGAGCGTGCCGCGGGGCCCGTCCGCGCGCGGCAGCTCCCCGGTAGCAGCAGAGGCGGCGGCAGTGGCGGCAGTGGCGGCGGCGGCGGCGCGCGCCGCTGGTGCGCGCGTGGCGTTGGAGGGGCCGGCGGCGCCAGCCGCCGCAGCTGCGGCGGCTGCGGGCGCGGCGGCGGAGGGGCCGGCGGCGCCAGCGGCGCGGGTGGCGGCGGCCGCCACCCGGGCGGCGGTGCGGGATGACGCGGCGCCGCCGGCGGCGGCGGCACCGCGGCGAGTCGCGGCCGCTGCCTGCAAGGCGTTGGGAGCGGAGGGTCGTCGCACGCTCGGGCTACACGGGCCCACGAGCACACGTGACACCCGTACCCGGCCCCCATCCCCGCCCCCAACTCACACGCCTGCTTCCACCGTCTAGAGGCTCCCCCCGAGCTTGGACTGGTCTTCACAACCCCGCCCGCTCGCCCTCCGGCCCGCCCCTTTGCCCCGCCGCCGCCGCCGCCGCCGCCGCCGCCGCCGCCGCCGCCGCCGCCGCCGCCGCCGCCGCCGCCGCCCCTCTCTCACCAGCCTGCGGCGTACGGGCGTCGGCACGTACTCGCCGTCACTGCCGTCCCCCTCGCCCAGAGCCGCGTCGTCGTCCGTCTCCCCGTCCTCCTCCTCCACCACCTCCTCCTCCTCGTCCGCCTCCGCCTCAGAGTCTTCATCCGAGCTGGCCTCCGCCTTGCGCCGCCGCTTGCCGCCTTGCACCGCCTTGCCCTTGCCCTTCGCCGCCTTGCCCTTGCGTTTCTTGTCGGCGGCGGCGGCGGCGGCGGCAGCCGCCTTGCCCTTCGCCGCCTTGCTTCCGCCCTTCTTCGTCCCCTTCTCGACCTCGGCCGGCGCGGCGGCGGAGCCGCCGCCGCCGCCTGCGGCGCCCGAAGGGCCGGCGCCGGCGGCGGAGCCGCCGCCGGCGGCGGCCCGCTGCTGCCCCACCGCCACCGCCGCTGCGCCCTCCTCGCGGTCGGGGTCCGGGTCGGCGAGGGAGAGGGGCGTGACGGGCGGCAGCGCCGACAGCCCGGGGCGGTTGGTGGCGATGAGCGCTATGACGGTGAGGGTCTTGCCCAGTCCCATGTCGTCCGCCAGGATGCCGCCTCTGCGCCGAGGGCCGGGCGGGAAGCGGGCGGGGAGCGGGCGGGTGGTGGGGGCAACACGTGGAGCGTAATATGGCAGGCAGTAGGCATTCTGGGGTGGTGGTGGTGTGGGTGGCGGCGGCGGTGTTCAGGAGAGGTGAGAAGGATGCTTGGATAGGAATGGGGCGGGTCATAGGCAGCACAGCCGCCCGGATCCAAGCCTGCCCCATGCTGTGACGCAGTCCGCCACTCGCCACGCGCCCACACACCACACGCCACAAACTTCGCATGAGCGCCCGCCGGCCCACGTATCGCATCCGCACACGCCACGCACCACACCCGCCCACACACACCCACGCACCGCACGGGCGCCGGCCGGCGCGCCTCCACAAAGTTGACCAGGCTGTTGCGGAAGCGCGGCGCGGGCCCGCCGTCAACGCGCTCCCAGAACGGCGGCAGGCCGGCGTCGTTCTCGCGGGCGATCTGCCGAGCGCGTGGGCAGTGGCGTTACGAGGTTGTGCGTGGAGGTTGTGTTGAGGAGGTTGGGTGTTGAGGAGGTTGGGTGTGGAGGTTGGGTGTTGAGGAGGTTGGGTGTGGAGGTTGGGTGTTGAGGAGGTTGGGTGTGGAGGTTGGGTGTTGAGGAGCACGCGGGTATAGCTAGGGGGCGGATTGGAGATTAGATGTGCATCTGTAACCAAGCCGGAGTCACAGTGCAGCAGCAGCGATCGGCCGCGACGCGACAAAGGATGCAATGAAAAGCATGACTAGCAACTGATTGGAAATGCACACGAAGTGATCACCTCCTCACCATCCAGGCCAGCGCCACCCGCTGGTGCGGGAAGAGCCGGGACAGCACCTGTGGCGGGGCCGGGCCGATGGGGGATTCCGTGCATTATAAATTTAGATAAGATGATGTTGACAGGTCGTTGCAGCAGATCACGGACGGACGGGTGTGACCCGACCCGTGGCAGCCCAAGCCACACCGCCCCGGGGGATGCAAGGGAAGTGTGGCAGTGGGGGCCACAGGCACGGATGGCCGGCCGCCGGCGTGGGCTGCACGCATGGCGCACACGCGTAATGGCACACATGACACGCACATGCACATACACATGCACACACACATCCTCTCTAACACACATGCAGAGGCAATATCCGTGTGCGTTCCGTCGCGCTTTGCTGCACCGCACGCACAGTCTTCGTTGTCGGTTCTCCACGACTTGTGTCTAACACGCATGCAAACACACGCGCGCACGTGCCTCGGGGTCTGGGTGCATGGAAGGCTGCATGGCGGCCGTGGAGTGCACCTCTGTGTGTGTGGGGCGGGGGGGGGGGGTGAATACCAGCCCAAACTCAAGGGGCGCGGGGGGGAGGGGGGGGGGGGCGAGCAGCAGCCACTCAGACCAGGATCGGTCAGGACAGGTCGCGACACGGCAGGTCAGGTGGTGGGAAGTCATCCAGTCAGAGTGCGTGTGGGCCTGCCCCGCTGCCAGGCCAACCCACGCCAATGCGCTCGTGGCATTCCCTGTTCTCCCCACGGCACCCGACCCCCCCGCCCGTGACCCCCCGCACCCACCATCGAACAGCTTGTCCAGCGCCCGGTCCACCTCGGTGGGCGTCAGCACGCGCATGCTCACACGCGCCGCCGCCGACGACCCCCCTGCACCACCACCACCTCCCGCCGCCCCGCCTCCCGCCGCCCCGGCGCCGCCCAGCGCGATGCCGCCGTTGCGCAGCCGGCGCGCGGTGGCGTCGGCGGCGTCGGGCGGGGCGAAGGCGGCGATGTCGATGGGCATGTTGTAGACGCCCTTGGCGCCCTGGACCAGGCCTGCGTGGTGTCGGGGTAAGGGTCAGCGGTGGGTGGTGGTGGTGGCGGTGGTGGCGGTCGCGGTGGCGGTGGCGGCGGTGGCAGTGGTGGTGGCGGGCTGTGTGTTTCGCCTCATACCCCACCCCGCACCGCGCCGCGCCACCCGGCCCCGCGCCACCCCAGCCCCGCCACTGCGCGGCTGCGCTCACCCTCAATCCGCAGCTGGCCGGCGTCGATGAGCGGCGACAGCTGCATGGCAGTAGCGAGTTCGCCGAGGGCGTCGTGCCGGGGGGCCCGAGCAGTTGCGACACACGTGAGGAAACGGAACACACGGCAGGACGGGGTGCAAGGCGCGTGCTAGCTAGGGCACACACACGCAACGCGGGAGAGAGAGCCAGAGCAAGCAAGAGAGATGGTCCGGGAGCATTCGTGATGATGAACATGCACCGCGTGCACACACCGGCCCCGACACGCCGCGAGCAAGCCTCCTTCCTCCCTCTCGCCCCGCACGGCATCCAACCACGCTGTGCGATACGGTTATCACGAATGACTAACGATTAACGACTAACTAACCACCCACCACCGCCGCCTGCTCGCGCGAGATGTGGCCGATCTTGTCGCCACGGATGTTGTCCACACGGATGGCCCTGTAGATGGGTGGGTGGGGTTTGCTAAGACGGTACATAGAAGCGTAGCGGCGTAGTGGGTGTGGGTGGGTGGGTGGGTGGGCGGGGCCGAGCTAAAGACACGTGTGTGCCGGGTTCAAGATCCGGACTGCCATCACAAAATCACATCCGTGCACCCCCAGCACCACCTCAGTGACCCCACCTGAGCAACCCAACCCCGCAACACCCCACCTGAGCAATCCAACCCCGCACCAGCACGCCCCGAACCCCATTCCACCCCACCACGCGACGCACCAGCGGTCGTAGGGGTTCTGCGGCTCCCGGATCAGGAGCACCATCTGGGGCGGCGGCGGCGGCGGCGGTGGGGAGAAGGGGGCGGTTTGGTGTTGGCGCGTGGCGGTGCCAGTGCGGGACGGGTGGTTTGGCGGGGGGGGGGGGAGTGCGGGGGGTTTGGCGACACAGACAACAACAGCGCAGCGCAGCAATGCAAAGCCACTAGCAGCATCAGCATCGGCGACCGGGGCAAAGTGGATGCCGCGGCAGGGGCCGCCCGCGGGATGGCCGCTCGCAGCTCCCCTGGCTGACTCCGCCCCTGCCCCCTGTGAGCCCGCAGCGCCTGTCGCGCCGCACCCACACGATCAAACCTCCCCCATCAATCAAACCTCGCGGCCAGTCACATGACACACGACACACCGGCACACACACGTGCACAAAACACACACACGGGAGTACGACGAGCACGCAGGGGCGCACTTCGTCCAAGTTGGCCTCCCCGGTGTAATAGCGCACTCCCACCACCTGCAGCCATTCATTGCGCAATGTAAGTAAAGTAGGAAAGTGGACCCAGTACGGAGGTCAAAGTGGGTATGCCGCGACGTGCGCCCGTGGGGAGGACAGGACCCCGCCTGCGCGCGCCGAAGCGTGCGTTCTAAATCTGGCGACGCCACTTGGCGAGCAGTGCAGTGCCCAATTTCTCTGCATCCCCCGCCCCACCCAGCCGCCCAGTTGGTTCAGCTTGGGCTGGCGTGTACAACCCCAACCCCACCGCCCCGCAGCGCAGCGCAGCGTGTTGATGACACCGGTGCTTGCGATGAAGTAGCCGGGGCCGACGGCTGCGGCTGCCGCTGCTGCAGCTGCCTGGCAGCTCGGCAGTGCGCCTCTAGGCGGCGAAGCGGTCGTGGCGTGTGTGCTGCGTGCGGTTTGCCCCCCCGCGGCTGGCGCCCCTGGCCCCCGCCCTGGTCACGCCGCACAACTTCACCCCCGGCGCGTTCTCCTCGTGGCTCGGTGCCAGTCCCCCTGCAGACCCGAGCCATGTCTCCATCGCACCAACGGACGTCTAGCCGTCGCGCCGTCTCGCCGGCCGAGCGCACCTTGGTTCGGAACGACCCCAGCAGAACAGCGGTGTCGGGCGCCTCCTCCTCGCCCTCATCGTCGGCCTGTGTGTGCAATAGAAATTCAGCCTGCTTGTCCGCTGCGCTGCCGAGGGCCTCCGAGGCAAAATCTCGAGCCAGTCTAACCGCCATGCCCTCGCCGCGCACGCCCCGTCGAGGCAGGCTATCGTATAATGCTTGCATGTCATAATGGAAAGCGCACCTGCGTCAGGTCTATTGCGGCCGCAAGCCCGCCAGTTGGCCCGGCGCCGCGCGACGAAGGGCCCGCCCCTTGGTCAGTGGCCATTTTGGTTAGCGTGTACCGTAGTCTGGGAGGCAAGCCAGCTGCGTACCAGTGTGTATGTCTGATGGAAATGAGGCGGGTTCTGGGAACCGGCCGGGGTTGCCAGAGGCCCTGCACCACCACATTGCACGCGCCGATGTCAGATGCTGCGTGCCCGCCGCTGCCCACGGTCATGTCATGGGCACCTGAGCCAACCCTCGCCACACCAAAGCTCCCCGCTATCGATAACCCATAATACCTGGCGGAACAACCACTATCGTTGGCCAACCTTCACTGAAACCCGGCAGCATTTCGGCATCAACGACTTGAGCCCGAAACCTGCAAAAAGCACTGCTTTTGGTATAGGTACCACGCGCATAGATGCAGGCCCTAACCAACACGCTGTGGGGCGGGGCAAGGAAAGATTCATATGGCGGGGTGGAGTTCTGGCACTCACCAGAGCGCTGCGGGTGGCTACAAAAGCAAGGTATGTGCAAAATACAGTATTTCAGCACTCACCTGGTCGCAAGAGAGCGTTAGGGCTCAGCATCGCGCGGAACCTGTTCGCACTTTGTCAATTTGGCTCCTGTTTTGTCATGTGCAGGCGAAATTATCAAGACTTGGCGTCGCAGGCAAGTCGCGCAGCTGCATTCCTTGGCGCGTGGCGGATGGCATTGATTTCGGGCCCCGCACGCAGGTGGTTTGTGATGAAGCAGGGCAAGATTTTCTGGTTCAAGAGCGACGTTGTCACCCCGGACTCGGTCCCGCGCGGTGTCATTGACGTGAGTGATGGTCGGGTCGGGCTGCGGGTGTGAACCAACCCAACCCCGGCTGTCTCTGAGTGGGTATCCACACGGCACGCGGCGCGGGTCCCAGCTTCTCATGCCCACCGCAGCAACTGGGAGTGAATTAGACATATCTGCTGTGAGTGGGATCGGTCCTGCTAGGCAGCTGCGTTTTGGAGTGCCCGCTGAACCCACACGACACCGGCCGGACGGAAAGCGGAACTGTGGGAGGCACGACACCTCTACCGACACCTCTAACGAGAGCGCAGCGCATGGCTGGCTTCTGGTGGCAGGCTGGCGTGCGGCAACCATGGCGTCCATTTCACTCGGGAGCACAGGGTCCTTTGGCCCACGTCTTGACCTTGCCTGCCTGCACACACCAGCGCGCAATCGCATCCAATACCACCACCTCAGTGCCCCCGCCCGCCCAGTTCTGACGCGAGCTGCTGTCCATGTACACGCACCGTCTGTGTCTGTCACCACGCCGGCCGCCAGGTCAACAAGTGCCTGTCCATCAAGGGCGCCGAGGACACGATCAACAAGGCCAACGCCTTTGAGATCAGCACGCAGGCAAGTGAACGTGCGGCACCGCAACACACGCGGCCTCTGTCGGCTTTCAGCAGAGCGCTAGCAGGGCTGGGCACCAGACATTCGTACGGGCTGATCTGTACCGATGGCGCGGTTGCGGCAGAGAAGGCCACGGCACGCGGCGTTGGGCACTCGCAACTAAATCTTTAAACTCGATGCTGGAACGTGCGACACACACACTGCGCAGACCGAGTCCATGTTCTTTATCGCTGACACGGACAAGGAGAAGGAGGACTGGATCAACGCCATTGGGCGCGCCATCGTCAAGCACTCACGCAGGTGTGGCGTGCGGGCGTGCGGTGTGCGTGCTGCTGGGGGCGGGACAGTGGACAGGCGGGCGCGCACTGCGGCGCAGGCACCGTGTATCAAGCCCCTGGCCCAAAGCCCGTCGAATGGTGGTAGAAAACTACGCCCCCTTGACCCGCTACGCGCCCACTTGATGATGCGCATGCAGCTTGTTGGAGCACGACCGCGCTGACTACACCAACAACTGAGGCGGGCGCAGGAGCTAAGCACGGCGGCAGCGTGGAGGCAGCGTGAGTCACGAGATGGCGTCATGGAGCTAGCTAAGCGGTCAGCGGAACGGAGGCGACCACTCAACATGCGGACCGGACCTGTGGCTAGCTGGTGGTGGCAGTGCGCTGGAGCTGGCGCTTGCTGGAGGTCGCGGTATACAGGAGGACGTATTGCGGCGGAGTGCGGAGTGCGTGGCGTGGCTTTGCGTGAAGCAGCGCAAGAGCTGCTCCTACATGAGGCTGATCAGACGGGAGAGTTGAGGTGGGCAGCGGCGTGAAGGACTGCGCGGGCGACCGCAGGACCTGGGCCGCAGAATTGCAGAGATGCGTACGTGTGTGGCCATGGCGAAGGATTGGGACTGCATCAGACAGTGCCGGAACTGCAGCAAGTGGTTGAGCATTGACACCGCCGCGGGGCCACAAGGCCTGCGGCAGGCGGGGCCGCGTACGGCGGTTGCTTTTTGGGTTTTGGTTGGTGCTAACACCGGTGAGAAGCCAGACTGCCGAACGCCGAGCAGCCAAGCAGTTGTACGTGTGGCGTGGGTTGTGTTGATTCAATGTTGCATGTAGTGCTGGGCATGAGGCGGCGTGTGTGATCCGTACTGGTGGCACGGTAGTTGGGAGTACCTACTCCTGCCGGGGCAACACATGTCCAGAATGCAATGCACAAGCATTTCGGGGCTGGACAATGTGCATGGCTTATCAAGCGACAAGGGCCAGAGAGCGTTGTAAGGGATTTGCCACGTTGTGTGACCGCGTTCGGGCACACGAACCGTCGGGGACACGCTGCAGAGACGACTGCCGGCCCTTTAGCTCAGAACGACCTGTCGTGTTTCAAGCATCGCTATCGACATGCACGAGTGCTTCTTTCCGCCCGTTTCAGCCCACTCGCGCCCGTCGCTCGCGTGCATGCCTGGGAGTCGCTTTCGCGTGCGCGTGCGCGCGCAGGTCCGAGCTCACGGCGAGTGCATTGTGTGCTGCTGCCATAATTGAATTGATTGCAGCGCAACTCGGCCAACATGCCCCGCTTCACGCCCTCGCAAGGAAACACGCCTGCGCCTGGCCGTACCCGCATTGTGTGCACGCTGCTGTTGCGTCGCCCATGAAGCCCCGCGACGGCCCTTCCTCTCTCGCTTTCTGTGCACTCTTTCCTCACCGCACCAATTGAGTAGCTGCGTTTGCCGAGCTCTACAAATTGAGCTTCGCCGCCCTCGCGCTTCCATCACACGTGTGCTTCTCGCTCTATTTGGCGACGCGTTTGGACAAGATGCAGAACGGTCACGCTGACGGTATCTACGACGGTGCGTACTAAATAAGGGCCTTGCAGCGGCGGCTTGGAAGTTTCGGCGCCAGCCCTAACGCCATGGAAAAACTTGGTGCTTGCAGGCTTCTCGTCGTCGCAGCTGTTCAACCAGGGTGTTTGTTACACCTATGACGATGTTATCTTCCACCCTGGCCACATCAACTTCGCGGCCAACGAGGTGCGCCCCCCACGTTTTCGGTCGCGGAATTATGCGTGCCTGCGGACTTTTCGCTCACGCCAGCCGCTGCCGCTCGCTGCAGGTCGACCTCACGTCCAACGTGACCAAGAACATCGCGCTGCGCGTGCCCATTGTGTCCTCCCCCATGGACACCGTGACCGAGGCGGAGATGGCCATCACCATGGCCACCCTCGGCGGCATGGGCTTCATCCACTACAACAACACCGCCGAGGAGCAGCTGCGCCAGGTGCTGAAGGCTAAGCGCCACGTGCCCGGCTTCATCGTCACCCCCGCCGTGGCCGCCCCCACCGACCCCGTCTCCAAGCTGTACGAGCTCAAGGTTTGTACGGTCAGGCGCGGGGTCCGTAGAGGTGCCTCACGAGCTGCCAGCCGTCGCCAGCCGACCTACCAGTCCTCCCCATGCCTGCAACCTGAGCCTGTGTCCCCCATTGGTGCTCGCACTCCGTGCCGGTCGGTGTCGTTATGCGCGTCCGTGCGTGAGTGGCCGGCGGGCCCCTCCGTGTGACCCCTTAACCCCACCCAGCCCCGCCCAGTCCCACCCGCCCTCCCAACCCACAACCTACCTTAACCTCCCACCTGCCCCCCTCCCACCCCCGCCCCCACAGAACACCCGCGGCTTCAGCTCCGTGTGCGTGACCGACACGGGCGACCTGGGCGGCAAGCTGCTGGGCGTGGTGACCACGCGCGACATCGACTTCATCAACGACAAGCTCACGCCGCTGGCCGAGGTCATGACCACCGACCTGGTCACCGCGCCCGAGGTGAGAGAGCGTGCGTGTGGGGTGTGTGGGGGCGCGTGGGGCAGTGTGTGTGTGTGGTAGTGGGGGAGGAGGGTATGGGTGTAGGGGGGTGGGAGCGCACGGGTATGGGTGTAGGGGTGTGGTAGTGGAGGTGGGGCGTTCGGAGGGCTGGGAGAGAGGGTGGGCTGGCGGCGTGCGGTGGAGGCGAGCAGGAGAGTCACGTTGCAGTGTGGAGCCAGACGCGGCGGGTGGGGATTTGAGGGACGGAGAGGGGTTTTCACAGCTAATAGGTAGGTGTGTGCAAAGAGCAGGCTTGGGGAGCAAGGGCGGTGCCGCAAGGACGGAGAGGGCTGGGGTGGGGTGGGGTGTGCTGCTACCGGGGCAGGCAGGCAGGCCGCGGGGCGCCGCAGCCCCTCCGCCCCACCCCGCCTAGCAACGGGTCCCTTCGGGTGTCCCGACCCAGCTGCGCCACCTATCCACCCCTCTGCCCATACCCCCACCCCCCGCTTACAATCCTTGTCCTTGTGTGCGCACCTGCAGGGCACCAGCGCTGATGCCGCCGCCGCGCTGCTGAAGAAGATCAAGAAGAACAAGCTGCCCCTGGTCAATGCTCAGGTGAGAGCCAGAGACAGGCAGGCGCCGTGGAGCGCGGGGGCCTGGGGTCGCCTTTGGCAGCGGCTCTTCCCCCACAGCCCGCAGCCTTGCAGGACTCTCTAGGACTGGCTGCGTGCCCAGCCGCGCCTGCACCTCTACCACACCTCCACCACACCTCCACCACACACACCCAACATCTCCACCACACCTCCCCAACCACCTCCCCAACCACCTCCCCAACCACCTCCCCAACCTAAACCGCTCCTCCCCGCCTCCCCTCCCCTCCCCAACCCCAGGGCGAGCTGGTGGGCCTGGCCACGCGCGGCGGCTTCAAGGACGCCCGCAACTTCCCGGCGCCCGGCGCGCCCTCGCTGGACGGCAACGGCCAGCTGCGCTGCGGCGCGGCGGTGGGCACGCGCGACTCGGACCGCGAGCGCGTCAAGATGCTGTGGGACTCTGCGCTGGTAGATGCGGTCATCCTGGACTCGTCGCAGGGCGACTCCACCTACCAGGTGAGGGTGGGATGGGTGGGGCGGGTGGATGGGTGGGGCGGGGGGTTGAAGAGGTCGGCGGCAGAACCGGGGTTGGTATGGGGGTTGCAAGGTTCAGATGTGATTGGGGCGGGGTGGGGTCGCGGGGAGGGGTCACGTGACGCAGCGCGGGGCAGCCATCCGGGTCCCCCAGCTGTGTGCATGGGGCGGGGCACTCGGGCGCGGGGCTGCCGAGTCGCAGCCAGGGGCGCGTCAGAGGGACGAGTACGCCCAGGGGCTGACCTCAGATCACGGCCTTGCCTAAACCTGAACCTGAACCCCCGGCCTCCCCTGCCCCCCCCAACCCTCCTCAGGTGGAGATGATCAAGCACATCAAGACCGCGCACCCAGGCCTGGAGGTCATTGCCGGCAACGTGGTGACGGGCGCCCAGGCGCGCCGCCTGATCGAGGCGGGCGCCGACGGCCTGCGCGTGGGCATGGGCTCCGGCTCCATCTGCACCACCCAGGTGAGGCGGAGAGGGGAGGGGGAAGATGGGGGAGGGGGCGGGGAACGGGGAGGCGCAGCGCCGTGCGGCTGTGGGTGTGCGGCGGTGTAGTGTTGTGGCCTATTCGGTGACGGGCCCGAAGGATGCTGAGCGGGAGAGCGCAGGCGAAGGCCCTGGGGTGCGACGCAGCGGGCCAGCCCCAAACCGATGCATGCTGGGCCGGGCCCCGTGCCTCTGCATCCGGCCCTGACCCGCTCGGCCGCCGCCACCCCCCACCTCACCTTCTCACCACCTCACCGCCACACACACCTAACCACCACCACACCCGGTGCCCCACCGCCGTCCGCAGGAGGTGTGCGCGGTGGGCCGCGGCCAGGCCACCGCCGTGTACCACGTCGCGCGCGTGGCCAACCAGCTGGGCGTGCCCATCATCGCCGACGGCGGCGTGCAGAACTCGGGCCACATCACCAAGGCGCTGGCGCTGGGCGCCAGCGCGGTCATGTGCGGCTCGCTGTTCGCGGGCACCACCGAGGCGCCCGGCGAGTACTTTATGATCAACGGCCAGCGCGTGAAGAAGTACCGCGGCATGGGCTCGCTGGAGGCAATGGCCAAGGGCTCGGAGACGCGCTACCACAGCGACACGCAGAGCCTCAAGATCGCGCAGGGCGTGTCGGGCGCCGTGAAGGACAAGGGCTCCATCCGCAAGACCGTGCCCTTCCTGGCGCAGGCTGTGCGCCAGGGCTTCCAGGTGAGGCGGCGCGCTGGGGTGCTGGGGAGCTGGGGGGGCTAGGGAGCTTGGAGGGCTGGGGAGCTGGGGAGCTGATGGCGACCACCACGCCTTGCACACACCCGGAGCCGGACGTGCGGTCCAGGAGCATGGCAGGGGCCCAGGCTCTCTCGGTACCCCTTCCGCAGCCGCGTCCTTCGCCTGCCCCCTCGGCACGCGCGCCCCTGCGCCTGCTGTCCATGCTACCCTTCTTCTTCGTTACCATCCCAACCAACCTCCTTAATAACCTCCCCGCCTCGACCCATGTAAAAACCAATGACAGGACATCGGCGCCAACAGCATCAAGGTGGCGCGCGAGATGCTCTACAACGGCGCCATGCGCATGGAGGCCCGCACCAACGCCGCGCAGGCCGAGGGCAACGTGCACGACATGCTGGCCTTCGAGAAGCGCCCCTGGTAAACAGCGGCGAGCAGCGAGCAGCTCGGCTTCGTTTTTGGAGCTTGGTTGGGAGCGCGGTGACTTGACCTTGATGATTTTATGACGATGACAAACGGAGCGGCTAGATATGATGACGACGCTCGGCGGGACGTATTAGGAGCACGGGACATCGCAGGACGGCGACGCACATCGCGACGGCGGTAGTACGCACTTGACTGACAGTGCCAGACACACACTGGCGGGGCTTGGGGGGCGTGGGCGGGGTCGTATGAACCCGGTGGGCTGGATGAGCGGCTAGGTAGGCAGCCCGGATCTATCACGCTACTCGTGCGGTGGTCGGTGAGCGCTTGTCACGCAGCTCGTATCCAGTGGGTGGGGCGCGCACGGACACGTGATTCATTGTGTGGTGGTTGCGGCGCGCAAGCAATGCCAGGCAGTATGTGGACTGCGTCGATGTGGTGGGCACGGCACATAGGTAGGCGACATACACAGACGCCCGAGAATAACACGCGGGCCGAGGGCGGTACCCCAAAGCTATTGGGGACGGTCCCAAGAGGTAGGGAACTAGAGGCTAGGACAGGCGGGCTGGAAGAGGCGGCTTGGGCGCGACAGCCCGGAAGGATACGCTGCGGCAGTTCCGCGCATGCCGGATGGCTGGTCCGGGGCACAAGCCGGACGGGCCACTCCGGGGCGAGCAGCTGCGCAAGGGCACGCATGGAACTCCTGCACCCAGACAATTCACGTCTGGGCCCGTGTGTAACCCTGTGGAGCGAGACTCGCACCGCTCTCAATTTCGGCACCGCTTCCCGCCTGCCCGTGTCTCGCTCCCGCTGCCTGTCGTTCGCGTGTGCCGCTAGCGGCCTGGCCCCTGCCCTGCTGCGTCGCATAGCCAGGCCGAACAGCCTCGAAGCCCGCAGGTAGTGCGTGTTCGGTGTTCCATGCACGCATTGCCGGCCCTGCCCGACTGCCCCTGTCTCTGCTTGCCGCGTGGCGGGTCCGTTGCTGAATGCCACATTTCGTCCCGCGTCCCGTGCCCTGCGCCTCCAAGGCTCCAACCGGTGAGCGAAGGACGCTGCGGCCTTGGCGGCGACGTCCTCCTGGCTTCAGGCATGCCTCCAGGTCCCAACTCTGATGGCACCCCAGTCTCCGTGAGTCACTCATTGGTGCGGCACCGACCACGGAGCAATGCAGCCTCAGCGGACGACACACATGTTCACATGGGCCTTGGTTGCATGGATGGCCGCAATCGCGCGGCCGCCTGCGCGCACATGGCAGCTACCTCGCGCCGTTGCTGACACTTTCCAATGTGCAGCCCAGCGCACGTCGAACGTTCTTGCGGCGAACACCTTGTCAGTCCCCAGCGCGCCGGGCCCCCAGTGGCCACCAGACACCAACCCTGCTGGCTGCTACGTCACACCAGCGCCCTTGACTGCGTATTACTCACACCCGACCCCCGCCTCCTCGCCCAAGCACACAGGCTAGCCCACCGCCGTTCCTCCACGTAGCTGTTGCGTGCCTATGGGCGCACCGAAACGACCCCTCAAAAGCGGGGCCCAACATGGTGCTTCTCCTGTACCCCAACCCCACCCCCCTCGTACAACTCGGGCTCCAATCCAGGCGGCCGCCACCTCTTATGCCTTAGTGGGCACGCCACGGCCAGACCCCCGAAATTCACAAACCCAGCCAACCGCGTGCACTGGCAAAGTGCCGTCCTCTACAGCGCTCCTCAGAATGCAGCCGAGACTCCGCCTCCGGCCCAAAGCTTTGTGACCTTAGAACACGTGACACAACTGCGGGGACAGGGAAAGCAGCAGAGGCAAGGGTTTCATTTCGGTGGAGGCTGACGCATTGACTCTGATGGCTTGGTATGTCTGACGCGGTACGACGGCGTGGCTGCGGCTGATGCGGCGGCAAAACATTGAGCTCCCGCGTCGTGTGGCATCGCCATGCTGGCATCCCCCTCAACCGGGACATGCCGCCGGCACCCCAGCCACGCGTCATCCGTCCAGCTGCACGCGCCCGAGCACAGGAGCCGCCGCCCTGCTCACATAACTACCCCGGCCTGCGCCCCGCATGCACCGCGCGCTCTCACGTTGTAGAAGATCATCCAGAAGAGGATGTAGGATAACAATGTGGTCGAGGACAGCGCGCTGTGGAAGAGGAGCGTGTTCCTGTCGGCAGCCGGGCAAGCAGCACTCAGTCCTGGGACTTGCCGTCTGGCCGCATGCCCCGGGCCCAGGCGATGCAACGTGGGCGCTGGCAGCAGCGTGGCAGTTGTACGACAACGCCATGTGCCCAGATCATCCCCCAGCCCTTGCCACCCTGCGCCCTCGCCCTTGCCCGAGCAGCTGCGCACACCCACCAGGACACAAAGTACTGCGACGGCTTGGTGCAGCCCTTGAGGATCATGGCGCCAGCGCACTGCACGCACATGTTATGATTGCGTTCATGATGCAAGCGGTGTTTTAGTTAGGGCTGATTCACTGGTAGGTAGCGTTGCTTGCCCTATCTAAAGTTCTGGACATGTACATGGCTTCACCCTGCCCAAACCACCAGCGGCAACAGTACCAGAACGCCCGGTGCCGCAGTTTTATACCCTCGGCAATGGACTGCTCGAGCTCAGTCCGGCAACACAGCGCGTCTCAGCGCCCAGGCAGGAGCACGCCGCTGGACGCTGGTCCAGGGCCTCCACGCCGCCGACGCCAGCCCGCTGTCAAGCCCCCGTGTCCCTACCGGCCCTTCCACCTGGTCCACCCCCCCCCCCAGCCTCAACCTACCCCATCCAAACTTCGGCCCACTAGTGCCCCCGCCAGCTGGCCCTGCGGCCGCCTCACCGCGAGCTGCGACAGGAAGTGGTAGATGAACCCGTGCCACCCAACCACACCGCAAATGCCGACGACAATGCCCGCAATCACGGCCGCGAAGTTCCGTCTGCATAAAAGCCAGGTTACTTTCGGGTGAGCTGGGGGAAAGGTGGCCGCGTGTAGCGGGAGGAGCGTGCAGATTGACGCTCGCGCTCGCCACTCACAGGAAGTCCAGCGCTTGTAGATTTGACTTATATGCCGATGGATTTACGAGCTCCTGAATGTTGCCGCCCTTTATTTGCCGCTTTGGCGCCATGGCTCTGACTTAACGAGTCCGGGTCAGCCTTAAAGTCCTCCGAGGGCGCAGTAGTTTAGGTCACCAAATTATCTGCGTGAATTGATGCGCTGACGCTAAGACCGGGGGCGTTGTTCGGTGCCGATCGTTGGGCGGAAGGTCTCTGTTTTGAGGAAGACGAGTACTGGGACGGGGACGGGGTGGTGAATTAAGTAGTGCAATGGTATGCAGCGGCCCTGGGCAGTCTTGCATGGCACTGGCCTGGCACGGCCATCGACTCCCTGCGGCACTAACCCGGTGCACGCTCGAGCCCCCAGGGCCCCTACTCGCCGCCGAACCCAGCCGCAATCGAGGATGCCGCCACACCGCAGTCCAAAAAACGTGAGGCCACGCGCCATGCTGCGGCCGCACACGCACACGCACACGCACACGCACACGCACACGCACACGCACACGCACACGCACACGCACACGCACACGCACACGCACACGCACACGCACACGCACACGCACACGCACACGCACACGCACACGCACACGCACACGCACACGCACACGCACACACACACGCACAAGCACACGCACAAGCAGCCACATGGGGTCTGTTGCAACAGTGGCGTCCTCAGGAACACGGCACAGCGGTGTCTCGGCGGGACACGGTGTCTCGGCGTGTGTCACGGTGACCCACATTCTTAAATCCCGCATTCAACAAAGGGGGCACGATACAGGACGCGTTCAAAGCGTACATACGGTAGGTGCCCCGGATAGCCTAGGGGGCGACACAGGACGGACCACTGGCAGAGCCTGAAGATTGGAGGATGAAGCTGGCGAGTTGACGGCGGCACCGGCCACCAATCATCACTCGCCAGCTTCATCCTCCACTCTTCAGGCTCGGGCCTCCACTCTCTGAGCAGCCCGTGGCCATGGCCATGCCGGACACACCAACCAACAATGCGCCATCAGGTCCTGTCTTGCCCGGAACTGGCTTCCATGCACCTGCCATGACCTCCTATTCCCAGGTTCAACCTCGAACACCGTATGTACACATCGACCGCCATTGCCGAGACTGCAAACAGGCCAACCGGCTGCACAAACGCACCCGCGCTTGGGCCCTGGCATCTCAGCAGCACCTCAGCCCGCACCATCACGCACCTGCGCCCTGCCCGCCCATGCGCTCCACGCACAGCCGCCTCCCTGCACTTGCAGCCTCGCGCACGCTGCACAGGCGCACGCGCCACGTCTCAGTACATTATTCAAAGTATTCGCGCCACAGCGACACAAGCGACACAGATGTGCATGTGTCTAACTACACTTGCCCCATGGCTACGGTACCACCCTTGCACTCGCTGCACACACACGCAACACGCATTTTCACACGTCAAAAATGGCGTTGGGGCGCGCTCCTCACTTATTAAGCCACTCTTGCAAAATCTGCATTTTGCTCCGGTATGTTTACAGCTGTCCGGTAACAAGCAGTCCCGTAATCACCATGTGCCCTCAAGCACGCTCGGCCTCTCGACAGAAAAGGTCCTCAATGCTGAACACGCCACGCCACTATGAATGCGACATTACAAAGAAGGGACAGCCACTATGAATGCGACATTACAAAGAAGGGACAGTCCGACCAAGCAAGGGTGCCCTAGCCACTATGCCGTTCGTCTGAAACAAGCAAGGCGGCTTTCCCCTCGAAGGAAAAGTGGACTCGTCCACGCCACGTCTCCTGTCAGGAATTAGTCCGCCCCCGTGGTCAGAGAAGCCCGCTCAGCCACAGCCCCCACCAGGCCACGTGCAGCCCCATGCCACGGCTGCACAGGGCTGAGCGGGAGGCGGCGGGCTCCTGGCTGCCGCACGCCCGGGCTGGTGCGCAGTGTGGCGCCGCCGGACCAGCTCATCACTGTTGGCAGGGGGAGTTGCAGCGGGGTTAGCAACAGGCTTTTGAGGTTTGCTTATGGGGTTGGCAGACGTTGGTGGTTCACGAGGTGCGGACTGCGCTGTCGCGGCCACACGGCAAGTGAGGCCACAGCCACACTAGCCACACTAGCCGTTGACCCCAGCCCCGGTTACCAACGCACGCTTTAACCCCCGCAGCAGTACTGCTCACGCAGGACACCCACCCGCAGGAGCTCCTCCTCGATGAGGGGGTAGCACGCGAGGAAGCGGCGCGCGAAGGCCAGGTGCTGGTCCCGGGGCTTCTCGCCGCACGCCTGCCGCGCGGCCGCCACCATGTGCCGCAGCGCCTCCAGGTCGCCCGGGTGCGCGTCCTCGTTGCGCAGCCCCGCCATGGGCTGCTGCTGCAGCCCCGCCACCAGCTCGCCAACGCTCATGCCGACCACGCCCGCGAGCGCCTCCAGGTCCAGCTCGCCGAGCTGACGGTCGAGCGCATGCTCGACGTAGGTCCGCGACGCCGTCCGCTGGGACGGCTTGGCGCCCGCCAGGGCGAACTTTGCCACTTGGTGTACCACGTTGTACACGAACTGCTGCTTCAGCGGAACCATCTCAACGTCGAGCCGCTTGTGCTCCTCCTCGAGAGTCTTGTGCTCCTCCCCGAGCCGCTGTAGCTCAGCGGTCCCAGTCGTGAGCAGCGCTGCAGTCTTGGCTTGCTGCTCCTCGAGCCGCTGTCGCTCAACTGTGAGCTGCATTACCATCTTGGCTTGCAGCACTGCAGTCTCCTTGAGCCGAGTGAAGCTGGTTTTCCAGTCGGCGTGGGGTGGCGTTCCGGGGGTCTCCGACGTGTCCCCGAGCCGCTGTAGCTCAGCGGTCCCAGTCTTGAGCTCCTCCTCGAGCCGAGCAAAGCGGGTTTCCCAGTCGGCTTGGGGTGGCGTTCCGGGGTTCTCCGAGGTGGGTCCGACAGTGCAGCCACGCAACGAGTCAAGTAAAGAGCGCCCGAATATAGGAGGCTCGCTCTTGTAATTGACAATGTGCGTGCCAGCGACGTTGCGAGCGAGACGAACGGACCAGGACAGCATTCCAGGCTACTGTAAGCTTCCACTTATGTAAAGAGAAGTGCCAGCAGTACAAGCTGCTGTGAAAAAAATTGGCATGCTTCAAGCACGCCGGAAAATAACGAGCTGCTCCAGTCCGCCCCATTCCCAACCTATGCGCATCGCGGATTTAATCTCCAGCGATCTGCCTATGCGGTGTATGCGGTGCAGAGTCGTGCATTCAGCCAGCCGACATGTGCTGACGTGCCGGGGGAGGTGCAGCGCGGTGAGCGGCGCAGAGCGTGCGCGCGTGCCAGCCAGCGTGCCAGGCACGGTGTCTGCTGCGCCGGCTGCTGGGGGTTTACTCTGAACCAATCGTAAGAAACGTCAGCGCTGCAAGGAGCGGGGGCGATGAGGGGCGCGATGATGCAATATGGGTCGAGGACTCGAGGCGGCGTTCGGAATACAAATGCCGTACATCACCTGCTGATCCCGGATGCCAGTTGCCGGTTGCCAGCCGACCAGCCGTGATTGCTTGGTCTGATCCAGGGGTGCCCCACTGCCCCGGGTCTGATCGTGCATTGCCGCTCTTAGTCGGTCGTCACTGCCATCACGCAGGCCCACCCGTACACCTACCTCACATGTGCCCACGACCGCCACCCCCCGGTCCTTGCGGTGGCACCATAAATCCGTAATGCACCAGACAGACGCATCGACGCAGCGCACCTGCGAGCAGGTGACCAGCGGTCCTTGCGGTGGTGCGCGGTGAGCTGCTGTGCCCGCTGCCGCATCCGTGCCCTCGCCGTGCACAATCAGGAGCGGCTCCGCCTACGTCATCATCACGTGGGGGCGAGCGGGGGCGTGCCCTTCCGCACCCGCGCCAGCAGCCGCGCGGCGGCGCCGCGGCGGTGGTGGCCTGCCGGCCTGGCAAGGGCACATTCCTCATCGAGTCATCGACTCATCGTACGGCGGCGCGCCACGGCTGTACCAGCGAGGCTGAGGACTACAGCTTTGCAGCGCACCAGGGATAGGCCATCGGGGCGTGCAGTAAGCGACTGGCCATCTATGCCGGCTGTAAGCATGCTGACGGCTTACAAAAGGAATCCTGAGTATGTGGCTATGAGCATGCTGTATTTGTATGTAGGCAGGCGATAGGGGAAGCAGCGACTATGGGGGGCGCACATAGGCATTGCGAAGTGAGAGGGCGAGTAGGCAGCTGAGAGCGGAATGGCACAACTGTCACGCCTGTGGTCCCTCAGTGCGGCGATGGTACAGTACACTGCGCTGGTTCAATCACTGTAATGGACACGAAGAAAGCGAGCCGAGTCGAGCCCGCGCGAGAGTAATGGCGTAGAAATACGCCAGGCACTTCAGCCGACGGAATCAGCCGCACGCTAGTCGCTCTATAAAATTTGGATTAATATGCAGCTTTAATGGGCAGCCCAGAACAGCAGCGGGTTTCGCGACGGAGAAGCATCTTTCACATTTCCAGCACGCGCTCCGCTGTAGCTGCTAGGAATACCGCCAATAGTGATTATATAGCAGTGGGCTGCATTTAGATCAGTTCCTGAAGGCAGGCATAGGCCGCTGGCCACCGCGAGCACTCGCGAGCATGCGCGCAGCCGGTTATGATTATGGGGCACGAGTATGATTCCACGTCGACGAGCCGGCGAAGTGGTGAACGCAGCCAATCGGTCTCACACGTCGTGACGCCAGCACCGCGCGCGCCGCGGGCGCCCCGGCGGCCCTCCTGCGGGCCCAGCCCCCCTGCCTACCCAGCGCGCACCCGGTCAGCTCACTTGCCCTTGCATGGCTACGAACTGCTGCTGGTCTCCAGGAGCACGTGTGTCTCAAACACTGCCAGTCCGGCCCATCCCTCCACAGAGGCGCACATGTCCCGCACGGTGGGCCACCCGCGGCTTGCGGCGAGGCCGCGCCCCCACACGACGAATCTCCTCTTCCCAGCGCACGCTCTAGCTGCACGTAGGAATTAGCTACCCACCAATCCGGCCCTCGGTACCGTACCCTCTAGCGCGCGGTCTCTCAGGTCTGATCTCTGCTGCAAACACCCGAGGCGCCTTCCGATCTTCTTTCTTTCTTTCTGCCACTCTTCCTTGAAAAACACAACATCCGAGACTCCGCCTGTTCACATGCATCGTATTGGCCCACCACAGTACCCGCCTTTCATCGCACACAAACACACATGCACGCGCTTCACCGCCCTTTTATCCGCACGGTCGTGTTCCCCACGTCCATCTTCGAGCATATTGCGGGCGCAAGGAGGAGGCGCGGCGAAATGCAGCGCCGCCCCCCCCCTCCCGCCCCCAAGCAGTGCCACCACTACCGCAGGCGCAACACGCAGGCCCGCGGCCCGTTCGGTGTCAGCGCCCGCTGACCTCGCCACTTAGCGGTCGCCACCCTCAGGCGGCCGCCGTTCAAAGCGGTACCCGCGCGGCAGGCGCTTGTTCAGCTCCTCCGCTACACGCTGGCTCATGACGGCGCGGGTGGCGCGCGGCAGCTCCTCGCCCGCCTCCGCAGCCGCCTCCGCCTTGGCCTCGGGCTCCCGGTCGGCGCGCTCGCCGGTCTTCCGAGGCGCGGCCACGTCTGTGCCAGGGGTAGCGGCGGGGTCGCGACATGGGTGCTGTTAGCAAGGCGATCGGGTGCAGCATTTAGGAAACATGCAGTGCGTGATGCGGCGCCAAACGAAATGAAAGGCTCAATTGCTCAAAAGCGGCTTGCATGGCCTAGGGGGCCGCGGTCCGCGCTGTCGTTGTCTCACCCGCTGAGCTGGGGCTCTGCACAACCGCCGACTTCCGCCGCCGGTTGGCGCCGCCCGCCGCCTATTCCGCCACCCCGGGCGCCGCCGACGCGGCGGCGCCGCCGTCCCTGGCCGCCTTGGCCGCGCTGCGCAGCAGCAGGTAGTGCGACTGCGACGCCTGCCGCGCCAGGCGCCGGCGCCGAGGCGGCGGCTCGGCACCACTGTCGCCGTCGCCCTCGGCATCGCTGCTGCCGCCGCGCCCGTCGCCCTCGCCGTCGCTCGGCTTCACCCCAGCCGCGCCCGGGCCCTCCCCGCGCCCCCGCATGGCTGCGGCGTCGCCGCCGCCACCCAAGCCGCCCCCGCCGCCAACCGCGTCGAAGCCGCCAACTGCCGCCGCCACATCCCCACCCATGTCGGCGAAGAAGCTCCCGCCGTCGCCCATTAGCAAGTCACCGTCGGTGCCGCCGCCGAAGCCCAGGTCGCCGCTGGGATAGCTGCTGGCAACTGCCGCGGGTCCCCCGAACACCTGCCCATAGCCGCCATGGCCGCCGTTGCCGTTGCCGCCGTCTAACCCGGCAGCTTCCCCGGCAGCCGCCTGCATGTTCGCCCCGCCGGCATTCGCCTGGCCCCCCGCCCGGGGCCTTGTCGGCTGGTGGCGTCGTCCGCGGCACCCACTGCCCGTCCGGCCCCATCACCACGCGCCGCCGCCAGTCGCGGCCGGGTCCTGCGCGCAGCACAGCCATGGGCAACACACATGAGAGCTCTGGGCGGCTGGGCTGCTGGATGCAACCAGCATATCCTAGCACACCATAACAAATTGTGCACATGACGCTCGCGTGCCCTTCGGCCGACTCCTACGCCAGCCGCACCCCACCGCGCTCTCACCTGTCCGCGCGCCGTCGGCCTTCTCCGCGCTGCCCACCTCGCCGTCCATCCCCGGCCCCGGCGCCGACGACATGGACGCCCCGCCGCCGCCACCCTGCGGCCCCGTGGCGCCGCCGCGGCTGCGGGAGCTGGTGCGGACCGGCTCCGCGCCGCTGCCGGCGCCGCCGGCGCCGCTGCCGGCGTAGCCGCGGGCAGCGCCGAAGGCGGCGGCGGCGGCTGCGCCGCCGGGCGTGGCCGCCTTGGACTTGAGCTTGATGCGCTTGGTGGGCGGCGAGGAGACGGCCGCCACGCCGTACTGCGCCGACGCGGCCGCCTCCAGCGCAATGGCGGACGGTATCCGCTGGCGCTTCTGCCCCGCGGGGAGCAGCCCCGGCGGCGGCGCGGCGCCGCTGGCGGTCGAGATGGACGGCGCGGGGGCGGCGCTGCCGCCGGCTGCACCGCCGGTGGCGCCCGGCGCGGAGGACACTGCGGGCGTGCCGCCCGCCCCTGCCCCTGCCCCCGGGCCCGTCACCGTCAGTGGCTGCGTGGCGGCAGCTGAGGAGGTGCCGGCCCCTGCCGCGGCGCCGGTGGTGGCGCCGCCCAGGGTGGTGGTGGCGTCCGCTGCAGTCGCCTCGACCGAGGCGGCGGCGCCCTGACCCGACGCCAGCAGCATGCGGCCAATGATGCTCTCGCCCGGCGGCCCATGCGCCACGTCCTCGGGGGCGAAGGGGCTGGTGCCGGCCGCGTCCTCCGCGTGCCACTCCCACTCCTGTGCACATTTGGGCAGTTGGGCGAGTTGAGCAACACGCCTGCCGCGCCCCGCCAGCTCCACCATCGTTGTCTTGTGAAGACAGCCAGGCCGCCAGTCCTTCCTGCAACCAGCGCCAGTCATGCCCCCAGCCCCGTATACCGGTATTCACACCCACCCCAGCCCCGTACCTGCAGGAAAGCCAGCACGCCGGCGGGGTCGCTGTCCCTCAACGACAGCGCGTCGCCCAGCAGCCGGTACTGCTGCCGCTTGGAGCGCTCGCGCCGCCGCACCTGCGCGGCCGGCAGAAACACAAAAGGCACGAGGGGCAAGGGCGGGTCATGCCAAGCTTGTGGAGGCGTGATGACGCGCCACCAACAGCGGCGCGCACTGGCGTCATAACTATGATGCTCACGGCACGGTGCTCCTGCCCCTGTTCCGGCTCCGTGCTTCTTTGCAACACGCCGCCCAAGCCCCAATCCCAGCTCCATGTCCCAACCCACCGTGTCCACCAAAGTCCGCAGCTGTACCAGCTCCATGCGCACGCTGCTGGGCGCGAACCGCGCCATGAGCGCGCGCTGGTGCTCCAGGTCCGCCAGCCGCGCCAGCCCCGTCAGAGGCAGGCCGCTGCCGCCGCCGCCGGCGGCCCCGGCTCCGGCAGCGGGCGCCCCCATCCGCGCGCGGAAGGCTTGGATGCTCTGCGCGGCGGTGGCCGCCGCCGCCGCGGCCGCGGCGGCGCTCTGCACCACCGCCTGCGCCGCGCTCTCCGCGCCCATCGCGTACTCGTCCTTCGCGCGGTACCCGCCCGCGCCGCGCATGCCGCGCCCGCCCGAGGTGGCCGTCGCGGTGACCGCCGCCGCGCCGCGGCCCTTGGCGCCGGCCGCCGCGCGAGAGCTGCCGCGCACGCCCGGGCCGCCAAACCCGCCGCTGCTGGTCTTGCTGGTTGTGGCCTTGCCGCTGCCCCGCCCCCCGCCGTACTCGTCGTACAGACCGCCCGCCGCATCCCCGCCCTCGAGCTTGACGGCGCCGTACGCGCCGTACGCCCCCGCCGCCGCGTCCGCCGCCTCCGCCCGCCGCTTCGCAGCCGCGGAGAGCGACAGGCGCGAGCCCGGCAGCGGCGGCCGGCCGGGGCCCGCCGGCTGCATTGCCGCGTTGAAGCCGTCCGGCAGCTGCCCCGACGCGTCGTAACCGCCGGTGGGGGAGACCATGCCCACGCCGGGCACGGGGCCCGTCGGGGAGCCGAGGCCGGGCTCGCCCTCGCCGCCCAGCCCCATGCCCATGCCCATGCCCATGCCGGGAGGGTTGGGCGCCAGCTGCTGTGCGGGAAGGGAACAATGCGGGAAAGAGCCGGTCACGACCTCCGGTCGTGTGGACGCCTGCCAAGTGATGCGAAGGCTCCCAGGCGGTACAGCAGCTCGCCCACAATGCAAGTCAAGGGCCAGCCAGTGGACCACACACACAAGACACGCGCGACCGCTCACGCATTGCATACACAGTCTGCGTGTTCACCCTCTCGTGTTATCTAACACACCAGACACAAGGGCAACATCGACAAACGCGGAGCTCGGTTACTGCGCGCGCGTGTCTGGCGGGCTTTGTTCCCTTTGTTTGTTTTCAACACACAAGGCACAGCCCCAGCCCGCGCGCGCGCCCACCTGCAGCTGCAGCAGCTTCTGCTGCTTGGGCGGCCGGCCGCTCTTGCGCTTCACGGGCTGCGGCGGCACGAAGCCGCTCATGTCGCCGCCCTCACCGCCGTAGCCCAGCAGGCCGCCGCCGCCGCCGCCCTCCAGGCCGCCAGCCGCTCCGCCGTAGCCGCCGTCCATCCCGTCCAGCCCCCCGCCCGGCGCCGCGCCCGGCAGGGAGCCGCCGGAGGAGGAGGCCCCGCGCCGCCCGCGGCCCAGCAACGGCGCCGGCGCGGTCATCACCTCAGACGCCTGCGACGCACGCGGCGACAGGTAGCGAATGCTGCACGGCGCTAACTCCCTAGGACTCCCTGCGGCACTAACGGATCAAGCCCGCGGGGCCCCTACTCGCCGCCGAACCCAGCCGAAATTGAGTATTCCACCATAAAGCAGTCCGGGAACTGTGAGGCCAAGTGCCGTGCCCCGGTCGCGGCCCCACCCGCACCAGCAGCCGCCGATAACCATCAGCCATGCCACAGTCTCGGCCACAGCACCAACGTGGAGGGTTGCAACACGCACACCGTCAGGGCTGTGGGGCTCTGTTGCAACATTGGCGTCGTCAGGAACACGGCCCAGCGGTGTCTGCGTGTGTGTCACGGTGACTCGCATTATTAAATCCCGCTCTTTGTCGAAGGGGCCCCGGTACAGAACAGGGAGGTACCTTCCCTGGTACAGGATGCGAGTCGCCGGCCACCAATTTTCAATTCGCTAGCTTCATCCCCCCCCCTGCAGACTCGTGGCCTCCAGTCTCTTGCGTAGCCCATGCCCATGCCCATGCCGGACGCGCCAACCATCAATGCGCCATCAGGTCCTGTCTTGCCCCGAAATGGCTTCCATGGCACCTGCCCTGGGCTTCCATTCCCAGGATCAACCTCGAAATCCCGTACACATCGGACCCCGCTGCCGAAACTATTGTACACTGCGTGCGCCTGCAAACAGCCCACCAGACTGCACAACCGCACCCGCGCTTTGGCCCCTGCATCTCAGCAGCACCTCAGCCCGCACCATCACGCGCCTGCGCCCTGCTCGCCCATGGCCTCCATGCACGGCCGCCTCCCTGCACTTGCAGCCTTTCACGCTGCACAGGCGCATGCGCCACGTGTCGCCAACATGTCTCAGTACATTCTTCAAAGTATTTGCGCCACTGAGCGACACAGAAATGCATGTGTCTAACTACACTTGCCCCATGGCTACTGTACAGAATGTCGGCTTGTGCAGAGCCGCAGCTGGTGCCGTGCCTCAGAGCTCATGTGCGGCAACGCCCGCCCAGAGCCTTGGTGCACGTTTCACTGTCGCAGTCGCATAGCACCCTTGCACTCGCCGCACACACACGCAACACGCGCAATTGCGCACGTGTCAAAAAACGGCATTGAGGCGCACTCCTCACTTATTCAGCCACTCCTGCAAAATATGCATTTTGCTTAGGCATGTTTGCAGCTGTCCGGGAATAAGCAGTCCCGTAATTACCACGTCCGCTCAAGCACGCTCGGCCTCTCCACACACAAAGTCCTCACTGCTGCACACGCCACGCCGCCACTACACCAACAAATTCATTCGTTCGCTGCCGCTTGCTGCTTCTCATGCATATTGCCATATGCAGCCGCCTCATGCCAGCGCTGCACAGGGCTGAGCGGGAGGCGGCGGGGCTCCTGGCCGCCGCACGCACGGGCTGCTGCGCGGTGTGGCGCCGCCGGACCAGCTCACTGCTGGCAGGCGGAGTTGCAGAGGGATAAGGGGTTAGCAACAGGCTTTTGAGGTTTGCTTATGAGGTTTGCAGACGTTGGTGGTTCAAGAGGTGCGGACTGCGCTGTCGCGGCCACGCGGCAAGAGAGGCTACAGCCGCACTAGCCGTTGACCCCAGCCCTGGTCACCAACGCACGCTTTACCCCCGGAGCGATACTGCACACGCAGGACACCCACCCGCAGGAGCTTCTTCTCGATGAGGGGGTAGCACGCGAGGAAGCGGCGCGCGAAGGCCAGGTGCTGGTCCTGGGGCTTCTCGCCGCACGCCTGCTTCGCGGCCGCCACCATGCGCCGCAGCGCCTCCAGGTCGCCCGGGTGTGTGTCGTCGTTCCGCAGCAGCGCCATGGGCTGCAACTCCGCAACCAGCTCGCCAACGCTCATGCCGACCACGCCCGCGAGCGCCTCCAGGTAGAGCGCCCCGAGCTGACGGTCACGCGCATGCTCGACGTAGGTCCGCGACGCCGTCCGCTGGGACGGCTTGGCGCCCGTTAGGGCGAACTTTGCCACTTGGTGCACTACGTTGTACACGTAATGCTGCTTCAGCGGAACCACCTCAACCTCGAGCCGCTCGTGCTTCTCCCCGAGAGTCTTGTGCTCCTCCTCGAGCCGCTTTCGCTCAGCGGTCTCAGAGCTGCAGTCGTCGACAGCAGCGCTGCTGTCGACTGAGACCGCTGAGCGAAAGCGGCTCGAGGAGGAGCACAAGACTCTCGGGGAGAAGCACGAGCGGCTCGAGGTTGAGGTGGTTCCGCTGAAGCAGCATTACGTGTACAACGTAGTGCACCAAGTGGCAAAGTTCGCCCTAACGGGCGCCAAGCCGTGGCAGTCTTGGCTTGCTGCTCCTCGAGCCGCTTTCGCTCAGCGCTCCCAGTCTTGGCTTGCTCCTCGATTTGAGCAAAGCGGGTTTCCCAGTCGGCGGGTGGCGTTCTGGAGATCACCGACGTGGGCCCGGCAGGGCGGCCGCGCCCCCAGTGAAATACAGAGCGTTCGAACAGCAGACTGGGCTGGCATTTGACAATGTGAGTGCCAGCGAAGGAAGCGACGTTGCGAGCGAGACGAAACGACCAGGACAGCATTCAGGCTAAGCTTCAGTCACTCTGGTCGTAAATAGAAGTGACAGCACAGTGAAGCTGCTATCGAAATTCAGCCTGAAAATAATGCAGGAAGATAATAAGCAGGCACGCCTCCATTGCAAGCGCATCGCGGATTTCTTCTCCAGCCCTCGTGCCATATGCAGCGCAGAGTCTGGCATTCAGCCGACGTGTGCTGACGTGTGCTGATGTGCTGGGGGGAGGAGGGGCTGGGCCGGGGAGGTGCAGAGCGGCGTGCGGTGTGCCAGGCACGGTGCTGCGGCTGGGGGGATGAGGGGCGTGGTAGGACCAGGGCAACTGCAGGGCTCGTAACTTAATAGCTGTGGACATTAAACGGCCATTTCCAGGCATTGGGCTCGGGCGTGTCTGGCTGTGGCGTATGTCGGGCGCGGCGTGGCGTGTCCTGGCTTTTGGACTTCGATGTGCCCTAAAGTCTGCCCCCTGGACATGAAAGGTCAGCTTCAGGGGACCGGATTGTCTGGCCCAGACATTCCCCCCACAACAAGATAAGAGCCCTGAGGGCAAGGGACGAGATTGTCCCATTGGTGACAGATGAATCCCGGACCCAGCAAGCCACTGCGCGGCAACAAAGACATGAGTTGTGGCTGTGCGACGCAGGCGAGGTGCGACGCGGTTACTGTACCGATGCGCGCTGGCTGGCTGCCGCAGTTAGCTGACACGCAGTTCTCGCGCTCCCGGCCAACCTATCGCACCACACAGACACATGTGAAGACACACCGCGTAAGGCGCATCGACGCAGCGCACCTGCGAGCAGGCGACCAACGGTCCTTGCGGTGGTAAACGGTGAGCTGCTGAGCGTGTTGCCGCGTCCGTGTCCTTGCCGTACGCTTGGCCGTACGTGCGGCAATTCAGGAGCGGCTCCATATACGTCACCGTATTGTGGGGGCGAGGGGGACATCGACGTTCAGCAAGGCCAGTCTACCGTACCAACCGAAAAACGCACACGCACACGCACACGCACACGCACACGCACACGCACACGCACACGCACACGCACACGCACACGCACACGCACACGCACACGCACACGCACACGCACACGCACACGCACACGCACACGCACACGAACACGCACACGGTGCAGCTGCGCGGCGGCGGCGGTGGCCTGGCCAGGGCACATTCCCCATTGTACGTCGGCGAGCGCCAAGGCTGTAGCAGCGACAGCTGCCTCCGCGAGGCCGAGGACTACAGCTTTGCAGCGCACCAGGGATCAGGTCATCAGGCCATCAGGGATGCGGCTTGGCCGCGTGGGTCTGCAAGTGCTTTCACGTCGTCGGCGAGCCGGTGAAGTGGTGAATGCAGCCAATCGGTCTTATGCGTCGTGACGCCGGCACCGCGCGTGCCGCGGGCGCCCAGGCGGCCCTCCTGCGGGCCCTTGCATCGCTACGAACTGCTGCTGGTCTCCAGAAGCACGTGTGTTTCAAATGCCACTGCCAGTCCGGGCCATCCCTTCACAAAGGCGCCTATGTCCCGAACGGTGGGCCATCCGCGGCTTGCGGCGAGGCTGCGCCCCCACACGACGGATTCCCTCTTCCCAGCGCACGCTCTAGCTGCACGCAGGAACTAGCTACCCACCAACCCGGCCCTCAATACCGTACCCTCTAGCGCGCGGTCTCTCAGGTCTGATCTCTGCTGCTAACACCCGAGGCGCCTGCCGAGCTTCTTTCTTTCTTTCTGCCACTCTTCCTTGAAAAACACAACATCCGAGACTCCTCCTGTTCACATGCATTCTATTGGCCCACCACAGTACCCGCGCTTCATCGCACACAAACACACATGCACGCGCTTCACCGCTCACCCAGGTCCGCAATGTTACCCGCATGGTCGTGTTCCCCACATCCATCTTCGCGCACATTGCGGGCGCAAGGACGAGGCGCGGTGAAATGCAGCGCCGCCTCCCCCTCCCGCCCCCAAGCAGTGCCATTACCACCGCAGGCGCAACACGCAGGCACGCGGCCCGTGCAGTGTCCGCGCCGACCTCGCCACTTAGCGGTCGCCACCCTCAGGCGGCCGCCGTTCAAAGCGGTACCCGCGCGGCAGGCGCTTGTTCAGCTCCTCCGCTACACGCTGGCTCATGACGGCGCGGGTGGCGCGCGGCAGCTCCTCGCCCGCCTCCGCAGCCGCCTCCGCCTTGGCCTCGGGCTCCCGGTCGGCGCGCTCGCCGGTCTTCCGAGGCGCGGCCACGTCTGTGCCAGGGGTAGCGGCGGGGTCGCGACATGGGTGCTGTTAGCAAGGCGATCGGGTGCAGCATTTAGGAAACATGCAGTGCGTGATGCGGCGCCAAACGAAATGAAAGGCTCAATTGCTCAAAAGCGGCTTGCATGGCCTAGGGGGCCGCGGTCCGCGCTGTCGTTGTCTCACCCGCTGAGCTGGGGCTCTGCACAACCGCCGACTTCCGCCGCCGGTTGGCGCCGCCCGCCGCCTCGTCCGCCACCCCGGGCGCCGCCGACGCGGCGGCGCCGCCGTCCCTGGCCGCCTTGGCCGCGCTGCGCAGCAGCAGGTAGTGCGACTGCGACGCCTGCCGCGCCAGGCGCCGGCGCCGAGGCGGCGGCTCGGCACCACTGTCGCCGTCGCCCTCGGCGTCGCTGCTGCCGCCGCGCCCGTCGCCCTCGCCGTCGCTCGGCTTCACCCCAGCCGCGCCCCGGCCCTCCCCGCGCCCCTGCATGGCTGCGGCGTCGCCGCCGCCACCCAAGCCGCCCCCGCCGCCAACCGCGTCGAAGCCGCCAACTGCCGCCGCCACATCACCACCCATATCGGCGAAGAAGCTCCCGCCGTCGCCCATCAGCAAGTCGCCGTCGGTGCCGCCGCCAAAGCCCAGGTCACCGCTGGGGTAGCTGCTGGCAACTGCCGCGGATCCCCCGAACACCTGCCCATAGCCGCCGTGGCCGCCGTTGCCGTTGCCGCCGTCTACCCCGGCTGCCTCCCCGGCAGCCGCCTGCATGCTCGCCACGCCGGCATTCGCCTGCGGCCCCGAGTCGCCGTACATGCCGGGCCCCGGCATCACGCCGCCGCCCGTCACCCCGCCGGCGTTCACGGCGGCCGCTGGCCCCCCGCCCGGGGCCTTGTCGGCTGGTGGCGTCGTCCGCGGCACCCACTGCCCGTCTGGCCCCATCACCACGCGCCGCCGCCAGTCGCGGCCGGGTCCTGCGCGCCGCACAGCCATGGGCAACACACATGAGAGCTCTGAGCGGCTGGGCTGCTGGATGCAACCAGCATATCCTAGCACCAGCATCACAAATGTGCACAGGACGCTGGCGTGCCTTTCGGCCGACTCCTACGCCAGCCGCACCCCACCGCGCTCTCACCTGTCCGCGCGCCGTCGGCCTTCTCGGCGCTGCCCACCTCACCGTCCATCCCCGGCCCTGGCGCCGATGACATGGACGCGCCGCCACCGCCGCCGGCGCCGGCGCCCTGCGGCCCCGTGGCGCCGCCGCGGCTGCGGGAGCTGGTGCGGACCGGCTCTGCGCCGCTGCCGGCGTAGCCGCCGGCAGCGCCGAAGGCGGCGGCGGCGGCTGCGCCGCTGGGCGTGGCCGCCTTGGACTTGAGCTTGATGCGCTTTGTGGGCGGCGAGGAGACGGCCGCCACGCCGTACTGCGCCGACGCGGCCGCCTCCAGCGCAATGGCGGACGGTATCCGCTGGCGCTTCTGCCCCGCAGGGAGCAGCCCCAGCGGCGCGGCGCCGCTGGCGGTCGAGATGGACGGCGCGGGGGCGGCGCTGCCACCGGCTGCGCCGCCGGTGGCGCCCGGCGCGGAGGACACTGCGGGCGTGCCGCCCGCCCCCGCCCCAGCCCCCGGGCCCGTCACCGTCAGTGGCTGCGTGGCCGCAGCTGAGGACGTGCCCGCCCCTGCCGCGGCGCCGGTGGTGGCGCCGCCCATGGTGGTGGTGGCGTCCGCTGCAGTCGCCTCGACCGAGGCGGCGGCGCCCTGACCCGACGCCAGCAGCATGCGGCCAATGATGCTCTCGCCCGGCGGCCCATGCGCCACGTCCTCGGGGGCGAAGGGGCTGGTGCCGGCCGCGTCCTCCGCGTGCCACTCCCACTCCTGCGCACATTTAGGCAGTTGGGCGAGTTGAGCAACACGCCTGTGGTACCCCGCCAGCCCACCGTGCCCGCCACCCCCATCGTTGTCTTGTCGAGACAGCCAGGCCGCCAGTCCTTTTTCTGCAACCAGCGTCAGTCATCCCCCCAGCCCCACGCCCCAGCCCCGTATACCGGTATTCACAACCCCCTCCAGCCCCGTACCTGCAGGAAAGCCAGCACGCCGGCGGGGTCGCTGTCGCTCAGCGCCAGCGCGTCGCCCAGCAGCCGGTACTGCTGCCGCTTGGAGCGCTCGCGCCGCCGCACCTGCGCGGCCGGCAGACACAACAAGGCACGAGGGCCAAGGGCGGGTCACGCAAAGCGTATGGAGACGTAATGGCGCCCCACGAACATCGGCGTCATAACTATGATGCTCAAGGCACGGTGCTCCTGCTCCTGTTTCGGCGCCGTGCTCCTTGGCAAAACGCCTCCCAAGCCCCGATCCCAGCTCCAAGTCCCAACTCACCGTGTCCACCAACGTCCGCAGCTGTTCCAGCTCCATGCGCACGCTGCTGGGCGCGAACCGCGCCATGAGCGCGCGCTGGTGCTCCAGGTCCGCCAGCCGCGCCAGCCCCGTCAGAGGCACGCCGCTGCCGCTGCCGCCGGCAGCCCCGGCCCCGGCAGCGGGCGCTCCCATCCGCGCGCGGAAGGCCTGGATGCTCTGCGCGGCGGTGGCCGCCGCCGCCGCGGCCGCGGCGGCGCTCTGCACCACCGCCTGCGCCGCGCTCTCCGCGCCCATCGCGTACTCGTCCTTCGCGCGGTACCCGCCCGCGCCGCGCATGCCGCGCCCGCCCGAGGTGGCCGTCGCGGTGACCGCCGCCGCGCCGCGGCCCTTGGCGCCGGCCGCCGCGCGAGAGCTGCCGCGCACGCCCGGGCCGCCAAACCCGCCGCTGCTGGTCTTGCTGGTTGTGGCCTTGCCGCTGCCCCGCCCCCCGCCGTACTCGTCGTACAGACCGCCCGCCGCATCCCCGCCCTCGAGCTTGACGGCGCCGTATCCGCCGTACGCCCCCGCCGCCGCGTCCGCCGCCTCCGCCCGCCGCTTCGCGGCCGCGGAGAGCGACAGGCGCGAGCCCGGCAGCGGCGGCCGGCCGGGGCCCGCCGGCTGCATTGCGGCGTTGAAGCCGTCCGGCAGCTGCCCCGACGCGTCGTAGCCGCCGGTGGGGGAGACCATGCCCACGCCGGGCACGGGGCCCGTCGGGGAGCCGAGGCCGGGCTCGCCCTCGCCGCCCAGCCCCATGCCCATACCCATGCCGGGAGGGTTGGGCGCCAGCTGCTGTGCGGGATCGGAACGGCATGGGAAAAGAGCCGGTTTCGACCTCCGGTCGTGTGGACGCCAGCCAAGTGATGTGAAGGCTCCCAGGCGGTACAGCAGCTCGCCCACAACGCAAGTCAGGGGCCATTTAGTCGTCACACACAAAAAGCACAGCCCCAGCCCGCGCGCGCGCCCACCTGCAGCTGCAGCAGTTTCTGCTGCTTGGGCGGCCGGCCGCTCTTGCGCTTCACGGGCTGCGGCGGCATGAAGCCGCTCATGTCGCCGCCCTCACCGCCGTAGCCCAGCAGGCCGCCGCCGCCGCCCTCCAGGCCGCCGCCAACCGCTCCGCCGTAGCCGCCCTCCATCCCCTCCAGTCCCCCGCCCGGCGCCGCGCCCGGCAGGGAGCCGCCGGAGGAGGAGGCCCCGCGCCGCCCGCGACCCAGCAACGGCGCCGGCGCGGTCATCACCTCCGACGCCTGCGACGCACGCGGCGACAGGTGACGACTGCTGAGTCAGCACTGGTCAGAGGACGGGCGACAGGCGATCTGGACAGCAACCCCCGCTCGCTGTGACAGCCCCACTCTGCCCCCCCCCCCTTCCTCGCATTACATTGCATCGGCCGCTGTTGCATTTTTCTGGCCTCCGTCTACTTGGGGGTCTGGCCTATAGCTTGGGCTGCTGGTGTTCAATTCCCGCCTGCCTGCAGCCCGGGCCTCACCCGTGCCGCCGCCCCGGTGCAGTAGTCCTTGGCCCGCTGCGCCTCGGAGTGGTTGTGGCAGTAGGCGCGGTGCTTGACCACGCGCGAGCCGGGCTGCGCGCGGGCCACCAAGTAGTTGCCCGCGCGGCGGCCGCACAGCGGGTGGAAGTAGGCCTGACGGGGACAGCCGGGGCGCGGCCGCAACCGCAGCACGGCATGCGTGTTAGGGAGCTGAACGGGACGACAAAATAATAGAGGATATCATGTATGGGCGATCCGTGTGGACGATATCCACTGTGTGATCCTTTGGGCGCCACCGCACAGCAGCAACAGCTGGAGCAGTGGCTGGAGCAGTGGCAGTGGCAGTGGCGATGCAGGTCGCCGCCTTCCTGATGCCGCCTTCTTGCGCCCCCCCCCCACCTGGCAGTGGCCGTAGTTGCACTTGACCACGGCGCCCGAGGTGCGGCCGCACAGCCCGCACGGCGAGCGCCAGCGGTCCGCCTTGATGGCGCCCACGCCCTCCACCGCGTCCGGCCCGTCCACCTGCAGCACCGACGTGCCCTCCTGCCACATGCCGCACACCTGCACAGCGGCGCCAGCGGGGCCAGGGTGCCGTTGATGGCGCGCCGCAAGTTGGCGGCCAGGATGCTACATTGCTATATTGTTATACATCGGCAGCTGCGTGGCAGCTACCTCAGCCCCACGCCGCCACCTCCTCAGCCCCACACCCACCACGTGGCACCAGTTCTTGCCGTCGGTGGTGCGCTTGAAGGCGCCGTTGCGCACGGGGCACAGGCAGCAGGACACGGCGTGCGAGCCGCCCGGCAGCTCGGCGTGCGTGAGGCCGCGCGCCTCCATCTCCCAGCGCTTGGGCCGCACCTGCGAGCGAGTGCGGCACCGCGCCGCTAAGCAACCGGCACTCTCGGGTTTGAAGTACCGGTCACAACTCACCGGCACCTCACAGTTCCCACAAACTTTTCATGCGGCCAGCCCCCCCTGCTTCAAACTGCCGAACTGCCCTTGCTGCGCGGTGGGGTTGATAACCCTTTAAAGCCCTACCTCGTCCTGCGACACGCCCGACGAGCGCTGCTGCTCCTCGTACATGCGGCACGGCCAGCACAGCCACTCCTCTGCGGGCGGGCAGCAGCAGCAGCAGCAGCAGCAGCAGCAGCAGCAGCAGCAGCAGCAGCAGCAGCAGCAGCAGCAGCAGCAGCAGCACAGCAGCAGCAGCAGCAGCAGCAGCAGCAGCAGCAGCAGCAGCAGCAGCAGCAGCAGCAGCAGCAGCAGCAGCAGCAGCAGCAGCAGCAGCAGCAGCAGCAGCAGCAGCAGCAGCAGCAGCAGCAGCAGCAGCAGCAGCAGCAGCAGCAGCAGCAGCAGCAGCAGCAGCAGCAGCAGCAGCAGCAGCAGCAGCAGCAGCAGCAGCAGCAGCAGCAGCAGCAGCAGCAGCAGCAGCAGCAGCAGCAGCAGCAGCAGCAGCAGCAGCAGCAGCAGCAGCAGCAGCAGCAGCAGCAGCAGCAGCAGCAGCAGCAGCAGCAGCAGCAGCAGCAGCAGCAGCAGCACAGCAGCAGCAGCAGCAGCAGCAGCAGCAGCAGCAGCAGCAGCAGCAGCAGCAGCAGCAGCAGCAGCAGCAGCAGCAGCAGCAGCAGCAGCAGCAGCAGCAGCAGCAGCAGCAGCAGCAGCAGCAGCAGCAGCAGCAGCAGCAGCAGCAGCAGCAGCAGCAGCAGCAGCAGCAGCAGCAGCAGCAGCAGCAGCAGCAGCAGCAGCAGCAGCACAGCAGCAGCAGCAGCCAGCACAAGCAGAGCAGCAGCAGCAGCAGCCTCAGCAGCAGCAGCAGCAGCAGCAGCAGCAGCAGCAGCAGCAGCAGCAGCAGCAGCAGCAGCAGCAGCAGCAGCAGCAGCAGCAGCAGCAGCAGCAGCAGCAGCAGCAGCAGCAGCAGCAGCAGCAGCAGCAGCAGCAGCAGCATCAGCAGCAGCAGCAGCAGCAGCAGCAGCATCAGCAGCAGCAGCAGCAGCAGCAGCAGCAGCAGCAGCAGCAGCAGCAGCAGCATGCAGCAGCAGCAGCAGCAGCAGCAGCAGCAAGCAGCAGCAGCAGCAGCAGCAGCAGCAGCAGCAGCAGCTAGCAGCAGCAGCAGCAGCAGCAGCAGCAGCAGCAGCAGCAGCAGCAGCAGCAGCAGCAGCAGCAGCAGCAGCAGCAGCAGCAGCAGCAGCAGCAGCACACGGGCGACTGGGTCAGCGCACGAGCCACGCAGCACCCGCAGGCTACTGAGGCTATCCGGTTGGGGGCGCACGGCCGCAACTCCCGCCGCACGGTCCCGTGCGAAGCCCTGCACCCTGGTGGCGTATTGCGCTCGCGCGCGCGCGCGCCCCTCCACAGCTTGCAGTCCAGCCCAAGTGCACCCATGGTGGCCCGGTCCTCGCAGCCCTCCGCCGCCGTGCCGCCGCCCCTCACCCGCGGGTATGCTGCGCACGCCGTAGCAGGCCTGGTGCACGGCGATGTCGCAACGCTCGCAGAACACGATCATGTTTGGATCCAGGCTCAGGCCGTCGGCGCAGATGCAGCACACCGCCTCCTCGTCATGCGCCCTGCAGCGCGTCACCAAAAAAGATTGCCGTGTACGATTACGGTGCCGTACTCGAGGCGAGAAGCCGGCCACCGCATGCATGAGCAGAGCTCGCCCGTGCACGGGGGTCGCCGTCACTGCCCGTTCTGTTACCCCTCGTACGCCCGCCCGACCCACCTCTGCGCCAGGCAGTCCGTCTCGTACTCGCCGGGCCCCGGCAGCACAATCTCCGCGCCGGCGCCGCCCTCGCCCAGCCCGCCCAGGCCGCCCGCGCCGCCGCCGCCGGGCGTGGCGCCGCGCCAGGCCTCGCCGCCGTCGCCGCCCTCCATCATCATCAGATCGTACCCGCCCGAGGCCAGCGCGCCCACAAGCTTCTTGGGCCGGCCAACCTGCGGAGACACGCGCGGGTGTGAGGTGGCGGGGTTGCAACTTGTGAGGTGGTGGTGAAGAAGTCGATGATGGTGAAGCAGGGGAAGTGAATACCAGCCAAATCTAAACCAAACCCAAACAGAGGGTGAGAAAGTACGCCACGCAGCAGCGACCGAAACCGGCAGTCACACTTGCGGGTTCCTTCCTCTTTTAGAGCAGAGCACATAGCACGCTTGCCGCCTGTGGCGCCCATGCGCACAAGCTGGTAGCCCTGCACCCGGCACGCACCTTGGGTGAGGCCGCGTCGTGCAGCGCCGCCACGGCCTGACGCTTCTCCATCTCGCGCTTCTCCCGCTTGGCGTTGCGCTTCGCCTCGGCCTTGCGCTGCGGGAGCCCAATGCAGCGAGGATTTCAAGGCCTTTGAAAACACCCCCACACCATGTCCACGTCGACTCTTCGTTTTGCACGACAAGTCATGGCATCTAGCATCGCCCGCACCACTCCGCAGTGTGCGCTGGGTGGCCAACCCCTTGCCTAGTTAGTCGGTTTAGCTTGGGCTGGTATCCACAACCCCCAGGCTCGTGCGTGATATACTTGTGCTATTTATACCCTTTCCTACCTGCTCGGCCCCTTCACTGTGCCCCGCCCTTCCGAACCTCGCCTTTCCCCTTCACCGCATGTCGCTCTTCTGGCCCGGTGCTTGCTGCCTGGCGCCGGGGTCATCTTCCTGGTCGCCAGGTAAGTCGTGTGTTTTGCATTTGCGTGTTTGCGTGTCTGTTTCTGCTGTGCGCGAGCCGAGCCTGGGTGGCATTTCGTCGACGGCGCGCCGACCTCGCCCCGTCTACGCTCTTCGACCCGAAACGCAAGAGTATACCGTTACCCTGTATTGTCGCAACCTGCACCTGCACCTGCAGCCCTTGTCTATTTTCGCTTGGGTTTAGATTGGGCTGGTATCCACAACCCCCCACACCACCCCCCTTGGCACGCACCAGCAGGTAGCCGCGGATGAGGTCCTCCCACTCCGCCCGCTGCGCCGCCAGCGCGCGCTGGTTGCCGATGTCCGCCAGCGCCGCGCGCAGCACCGCCGCCGCCCGGGCGCGGTTGATGGCGGCCTGCCGGCGGAGCACAGCAACGCACGCACGCATTGCATTGCAAGGGTTCAAATCTTTAAATACAGTCGGCGGTTGGTTCATCAAGTTCATCAAGCGCCGATCCCGCCTGTACGGCGCCTCCCAACCTAGGAACAATCAGGGGCCAGCGTGCCCGTGCCGCCCGATGGCCCCGTGCCTGCCACCCCCCAACCCCCACCGCCCGCCGGCTGCGGCCCCGCACCTGCTGCGCCAGCTCGCTCTGCAGCGCCAGCATCTCCGCCAGCACCTCGTCGTCCGGCGCCAGGCCCAGCACGTCGCTGCCCGCGTCCAGCTGCGCCCACTGCGCCGCCAGGTCGCCCTCGGCGCCGCCTGCGGCCGGGGAGGAGCCAGCAAATGGGCGGCGATACGTTCGTCAAGTTGCCCGCTCGCCCTCCCGGCCGCAACCACGGAACCCAGAGAGCCATGCAAACGCTGGACGGGCATGTCTAAAATGGCGTTTGCCGCGCCGCTCAGGGCCCGCTCCAGCCCTCCAGCCTCCCCAAACCCCAAGCCCCATGCCGCCACCCACCCTCCGCCACGATGGCCGCCACCGCCGCCGCCACGGCGCTGGAGGTGGGGTCCTCTTTGAACAGCAGCGGCGCCTTGCCGCTGGCGCCCGACAGCGGGTTGTTGCTGGCCGGCTTGCCGGGCCCGCCGGTGCCGGCGCTCCAGCTGGAGCCGGGCTTGGGCCCCGGCTTGCGCTTGATTTTCTGCGTGGTTGCGGCTATGGACTTGGCGCGCTCGCGCGCCTCCCGGTCCTCCTGGATGCGCAGCTCGCGCTCGCGGTCCTTGTCCTTACGGCCGGCCAGGGCAGAGTAGTTGACGGTGGTGCGGGCGCGCCCGCCGCGCGGGCCGGTGGTGCCGGCCCCACCAGCCGCGGCCTTGTCGGCCGTGGAGCCCGGCCCCGGTGTGGCGCCGGTGGCGGCGTCCTCCGGCTGCTGCGGCTGCTGTGGCGGCTGCCCCGGCGCCGGCGGCAGCGGCGGCAGCTGGTGCGGCTCCGGCGTGGGTGCGTGCGCCAGCGAGCTCAGCGCTCCGGTAGAGGCGGCGGTCGCCAAGCCCGCCCCTCCAGCGGCGCCGCCCGCCTCTGCGGCGGCCTGCAGCGGCGTGAAGTCAAGCGACATGCTGGCGTGCAGCCCGCCGCCGGCCCCACCCCGCCCCCGCCCGCCTGGCGTTGCAAGGCTGCCGTCGCCCCGCCCCCGACCACGGCCGCGGCCCGGCCCGGTGCGCGGCTCGGGTGGCCGCACCGCTGCCTCCTCCTCGTCGTCATGCGACACGCCAAGCAGGCTGCCGTTGCCGGCGGTGGGGTTCAGCACGTACGCGGTGACGGGGCGCTCCAGAATGCGTTTGAGGTAGGGGTGCACAAAGTCGCCGGTGGCCGCGCGCAGCAGCTCCGCCTTGCTGAGGCCGCCGCCCGCGTCCCGGCTGCTCGAGTTCGTGTCGTCCTCGCCGGGCGCGGCGGCGCCGCCGGCGCCCGCGCCCTGCTGCGCTCCAGCCTGCCCTGTGGTGGCGCCGTCCTGCTGCTCCGCCTCCTCCGCGCTGGTTGTTGCTCCCGCTCCTGCACCGGCCGCTGCGCCCTCACCACCAGCAGCAGCGGCAGCACGCGCCTCCTCGCCGCCGGCGCCGATCTGGCCCACGCGGTGCAGCAGCGCGTCCAGCTGCGCCCTTTCCATCCCCTGCAGCTGTATGTCCTCGTCCAGCAGCCCCATCTGCTGCGCCAGCTCGGCGAAGGCGCGCGCCTCCTCGTCGCTGCAGGCGTCCAGCATGGTGGCCGCGGGCCGGCCGTCGGGGCGGCAGCCCTGCAGCAGCGGCTCCAGGCCCGCCTGCGGCGGCTGCGCCGCGCCGCCGGGCGGCAGCAGGAAGCCGTCATCTGCGCTGCTGGCGCGGCCGCGGCGCTGTGGCGAGGTGGCGGAGTCGGGGGAAAGGTGTTGGCGGGGTCAGTGTCCCGTACCGCGAGGAGGCAGCACACGCAGCCTAAGGGAAGCCTGCACAGGAGACCAAACGGCCTAACACTCAGACTCCGTCCTGATATAACCCACGAACGCTCCATGTGCACAAAAAACATCGCAACGGCACACACAAGCGCAAGGCTGCGCCAACGCGAGTCACGCAGCCCGGTGGCCCACGGACCTCTCCGCCGTCGTCGTTTGCCCCCGGCTGCCCGCTGCGCGCTCCCGAAGGCCGGTCGCCGCCCCTGGGGTCACGCCCCAGGAACGGCACCGTGAACGCGTCGTCCTCCTCAGGGTTGGCCGCGACGGGAAGCAGCGCCAAGATGTCTTCTTGCGTGACGTCGCGGAAGTAGTCCTGCAGCGCAGGCGATCAACTTCAAGCACCTGCAGGAGGCTTCTGCGACGAAGAGAGCAGCGCACCTCGATGTACATCCAGAACGCGGCTGCCTCTTGCGGATTGCCGATATTGAGCCCGGGCTGCTCGTTCGCAGGCGTCGCTGAGGTCGCAGGCAGAGGAGTGACCTGCTTGCCCTTGACCTTGATGTCCTTTTTGGCTAGCTCCCGCCTCCGCTTCTCCTCCTCCTTGGCTTCGCGCACATTAATCGCTTCAGACAGCGTGGCTGGGCCCCGCCCAACATCCGCAAGCTTCGGCAAGTTGCCTGATTTTTGCTGAGCCTCGCGGAACACATCCTCGCCCACGCTGAGAGCTGTGCAAAGAGACTGAAGATGGACTCGGTTTGACTGCGTGTGTCCGCCCTGCGCAGCCGGCTCCGCAGCCGTTTGCGCAGGTGCACCGCTAGCCATAGCTGCCACCTGCCCTAGCGCTCGCTGTTCACTTCAGGTTGCAGAAGACGGCATTCTTTGGTGTCGCTACCGCAAACGCTAGTTCTTTTCAATGGTGATTTGAGAATGCTCTACCTTGAGAGTCTACTCAAGTCATATGTAAATGTAGCAATTAGGAGCGGCGACGGAGCAACGACGAGGTTTGGCGGGCTCTTGCGTGCATTCGCGCTCCCTCTCTCCTGATTCCCAAGAAATTATAGCGCGACTGTGCCCGTAAGTATAACGGCTAGCCTTTCCGCTTCGACTCCGCCCTTCTGTCAGCACTAACGGCCGACCCACGGTTGCGGCCTTCCACCGATTGGCAAAAAGCCGCGACTACCTAGTCATAAAACATGTGCGAAAGGCACCGCTTGTACCCGGGGCCTCAAAGGGGGGTCTGCCGACGGTGGAAGGGCACGACGCCGGCTGGGGCCCCGCGGACGGCACCCACGACGCAGCGAACGCCGTTCTTGCCTGCCAGGACTTCACTGTACGCAGGGACTTGAGCAATCGCCTAGCGCTATTTAGCTGGCACCGGTTGTAAACATGTCCAGGAGCAAACATGTCCACCTCCTGAGCTCGGGCGCGGACAGGGTCAAGCCGGTGCGTGGCGTCGAATATGTGTGTATGGGAGTAAGAGTATGTATGTTCGCCTGGGTTTGGGCCGCGGCTGCTGCTCATGGCGGAGAGGAGGCTGCGATTGATCACGGCTGAGGGCTCATGCGTCGAATGGCACCTTGGCAGCTTTGGATCCGTGGTGTGTTCATCCATGCGCATTCTGTATGCTTGATTATTGTTCTTGACATAGCAGGTTGACAGCATCGTCTTGGCCGCTCTTGGTGGCACCGTTTGGCCACCCGACACGAACCCTGAACCTGCCTGAACCCACGCCTGAACCCTTGCGTGCGTCAAGCAGTGCCTCCAGAATGCATCCACCTGCACAGGCAACGTTCACCAGCCACTGCATCTGTGACCCAGAGAGGTTGTCCGTTTTGTGCTCACTCGCCCCGACTGAACCCAGGGCAATCGATGCCCCGTCCGTCACGCACCCATTGCACACCAATCCGGTTGTGTTTGTCTCACACTCGCATTCGCCTCGCCCGCCACGTCGTACATTTCGGGCTCCCTCTTCTGCCTTGGCGCGCGCTGTTTTTGCCCCTGCTTGTCACACTGTCGCCCGGCCACTGTTCTGCTGCACGCTGTTCGCATTTTCTCTCAGTCGCCTTCGCCGCTCATCCGTGGACGCCGGTCGCCTGCCTGCAGGTGCGCTGCGACGCGTTCGCGAGTGTGGCGTTGCGGAGTGTGTGTCTGGTGCTATCGCCTGGCCGGGCGCCCGGAGCGTGAGGAATGCGCATCAGCAAACTACCAGTCTGGCAGCTAATCAGCACCGCATCGGTACAGTAACTTCGGCGTTAAAACCAGCCGTGCGCTCCTGTCTGCTGTCGCAATTTGCTTCTGGGCTGTTGGGTCTGGGAGGGTTCTGCACACGGGACTTCGCCATATGCCCCGCTTGCCCTGTTCCATCGAACCCATTGCACACCAACCCGGGTGACGCAGGCTGTACCGTGTTCTTCTGACACCCGCCCTGCGCCGTGTTCTTCTGACGCCACTCAAGGGGCGAATAAGTTGACCTGGCGGGCGGGGAGGCTCTGCACCAACTTGCGTGTCCCGCGCATGCCGTACATCCGCCGAGCGGGCAGGTTGTCTGTGCGAGCCGGAACAGCAACTACGCATAGTAAAAATGACGCGACCACTACTGTTCGGGCTTGCTTTGCTTGCCATTGTGTCCAATGCTGCAGCGGGGAAGGGCGTGCTTATGCTTCTGCAGAATGCCAACACGGCCGAGCGCTTCACTAGCTTTGTTGACGGCCTCTCGGCGGCAGGATTCACTGTCGACATCAAGGGGTACAAGGACACCGGCTTGAAGCTCCGGGAGTATGGGACCTGGCTCTACGATCACCTCATTCTGTTCGCGCCCAAGGCCGAAGGTGCGCGGTGTCGTTGGCTGGACTGATCAGTTGCATCAGAGGAACTGAAACGTCTTAATAATTTCGTGTGCGCACGCAGGCTTCGGCGGCAGCATCGACCAGCAGACCATCCTCGACTTCGTGGACTCCGGCCACAATGTGCTGCTGGGCGTCAACTCGGACGTCTCGGAAACCATGCGCAGCCTTGCTGCCGAGTTCGGCGTGGACCTGGACGACCGTGGCACCAAGGTGTATGACCACTTCCACTACGCGACCCTGGACGGCAAGGAGGACCCCACGCTCATTGCCGCGACCGACCTGGTTGACGCGCCCGTGATTGTTGGGGGGCCTTACAAGGTGGGGCGAAAGGGGCAGTGCGAGGGGCGCGGAGGTTCCGGCCCGGGACAACCCGGTGAACGCGATCTGGGGGCAGCAGAGTGGCGGAGGACGGTGCCGGCAGCGGAAACCTTAGGCGTGATCTGGGGTGCAAGCAAGCGGTTCGCGGGCTCGAGCGACATGAAATGTTGGAGGCAAGCGTGTGCGTATGCGTGTGTGGGCGGCTGTTCGGGGCTTGTACGGGGCGTGCAGGGCTTGCGTGGCGCGGATGTGCTGGGCACGTTCGGGGTGGTCGATCGACACGTCTAGTGCCGAAACGGCGTGAGTCATGCTGCCTTTCCACTGCTAAATTCTCTCTACTCCATCTAGCTCACGTCCCCGCTTGGCGCTGTTGCGTTGGTGCAGGAGCCCATCCTGTTCCGTGGTGTGGCCGCCGTGGTCAGCCCCGACTCCGAGTTGGTGAGTGGGCGGGACTTTGGCGCTGCCGCAGCTGCTGGTGGTGGTTGGGAGTGGTTCATCGGCATGGGTGGTGCTGATTCGACGGCAACGCACCCGTGGTGCCATCTCAGCTCTCTTACCCCCTGGCTTGGCGCGCTCTATCTACGTGTGCCCGTGGACCGCTGCACCCAACCCAGGTGTCACTCCCTTCGGTTTGGAATGCACCCGTCCCTCCACACCCCAGCCACCCAACCCTGCTCCCTCCCCTTCTGTCGCCCCACCCCATCACCAACAGGCGACGGTGGTCCTGTCCGCTCCCGCCACCGCCTACAGCCACGACCCCAAAAAGTCCATGCTGGAGCCGCCCTCGCTCATGGCGGGCGCCGCCGCCAGCCTCATCACCGCCGTGCAGGTGCGAGGGGCGGTGCACGGAGTGTGTCGGAGGGGACGCGCGGACATATCGATTCGCGCGGCTCTCGAGTGCCAGCATTTCAAACAGCAGCCGAGGGAGGCGGTCGTGGGGGTCGAGTGGGGGCATGTTAGCGGCGAGCACATTGCGGGCGGGCGGGCAGGCGACGTGCGTGGGAGGGGGAATCCGGGCGAGGAGGCATGTGCGGGACCAGCCCGTGGCGCCGCCGCTGGTGCTGACAACGGCGCCCGCCGTGTGTCTTTGTCGAATTCCCATAATGAACGCAGGCGCGCAACAATGCGCGCATGGTGGTGTCGGGCTCGGTGGAGATGTTCTCCAACAATTTCCTGGCCGCCACCGTGACCGTGGGCGGCAAGAGGTGAGAGGCTCAGTGGGGGCAACAGCCTTGGTGGGTGCGAGCTCCTGCGGCTCCTGGGACTCCTGGGGCAGGTGGCGTAGAGCTCGTGGGTGTGGGGAATGGGGGGGGCTCAACACGAGCGCATATGTAAGTGACACCTTGTGCGCCGCATGGCCCGCTCCGTGTCACACTGTCCTCCCTCCTGTGCTCTGTCTATGCTCCCTCCTCACCCCACCCGCAGCACCACCACCGCCAACAAGGACTTCGTCAACACCCTGACGCGGTGGACCTTCCAGGTGCGTCTCGGCGGGATGGTGCCTCCTCCATGTCGGACTGGGCATTGGATGCAGCGGCTGGGTGTGCGCCGTCCGCTTGTCCATGCCTCTGCGTGCATGAAGCTGCAGCGACGCGTTACCTCCTGCACCTACAGCAACCCTGGTCGCCATTACCATCGCCTCCGCGCCACCTCTTCACAGTATGCAAACGTTCACATGCACGGCTAACACCCCTCCACCCTCACAATCACGCACAGGACCGTGGCGTGCTGGTGGCCACCAACCTGCGCCACCACCTGCTGGGCAGCGAGGACCAGCCCTGGGGGTACCGCGTCAACGACGACGTGAGTGGGCTGGGTGAATGAAATGCAGGAGCGATGCGAATGCGGGCGTGGCCGTCGCGTGGATGAATACGAAGCTGGGGGGGGAGGGGGCTGTAAACACCAGCCCAATCTAAAGGGGTCGTGTGACGGCCAGCCCTGGAGGAATGCCTGGGGGGGACACAGGAGTCGAACCCGCGCCGCACCTGGCCTGTGTGTTGACCTGTTCCCTCCGCCTTTCTCCTCCTCCTCCGCCTCTCCGTCCGGCACCTGCGCAGGTCGAGTTTCTGGTGGACGTGATGGAGGTCGAGGGCGGCGAGTCCAAGCCCTACAAGTACGACACGGCGCCCCGTGTGTGTTTTGTGTTGGTGTGTGCACGGGCGTGGAGCGCAGCCCCGCGTCACATGTGATGGGTCTGTTGCCACGCCCAGGCACACAGCGAGTGCACATGCCATACGCCGCTGGTCACGCCTCCTCACAACGCACACCCGTTCCTCTTGCCCCCTGCTTTCCTGCACCCCCTCTCTCAGGGCCGACGACGTGCAGGTGGAGTTCATCATGCTCAACCCCTACGTGCGCCAGCCGCTGGCGCACGACGGCGCCGGCACCTTCTCGCTGCGCTTCAAGGTGCGGCGGGCGAACGGGCGGGCGGAACAAGGAAGGGAGGGAGGGGTCATGGATTGCTGCGTGGAGCACCGCGGGGGGTTGCCTGGATGGGAAGAGAAGTTAGCAGGGTAGAAGGCGTGGGGAGGGACGACAAGCTGGGTCCGCCGGGCAGGCGTGCTGTTAGTCCGGGGGGCGAGGAGGGTCACCGGCGGCGGCGCGAAGGGCGCTGCAACCTGACGCACGCATGCGCGTCACGCCACCCCCACTGCCGCCACGCTGCAGGTGCCCGACGTGTACGGCGTGTTTAAGTACTTCATCGACTACTCGCACCGGGGGTACTCCTACATCAAGCTGACACACCAGGTGAGCGATCTACTGAAAGTGTGCGCATGCGCCTGGCGGTGTCAGGGTCCGTTGCTGACGATGGCGACTCGATGTCTATAAGCCCCGGCCGCCTTCCGTACATCCGTGAGGGCACCTCGAAACTCCTGACCGCCGCTCGCCCTTCCCGCCGCCCACGCCTCGCCCCCGCGCAGGTGCCGGTGCGCCCCTTCAAGCACAACGAGTACGAGCGCTTCCTGGTGTGCGCCTACCCCTACTACGCCTCCGCGCTGTCCATCATGGGCGGCTTCTTCGTGCTGGGCTTCTACTTCCTGTACAACAAGTAGTTCTCTTGTTGTCGTTTCTCCTTGTGCTCTCTAAAACAAGTAGTTCTGGCCTTGAACACAGCTTGTCAAGTGGGAGATGGAGTAGCCTGGCAACGAGGCCATGGCAAAAGAGGTTAGCGAGGAGGAGCAGATGGGCGGTGTGGACGTGCGGGGCTAGTGGAGAGGAGTGGGAGGTGGGTAGGGACGGCACGGTGTGCTGTATGGCGGGGGTGATGGATGCCTGCCACCAGGGGTGCCTGCCACAAAACGTTGAGGGGTTTGATAAGGCATGTAACGCTCGGGTCGTCGCGCTGCGCTTAGCTGTGTGGGTGGGATTATGAGAAAGTGCGAACCGTGGCGACTGGTGCTGCTCGGGTTGCACACCGATAGAATGCCGGTGGCAAAGCTGAACCGCGCCGGCGCAGATGTATTGTTGTAATCCTCAATTGAGCCAGTGGTGGTGGCCTCCAGGCCAGATCGGATTGAGGACTACAGTGCCCTCCGCGGGTGCGTCATGCCCCCACGGTATTAGGGCCATCCGTGGCTCTCGCCAACGCGGCGTCCCCACACGCGAACAATGTGTTGAGTTTACGCCCAGAACAGGCGACCACTCGGGACGGTGTAATAGGGCTAGCGCTAGGACGGGGTAACACGTACCGCCATATAAGCTCCTCACATCACGGACCTAGGCCGGACGGCTGGGGAGGGCAGGGGTCAACCTGTCCTCCAGACTCTGCAGCACACACACGCTGCAGCAATAAACACGCATCACCCGCCACTGTGCATCTGGACGCCACCACCAAACCAGCCACTGCCATCAATCCAGCCGGCTCCCGTAGGGGCATGACGCACCCGCAGAGGGCACTGTAATCCTCAATCCGATCTGGCCTGGAGGCTACCACTCAGCTGGCCTGGAGGGCAGGAAATCCGGAACGCTGTCGGAAGCCTCTGGTCATTCCGGTGTATCAGCATCTAAGTTGTGGCTGTCGGGGGGTCAAGTTTGGGGCGGCGGCCTCTGACGCCAACTCGGCCGGGGGGGGGGGCGTCAGACGTGGCTGCGGGCCCAACCTGCCTACCGCAGGCCCAAATCTGGTGGCCAATCTGCCTGGCCCCAACCTGCCTGGCCCTGACACAATCAGTCGGGGCGCAAAATCAGCGGGGATGAAATTAAAACGCCTGCCAAGTGCCAACCCGTGGCTAACCTGCCTGCCTGCCCCAACCTGCCTTTCGAAGGGGCTGGCGCAGAAAGGTTCGAAAGAACAAGCAATCCTACACTAAGCGCATGTAGCCTCTGCAGCGCACGTGTGAGAAAGGGCCGCCCATGTGATAGCCAGGGCAATGGGGAGGGGCATTAAGTGCAGCACAGGATGGTAGGGCAGGCAAGGGGGGGGGGGCAAGGGGTGTCCGGGGAGAGGGCTGGAGATGTGCTGGCTCTGATGTCGGCCCGGAAGAGCACGCGAGTGAAATGCTCGGTGTCCAGTTCTTTGTGACGCTATAGGCAAAAGGAGCGAAATGAATGTCGGGGCCTCTCCGACTCTCCGAGTGCAAACACCGAGGACGGGATCCACAGCTGGATCGAGAAGTCAAAGCTTGTCGCACGCCCCTTTCCCCACCACTGCCGCTATTCTCCAAACGAGCACACCAGGACATGCATCACAGCCATTGACACTGCAAATATGTCGCTCCAGGACGAAGAGCAGCAGGTAGTACCGAAATGTGCGCAGTTTGTGGGCCGAACGTTCATGAATTCACGCACTAAACGTCATTGCAGGTGCTGGACACCTATAACAACACAATGCGGGCCTGTGTTGGAAAGCTCCGGTCAATTTGGCGACAAGTCGGCGTTTCTTCCGAGGAGCAAAGGGCCCGGGTCCTCGCCGTCAGCGAGGAGGCCCTGGCTGCCTGGAGTAAAGGGGTGGACGCAGCTGAAAATGAGCGCAGCCAAATCAAGGTGCGCCGCGGGGAAGCTGCGATTGTCCAGCCTGGAATGCGTTGACGGCAGCTCTCTGACGACGCCTCAAATGCTCCTTCTATCTGTCGTAGCTGCAAATCCAACAACACTCAGCGGAGATCAGTAGCATTCGGGCGGAGCTGGACGACGGAGGGGACTCCGGCGACTCGGCGGAGGCCGCTGAGACGGGCGAAGTGAGGGAGGGAACGTGTATGGGGGGGGGGGCAACACTACCTGGGACACTAAGCCTTTGGAGGCCTCGTCTGCGAGTGCGTGACATGGGGCGTGCGCAGGTGTGATACGTGCCAGCATGTTTCTGACGTGCTGGCGGTTGGATGCACGCGCAGGGGGGTGAGGCCACGCTGCTGCGGTCGCTAGAAAGCCTCAAAGTCACTCTGCAGCTGTGGCGCACCAAGCGCGCCGCGCGCATGCAGGCCTATGAGGCCCTAATGGTAAGGAAGGGGCTGAAGGAAAGGGGCCATGGACAGCTTTTGCGGGCGGCACAATGGCGTGTTGGCTCGCGGGGCAGAGGGGTGGCGGAGGCGAACAGGCGCGTCTGCTAGACCGCTGCACGCTCCAGCACTTGCAGTGTCAAGCACACGCCGCATGGTTTTCCTCTGCAGCCCTGCCCTCCCACCTCCCCAGTCGTCAGACATGTTTCTTTGTGGGTTTGGAATGAACTGCACCTCGCCCCCCCCCTCTCGCGCCCTCCCGTCAGGCGGTGCACGCCAACCTGAAGCGGCAGCTGGGCATTCCGCACGCGGAGGTGACGGACGCGGACATCAGCAGTGGGGCGCTGGAGTATCTCAACATGGAGAACAACAAGCTGGAGGAGGAGAAGGTGGGGGTGGGGCCGGGCGGGCGGGGGTTAGACAAGGCGATGGGGGGGGATGCGAATGGGTGGGTGGGCGGGATGAATTGGAAGGAGGGAAAAGGGATGGCGCTGAGCCAATATGCATTGCGGTGGGTTTGGTGGGCAGCGTTGGGGCGTGGAGGTGGAAGCGCACCGCAGTATGCCCTTATGGTCCACACGGCTGGGCCCGCGGGGATCAACCAAATACCAAGATCAGCAACACGCCCACGCTCCTGCTCCACAGGGCCGGCGGCTGTCTCGGGCGGAGGCGCAGCTCGACGTGCTGCGGGCTATCTGCCGCGAGCTGGGCGAGGACGCGGCGGCGGCCGCGGCGGAGGTGAGAGAGCGTGCGTGCAGCTGCGCGGCACGCGCGGCACCTGGGCCCGGGCGTGCAGGGCCCATATACTGGGCATCCTGGGCTGATCGGGAGCACACCGGGGGCCGGTGAGGGGTGCGGGCGGGGGCTGTGAATACTAGCAAACTGGGGGATGGAGATGCTGCAACAAATCTGCGCCATGGCAATGCCTACGCGCGGGGCCACTGCCGCTTCTCGGCTCGTCACACACCCAGCCCAGCCGAACCCAACCCAACCCAACCCAACCCGCCCCCCCAGGTGCACCCGGCACTGCGCGCCATGAGCGCCGAGAAGGAGAGCGCCGAGATGCTGGGCGCCGTGTACCGCCTGACCGGCAGCAGCTCGCTGGCGGCCGCCGACGCGGACCTGGACCTGAGCGACACCTGCTTCGAGCGCCTGGCGGGCAAGACCCGCGAGATGGAGCGGCTCAAGGTGCGGCGCGTCATGTGTGTGTGTGTGTGGTGGGGTTGACGGTTGGTTAGGGTTTGCGAGTTACAGCACAAGCTCAGACGCAAGTGCTGGGTGGTGGTGGGTGTTGGTGTCGGGCGGGAGGGGTGGTTGGAGTGGTTTCACTCCCCCCCGAGGGGTCGGCCTGGTGGGTGGGGAATGTGTGAGGGTCGGGGCTTGGAGCAGAGGCCGAATCAGGGCCGCACCATGCTCCTCCGCGTGCGCACGTGCTCACGAGCCGGCGGGCGCATCCGCCCCTGCTGCACTCACACCGCGCCCTCTCCCGCCACGCCCACCAGGTGGAGCGCGAGGCGCAGTCGCGCGACGTGCTGGAGATGCTGGGCGCGCTGTGGGCGGCGCTGGCCATTCCGGAGGACGCGCCGGAGCGGGGCATGGTGCACAAGATGCTCAGCCCCGACCGGCCGCAGCGCCTGCACAAGCGCACGCTGGACAAGGTGCGCAGTGCGGCTACCGGGGGTGTAGGGCGGGGTGTTGGGGGCCGGGGTTGCCGGGAGAGCGGGGCACTGCAGCCGGCGGGGAGTAGCACCGTCTCGCTGCCTGCCAGCCTGTATCGCCCTCATTTCCTCCTGCGCACTGAGCGCCTGCGCCGCGTCCTGCCCCGCTGCACTGCAGTGCATGGCCGAGGTGAACCGCCTGGAGGGCTGCAAGGCGCAGGTGCGCGCTAAGCTGCTTCAGGCTCGGGCAGTCTGGATGCGACATCACAGGGAGTGTGCGTTGTGTTTAATACGGTGTCGCCGTCGCCCCACCTGCCCCCCTCACGCCTCCCACCCTGCGCAACGGCGCCTGCAGGCCATGCGTGACCTGGCGATGTCCAAGGCCCGCGAGCTGGAGCAACTGTGCATCAGCAGCCGCATCAGCCCGCCGCACACCGGGCCGCTACTGGCAGAGCTGGACAGGCCGGGGCAGGTGAGCCGGGGCTGGTCGCCGGGTGCGGCTTGAGTGTGTGGTTGTGGGGTGGGATGGGGTGGAGTAGCTCAGTCCAAACCCCAAGTACTGTGATGGGGTTGCTGGTAGTACAGCTGCGTGCATGAATCCCCACCCCACACGCAAACCTTGCTGGCCGCGGTCGCCGTGTGGTCAAGCCCCCTCCCTGCTGGCCTGCACGCCCGCGCGCAGATGACCCAGGTTCTGACCAAGCTGGTCCGGCTGGTGGCGGAGGTGCAGGCGCTGGCGGCGCGGCGCGCGCCCGTGCTGACCCAGGTGGTGGACCTGCTGGCGGCGGCGGCGGACAGCGCCTGGCTGCGGGCCTACAACCAGGACGAGAACCGCTACAAGGTGAGTGAGTGTGTGCGAGCGGGCGGGAAGGCGGACCTCGGCTCGGACAAGGAGTGCGACACGGCGAGATGGGCAGAAGGTGGCCGTTGGCCAGGCTGGGTTCCCGGTGCAGCGCCCGAACGCGCGCACGTCCTTGCTCTGCACACGAAGTTCACGCCACCGGTTTTGTGGGCGGCGGGCCGGCTGCGCAGGGCCGCGACGCCTCCCGCAACATGCAGCGCGCCATCAAGGCCGGCAAGCTGCGCGAGCGGCTGGGCGGCATGATGGAGGGGCTGCAGGCCGCGCTGGCGGAGTGGGAGACGGAGGAGGGCGGCCCCTTCCTGTACGATGAGCAGGTGCTGCAGGTGAGCCGGCGCAGGCGGCTGGAGAGGTTGGAATGGTACTCAGTACTCACACCAGCCCGATCAAATCAGATGAGCGAGGAGGACGAGGGGGCGGGCCTGTAGTTGGAAAGGAGGTTGGCTTGCCGAATGGGGCGGGGACAGAAGCGGCTGCGCACATGTATGTACAGGCTAGGTGCACTCCGGCGTGCTGCACACAAGAGCGCCACGCCACCTTTATGCCGCCTGCATTCCGAACAAACAGGACACGGTGCTGAAGACCGTGGAGATCGAGCTGGAGCAGCTGGCGCTGGAGAAGCAGCCCAAGCCAAAGGCCGGCCCCGCCACTAGCGCCGCGGCCTCCAAACCGCCCGCTGGCCGCCCCGGCACCGCCGCCGGCCGGCCCTCCATGGGCGGAGCCTGCGCGCCGCGCCCCACCATCTCCCACTCCACCTCCTTCTCCACCTCCACCACCCACCACGACGGCCGGCCTATGCTGACGCCGCGCGGCGTGGGCGACGGCGCCGCCGCCTACCGCCGGATGTCCAGCGCCGGCGCGCCCGCCAGCTCCCGTGACGGCGGCGTCTACCACCGCGTCGGCTCCACCCCGGGCACCGGCGGCAAGGGCGGCGCCATGGCTCGCAGCGGCGACTTTGCGCTGGGCAGCCTGCGGGCGGCGGCGGGTGCGCGCGGCAGTGCCGGCGGCGCGCTGGCGCCCGAGTCCAGCGGCGCCAGCATGTCCTCCGCGGCGCTCATGCCGCCGCCCTCGATGACGCCGCCGCCCCGCGGGCTGACGCACGGTGTGGCGGGCGCGTCGCCCATGCGCACCGGTGGCAAGGGGGCGGCCGGGGCGGCGATGGCGCCGCCGACCACGGGCGGCAGCAACGTGAGCGTGAGCGTCAACGGCAGCGCGGTGAAGAACTCGGCTCAGGACCTGTTCCGGCGGTACCTGGGCGACTCTGATGCCGCCAAGTGAGTGCTGCGCTGGGGCACATGCGCTTTCTGCGTCGCACCGTACTCGCAATCCGCCTTGTGCGGAGCCGCCTGGTGCGCGAGTGCTTGATGTGTTGTTCGTCGAGTGTCCCCGGACTGAGCGGGTGGGCGCCGTGTGGCTGCGCAGGGCCACGCCCACCTCCAAGCCCACGCCCGGCCCCGTCAGCCCCGGCCGCGGCCGCGGCCCCGCCGCCAAGCTGACCTTCTCGATGGCCGGCGGCGCTGCTGAAGACGACGACGGCGCGGACGACGTAGTCCGGGCCAAGTGCGACACCCCCAAGAGCACGGCGCGCTCGGGGCCAAGCGTGACTGCGCTTGCGGCCGGCAAGTCGCCGCTCTCGCTCAAGTCGCCGACACAGGTGGGGACCGCGCAGGGTGGATGGGGGCATCGAGCAAAGCGCGGCGCATGTTTGATTGATGAACAACCGCACGCCTGCGTTGCATCGGTCTGTGTTTCTAGGCCAAGTTGGTGTCTGTTAGATTGCTCCTTGCCCAGACCTCCGGCTCGGGGACGCTTACTCCGTCCACCCCCCACAAGCCGTCACGCTTCGCGTCCTGTGCTGCTGTGTTCTGCAGGCCACGGCCAGCGCCCTGCCCGCGAGCGCGGCCGCCGCACTGGTCAGCCCCAGCGCCTCCAAGCCGTCGCGCATCCCCCGCCTGCGGCTTTGATGACTGAAGGGGCGGCGGTGGGCGGTCAGGGCTGTGGTCATTGCGTGATGCTTGGACGAAGCAGTGCTGTATTCATGCGATGCTGTGCTTGCTGGGCACTAATCGTACCGCAACATGCAGTACTTGGACATAACTAGTTGGACGGCCTAGAATTAGGGAACAGCTGAGCGCGTGTGAGTCAGCGGGCGTTGGCTGCTGCAGGGTGTCGCCAAAGCGACCAACCGGCGCCGTGACCGATAACATGCGCAGGCCGCGCTGTGCAGGTCCAGACCTGGGTACAACAAGTGGGCTCACATTTGCCACTGCAGGGCTATAGCAGGTGTTGATGCAGGCTTGTTGGCGTGCTGGCGCAGCGCGCTGGAAGCGCCAGCAGCGCCGAGCGTAGTTGGGGTGACTGCGAGAGGCGGTGCTATGTTGCAGGGGCGCGTCGGGCGCAACGTCTGAGGCGCGAGTTACACTCCTTCACCAGCGGCAGGAGTTGTCTTCAGTCACGAGAGTCGATGCTTCGAGTTTGATATAAAGCTTGATATGGTTAGGTGCACAAAACTGGTATCTGTGCACGGTTGTAATGCAGCGCACAAACTCCTACTGTACATGCAGTCCCGCTCCTTGGTCCATCCAGCAGGGCTTACACCACGGATCACAACCACTCAAAACGAAAGTGCGGGCACAGGGGTCCCCGTCAATCCACAAATCTCCCTTGATCCAACACACTGAAGCAACACGCTGACACCCCGCACCAGCGCGGCAAGTGCAAACGTCGTATTCTGTCTGTGTCACGATCCCTCGGCTACCACCGTACCTGCTAGCGCAACCACAGCCCTCACAACCAACCAATTGGTCAATCCACAACACACACAGGGCCAATCATACTGTCTCTGCGGGCCGCCGGGCAGCGCTCCTGCAAAACTGCGGGCCCTACGTGCTCGAGCCCATTCCAACCTGATGCCTCGTTCACATTGCTATCTGCACTACTGCACTCCCTGCAGCTGGCCTGTCGCGGGCCGTCGCCGCCCACTACTTCAGGTCGGGCGCCGTGTAGGGGTTGGAGTTGTAGGGCACGTAGGGGTCCACAGTGGGCTCGCTCAGCAGCGCCTGTACGCGTGGGTCACGGCGGTTTCGGTACATATTAGAGTGCAGCGAAAAGTTCGGGAAGGTAAACATTTAAAACTGGTCACCGCTGCGGGTTGTCCCTCACTGCTGTCTCGGTCTGTTCTTTCTTCTTTCTGGGGGGCAGTCCGCTGCGCTATTACCCCTACTCGGCTACTCGCTGCCCCCCAAGGCCCCAACCAAGCAGCCCAGCAGCCCAGCAGCAGCCCCACCTCCGGGTCGATGTAGCGCGGCGGCGAGGTGGCGGGCCGGCCGCCGTGGAGGAAGTTGTCGCCGAACACGAAGAAGATCCCCGTGAACAGCAGCGAGAACACCAGCATGAAGGGGAGGAAGCTGCACGGGTGGGGAGGGGAGGGCGGGCGGGCAGGGCCAGTCGGATGATTGAGTGGGGTTGGACACGAGGTCGGCTGGCGGTCGGGTGGCGGTCCGTTTGAGGTTGGGGTGCGGCGCATGGCGCGCAGCATCAGCTGTATTTCGTATGTGTTCGCATGGACGGCTCCACCGCTACCCAGCACTCCACCGGACTGCCTGCCTTACCCGAGGAACACACCGCCGCCCAGCTGCAGCAGCAGCTTGGCGCGCGGGATGAGACCCTGCGGAAACGCGCGCGGGCGGGCAGATGGACAGCACACCAATCAACGGCGACATACCCATAAGACGACCGCACGAGTGCGCTGAGCTTGACCCTGTGCCATGCGCACCCCGGCGCCTCGCTTACCGATGCGCACAGCGAGACTGTCGCGCGTGTGCGCTGCCCCAAGCGCTGCCCCATCCCGCCGCCCCTGCCTGCCAGCCGCACGCGAGCTCACCTCCAGCCCTTCCGTCACCATGTCCATAGACCGCTGCCGCTGGTCGTCCTGGCCCGCGGGCCCCGCACCCGCACCCGCCATGGGCGGCGGCGGCGCGCGAGCTCGAGTGCGGGTGGTGGTTCCGCTGCTGCTGCTGGCGAAGGGGTTGGTGCCCTGCGCGGGGCCTGCGGCTGGGCCAGTGCTACTGCTGCCGGTTGATGTGTTGCTGCTGGTGCTGCCGGAGGTGGAGGGCGCGCCTGTGCGGGTTGCAAGGTGAGGAATTTGTTGAACACGGAGCACCGGGTATAGGGGGGACGCGTAATGGATGCCATCCGAGAAGAGACGCACTGGACCCGTCGTCAGCCTGCCACGTTGTGACTTCCAGGGCTTTGCGTCTCCGCCGACGCGCTATGCACGTCCTCCACTCCAGTACGACTCCACGCCACGCTCACCTGCGCCGGCCGCGCTCTCCCCGGGCTTGCCGGGCTCATCCATGGAGTTGAGGCCTCTCCGAGCCAGTTCCTTGGAAAACAGAGACTCGAAGCTGCCGTCTACGAGCAGCGAGACAAGGGCCGACGCGAGTCGCGTGCGTAAGGCAGAGTGACACGCGTGCAGAACACTTGTCGGGCGCGCGAGCGCGCGGGAGATGTGCTGCGGATCCCCATCCGCTACTGTGGCGCATCCGAGAGCACCCTTGACTCACCGGGCTTCTCCTCCGGCTCCGCGCGCACTCGCATCCGGCTGCATCGCCGCGCAGATGTTGCACAGAAAGGAGGGAGTTCTGGCACAGAGACAGCGCATCGCTTAGATGTAAGAGCGCCTGGGCGGCGAGATAGCACGCTACTCTGCATTTTCACCGAGCGAGTGATGTCAATAGGAGGGTTGCAGCGCTTGCAGGCAAGCTCCAGCCGACACTGGAAAGGTTTTAATACACAGTTCACAGGTGCAGTATTCGGCCTCCGAGCGGCTATCAGTAGAGGCCGGCACGCGGTTGCGTCACAGGCACGGTCCAATTGGGGTTCAGGCTTCTAGCACCCCTAGCCACACACACACCCCCCCGCCTCTAGATCCCCCCCTCTCTGCACCGAACCCCAACCAGGGACCGTTCCCCCCTATGTATGCTTGACAAGTGAAGGCTTGAGCTGCCATTGCACCCGTAGTGGGATGGGATGGGTTGGGTTGGGTTGGTGCGGTGTGCTTGACCTGGTGGCTCCCTGGCCATGCATCAACTTGAGCACAACTGCGGCATGCAGTGACGTCACTAATAATACTGTCAAGAGCCCAGGATTGTGTGAGGCCTTGCTGATTTAATGAGGTAAGGCTGCAGTTGACCGGCTTTGGCGGTCGCACGCGCAGGCATGCGCAGTGAACACGGGAAGTGCGTGAGCTCGCACGAGGGGTCCGAGGGTGTTGTTGTTGCGGTCATCAAGTTCGGGGTGTCCGCCATCCGCGGCTTGTGGCCTGTTGGCGGCGCGCGGCCTGCTCGTCACCAACGGGCTGGCGTCAACATTGCCGAATGGCCGATGCCGTTGGCGGGGATGTCCGGTGGCCTAATCGTCAATCTCTAATGAACACATGCGTTAATGAACGGATGTTGGCAGGCGTTGGTTTAGTGCAGGGGGTGGGCGCAATTGCGGTAGGGGGAAGCTTCCTTTGGGATTGGTGTTTTATGTGGCGTAACCCCCTCCCCTGTTAAGTTCCTTCATCCAGTCGAATAGCATTTGAATAGAACGTCAGTGTAACTCCAATTAATTATTGAAACTCGTGACCTTCGCAAACATCGCGTAAAAGCTGGTCCACTGATGGAATCTTCCAACAGCGCGCTTCGTAGTGTAGCTTAGAGCTATCTACATTGCAGACAGTAAGCTTGGCCTGGCGCGCACGCGGCGTTGAAGGAGCGAGTAAAATGACTGGACGCCTGGCCTGCTTCGACCCCGTCTTGGACTTTCTTTTCCGGTTTAGGCCTGTACAGCAGTTTATTGTGCTGTACAAGAAGAATGGTAAGCGCGCGCTCAAGGGAGGTCGTTGTAAGAGGAAGAATTGCGCACCCGCGGAATCAGTGTGAGGCCGCCGCTCGAAGTGCCGTCAACTCTGCGCCCTCAAAGAATTGCTGCGTGCATGGGGTGACATGCCTGGAGGCGCGTGGTAGATGCCCCGGCGCGCACAAAGTCGGTCAGCGGTGCGTGCGGCGTGTGGCCGCTGAGAGTCACCCGCCCCGCCATTTTGGCAACCGGCCTTGAACGCCCGCCAAAGCGTCACCTCCCGTCGGTCCGAGCACAGCAGTGCACTCTATTAATGTTGTCCTGACTCGGACAGCCACAAAGCGCTGCGCCGCGCCCGCATGGACCGCAGCTCCTGCCCAGCCCCCCTGACTTCCTGCGGTTTCCCGGGCATGCTCCCACCCGCCCCCGTCCCCGCAGCCTTGGTCGCGTGGCGCAACCGGCGCGCCACTGCGCTGCGCATCATTGCGCCCTTCCTATTTTTGCTGCTGGCGTTGCTGATTGACCGCGCGCTGCAAGCGAACGACCGCAACAACACCGACTTCCAAAACGTGCCGAACCCCTCGGCATCGCCCATCGGGGGCATTCCGCAATGCACGGAGGTGCGTGCTGCCCAGGGCGCAGGGTGTGGGCGGCTAAATGCACGCGGATGGGTGGGCAGTGGCTGCTCGAATTGTGGGGAGGGCAGGGCCCAAAGGGAAGGGCACGTCGCGAGCTGAAAAGACTCCTCACGGGACGCGGTGTGGCGGGTGCACTGGTCCAGGCGGGTTGGCGCAGCCGGCCTGGCTTGCGTTGACACACCCAAACCGACACCCACGCACTCACAAAACTGGGCGGGTGCAGGCTCAGCATAGCTTGCTAAGCGGCATGCCGTACTGTCAGTCATTCGGTCTGTGCGCCTGCTGCGGGCCCTGCTGCTGACGCGCGCGCTTAAATGGCTGACTGGCTGCACGCGCGCCGCCCTGCAGGACATCTTCATCGGGAACCGGGAATGCATCGAGGTGCTGTACCAGCCCTCGCCCGACCCCATGATCGACGTGAGTCGCGCGACGCGTGTGGGCCGCGTTCTGTGTGGGCCGTACGCTGTGGGAGCCGCACTGAGTGGGCCACGCAGCGTGCTGTCCTGAGCGGCGTGGCGTGGGGTGGGGTGGGGTGGGGGAGTGGGGGTTGCAAGGATATTTGGGGGGTTGCAAGGATGTTTTGGGGGGTGGGGACTGAGCGGGGCCAACGAGTGCGGGCCGGCACGTGGGGCCTGCCCGGTGGGGGGCACGATGGAGGTTTGGGAGGCGTGGGAGTACCGCACTTGCAAGAAGTGTGGGCACAGCGAGCGGTACAACGGGCCGGCCAACGGGGCAGCCGGGTGCTCCACCTGTCCTGCCAGCCGGCGCCGGGGGCCGTCATGGCCGCCGCTACCACCACTGCCCACCCATCCCGTCTGCGGTCCTCAGTGCATCCCGTACCGCTTTTCCAAACACCCTTGCAACTCCCATCCCCACAACCCGGCACCCTCCAGGCAATCATGGCCAACGTGAAGGCCAACAACCCGGTGGCAATCAAGGTGCGCGGCAGCTCGTGCGCTCGCGCGGCGCTTGGCGCGCGGCCTCCGCTTGCCTCCTTTCGCGCCCGCCCGGCCGCCCGCCAGCCAGCCCGCCAGCCAGCCTTGCTATGACGCGGTCCAGGATCCGGCTGCACACCTGCACCTCCAAAACCCGCCGCCGAAACCCGCCGCCGCACCGCCGCACCCGCCCTCGTAACGACCACCTTTGTACGGCCGCGCTCGCGCCCGCAGGTCCAGGGCTTCCCCAACCGCACCGCCATCCAGACGTACCTGTACGACAACCCCGACACCGTCATCAGCGCCGTACACTTCGAGTTCACGGGCAGCACGCTGGAGGGCTTTATCCTGCAGACCAACACCACGGTGCGTGCCAGCGCGTGTGCGTGTGTGTGTCTGTGGAGTGGGGGTTAGGTTTGTCCAATTCCCAGATCAACCATTGCCAACAATGGGGGGGGCCGAGGGCTTGTGCGGCTGTGGGCGTGTGGCGCCTGAATGTGCTGAATGTGGCGAGCGGGAGCCCAGGGGCCGGCCTTTGGGGGCTGTGCGGGTGCAGCTGTGGCTGTGAGGGATGCCTGCTGCGGTGCGCCACGTGGCTGGTCTCTCTGATGCGCACGTGCCTGCTGCCAACCGCTCGTCACCTCGCCCTCCCCATAACCTACCACTTACCAAAATCCCGTTCGCATGCACGGCCACGCCCCTCCCCTCCACCACGCGCGCAGACCAAGTACTTCAAGGGCACCTTCCAGGTAGGGTGGGCCTACCACCCGTCGCGGCTGTTGTCCTGTGGGGACCGTGGGCTCATGCGGATGGCGGCGGACGTGGCGTTGCTATTTCCCCAGCGTTGAGCAGCCGTGTGCGCGCGCCCTGTCGCCCTGTCGCCTCTGTCGCCCCTGTCGCCCGCGACCCCGCAACGCTTTCGCCGTCCCTGCCTCCTCGCAGAACCCCAACACCTTCGTGCAGCTGCCGCTGCAGTCGGCGGTGCATCGCGAGATCGCGCGCTACCAGATCGCCAACAGCGGGGTGAGGCCGGGGCGAGGGACTGGGCACCGGGGCAGGCACCGCAGCGACCGCCATGCGCAATGGCCGCACGGCCCCACGGGCAGCACGGCCCCACGGCCCCAAGGGTAAACAAACATCCTTGAAATCCCCCGCTCCCGATCTTATCGCTCTCGATCTTATCTTAATTAATCATGCATGGAATCCCCCTCGCGCTACTGCTCGCCAGGTGGCCAACGCCACGGGCCTGGCGGCGGCGCTGAACCTGGAGACCTCGCTCAAGGAGTTTGCGCACCCCACCATCGCCACCGTGTCGGTGCTGGGCCAGGTGCTGGGGCCCTTCGTGTTCGCGGCGTGCATGTTCAGCTTCGTGATCCAGATCAGCACCGTGGTGGCCGAGAAGGAGCTGGGCCTGAAGCAGGTGGGTGCGGCGGGCACGCAGCGCGAGCGGCACAGGCCGATAGAGCACGTGCGTGTGAAGGCGGCCGTCCTAAGCGACGGCGGCGCCAGGCCTCGCCCCACCCGCTGCCCCACTTCGCCGCTTGCTGCCTCCAGTCATTGCCGCATCCGCCGCCCCACTGCCTCCGCCTCCTCGCGCTGCCCCCACGCGCGCCGACACGCCCAATTTCCGACCATCCAGGAAATCCCCACAACCCCACAAACCCCCGGTCTGGTTAGGTTGGTTCACCTTGGGCTGGTATTTACACTCCCCCCGCCCCCCTTGCTGCTTCACTTCTTTGCACCCCCCCCCCCAACAGGCTCTGCGCACCATGGGCATGTCAGACAGCGCCTACTGGACCAGCTGGGGGCTGTGGGAGGTGACGCTGGCCTTCGTGGTCGCCAACTCCATCTGCATCTACGGCCTCATCCTGCAGTTCGACCTCTTCCTGCACAACAGCTACGGGTGAGCGAGGCAGGCAGGCAGGCGGGGCGGGGCGGGGCCCCGGGGCTGCGAGCCACGGAGTGCACCTCACCGGGCTCCCTGCTCACCCACACTCACCCGTCATGCTTATCCGTGCTGCCTCCCTCCATCCCCTTAAACCCCCAAACCCCATTCTCTCCCTCACTGCCCCTCCCCGCCTCCCCCGCCTCCCCCGCCTCCCTCTTCCCTGCTGCAAACGACCTGTCAACAGCATCTTATCTTGATCAATCATGCATGGAACCCTCCCCCCTTCGTTACCATCTTTGCAATGCCCCCTCCCTGCCCCCTCCCTGCCCCCCGCAGGCTGCTGTTCTTCCTGTTCTTCCTGTTCCAGCTGGCCATGTCCTCGCTGGCGCTGCTGCTGGCGGCCTTCATCCGCCGCACCCAGGTGGCTGTGTACCTGGGCTTCACCATCTTCATCGTGGGTGAGTGCCGTGACGCCATTTGGTGCCAATGAGTCATGACGATGCTGAGTAATGCCGCTGCTGAGTCAAGCTTCTGCTGAGTCATGCTGCTGCTCATGCTCTGAGTCGTGCCGCTGAGAGCGGCTGCTGCGGGCGTGGCTAGAGCCGGTAGCGAGCCAAGCAATGCTCCATAACCCTCGTTTGATTTAGATGTGGCTGGTGTTTACAACCCTTTGTCCCTTCCGCCCTCGCCGCGCTGCCGCGCCCAGGCTGGATCATGCAGACGGTGGTGCTGTTCGGCGTGCCCTACACCCCCGACTACTACAAGACCGCCGGCAGCGCCGTCACCATCATCTTCTCGCTGCTGCCCTGGGACCTGCTCGCCAAGGGCTTCCAGGACCTGGGCGCCGCCACCGTGGGCACCAACCCCGGTGAGGGAGGGGAGGGAGGCCTGCTGCGCCGGCGGCATGGGAGTGTGGCCGTGAATGTGTTTGTTTGGGGGCAGCATAGGCGGTCAGACGGTCAATCCACCCACCCACCCACCCACCCACCCACCCACCCACCCACCCACCTTGGTCGTCTCGCTTCTGGTTTCTGGAATAAACTACCCACCCACCCACCCACCCACCCACCGCACACAATCACACATGCACACGCACAGGCCTGGACTGGTCGGACCGCACCAGCTACTGCCAGAACATCCCCAACCCCGACGACCAGCCGCCGTACAACCCGCGCGAGGAGTACGTCAGCTACGAGTGCGTGATGAGCCTCAACACCATCTACGGCATCTTCATCGCGCTGTGGCTGGGCTACTTTGTGCTGGCCGTCTACTTCGACAACATCGTGCGCAACGAGTTCGGCGTCAGCAAGTGAGCGAGAGGGAGAGAGAGGCCGGTCCATGTGGGGTTGTTTTGTGGATTGTGAAGTGTCGATGTCCAGTGGTGCAGCGGGCACCCAGGGGGCGGGTTGGCGTTGGCGACTGGGTTACAAGGGGTGGTGGGAGTCTCAACGCCCCTTTCCTCCGTCCGCAGGCCCTTCTACTACTTCCTTGACCCCGGCTACTGGTTCGCGTCCTGGGGCCGCAAGCACAACAACCTCAAGGCGGTGGAGCGGTCGCTGCAGCCGAACGCCGGCCGCCGCTTCGGCTCGGGCCGCCTGCCGCCGCCCATCCCGTCCGGCCAGCTGGACGAGGACGTCAAAGCCGAGGAGGACAAGATGCAGTCGCTGCTGCAGCACCGCACCGGTGAGGCAGGCCTGGCGCGCGGGTGCGACTGCTGGCTGGCGGGCTTGCGGAGTGCCCGGCTTCCCGGGAGGTTGTCTGTTTGCGGAGTGCCCGGCCGTGGGCGTTCAACACTTCTATACCATCTTAGCAAACCCCTCGCTTTTCCTCGCCTCGCTTTACCTCGCCTCGCTTTACCTCGCTCTACCTCGCCCCACGCCGCCCCCACCTCGCAGGCGCGGGCGAGGGCGCCATGGCGCTGCAGTCCGTGGGCACCGGCGCCGCGCGCGCCAACGCGGTGGAGGTGTACGGCCTGACCAAGCTGTACGAGGGCAGCAGCGGCTGCTGCGGCGCCACCGTCAAGTGCTGCTCTTGCTGCGACTGCTGCAGCTGCGAGAAGACGGACGACTTCTGGGCCATCAAGGGCTCCTGGTTCTCCATCGAGCAGGGCCAGCTGTTCTGCCTGCTGGTGCGCGGGGGCCTGGTGTACCTGCTGGGCGGGCCTTGGGGCGCAGGGCGTGTGGGTGCTGGCAGCGGGGCGGAGGGCGTGGGGTGTGGCGAGTACATGCCCAACAGGGCTAGAGGTGGGGAAGGCTGGATGTCAATGGCGGCACGGCGCAAGTCGGCTCGTGCGACTGTACTCTTCGCTGCTGACGTGTGTGCCCGCCTGCCGCTGATGCCCCCCCTCAGGGCCCCAACGGTGCGGGCAAGACCACCACCATCAACTGCCTCACCGGTGCCATCCCGCCCACCGGCGGCGAGGCGCTGGTGTATGAGGAGCCCATCAGCAACGCCGGCGGCCTGGACCGCATCCGCGCGCAGGTCCGTCCTTGGCCCGTGCGCCGAGCGCATGCGACACGTGCGCCTGGGCCGTGCGCTTGGGCCGTGCGCCTGGGCCACGTGTATCAAGTCCCTTTTGGATCCCGGGCTGTTGCTTGGGTACTGCCACGCCCCGGCTTCAGCTGGCGCTCAGCTCGCGCGATGCGCACAGGCCCATTGCCGAGCATCGCTCACGCTCCCACTGCGCTTGCCTACTGCATCATACACCTTCCCAACTACCCAAGGCACAGCTCGCGTTCTCGCTGCGCGCGTGCCTAACCTCTGCACCCTGCACCCGGGCTGCACCCCACACGTGGACGCAGATGGGCGTGTGCCCCCAGTTCGACATCCTGTGGAACGAGCTCACGGGCGCCGAGCACCTGTCCATCTACGGCCACGTCAAGGGCCTGCCCTGGCGCAAGGTGGCGGAGGAGGAGGCGGCGCTGCTGGATAAGGTGCGGGGGAGGGAGGCGGCAGGGCGCATGTGGGGGATGCATCCTGGGGCGGCCAGCATGTGGGACGCCATTCCCACAACCCACAACCCACATCCCTTCCGTCCTCACGCGCCCTGCTGCGATCTGCCGACACACACACGCCCGCCCCCGCCGCGCAGGTCAAGCTGACGTACGCCGCGGGCCAGCGCGCCGGCGCCTACAGCGGCGGCATGAAGCGGCGCCTGTCTGTGGCCATCGCGCTGCTGGGCGACCCGCGCATCGTGTACCTTGACGAGCCCACCACCGGCATGGTGAGTGAGTGAGGCAGCCTGGCTGGCGGGCTGGCGGGCTGGCGGGCTGGCGGGCTGGCGGGCTGGCGGGCTGGCTGGCTGGCTGGCTGCGCGGGGGCGCCCAGGCGCCGGGCGGGGTTGGGGTGGGGTAATCCGACCTTCATGCCAAGGGATATGGGCTTGGTTCTCAACGCGTTCCCTGACCTTGCCGCCCCTGAATGCCGCCCTGCCACACGCCCGCGCCCCCCAGGACCCCATCTCCCGCCGCTACGTGTGGGACATCATCCAGGAGGCCAAGCCCGGCCGCGCCATCGTGCTGACCACCCACTCCATGGAGGAGGCCGACATCCTAGGTAGGGTTGTAGAAAGCGCTTCATTGAATGTATTAACTGCAATCAGAATTTCGGCCGTAATCACGTGACTGTAAAAACCGTAATCCGTAAACAGAAGAAAACCTGTAAAACGTCTCACCCCTAAATTCCTCATCCCAGGCGACCGCATCGCCATCATGGCTCGCGGCAAGCTGCGCTGCATCGGCACCTCGCTGCGCCTCAAGCAGCGCTTCGGCTCCGGCTACACGCTGGCCGTGTCCGTCACCGCCGCCGCCTCGGGCCACTCGGCCTACCCCGCCAGCCAGTACGGCGCCAACGGCGAGCCCAGCACGCCCGCCGTCATCGAGCGGCGCGTGGCTGGCGTGAAGCGCTTCTTCGCGGAGCGCCTGGGCCTGGCGGCGCCGGTGGAGGAGAGCAAGGCCTACCTGGTGTACCTGGTGGACCGCGAGCGCGAGCCGCAGCTCAACGGCTTCCTGAAGGACCTCGAGGTGCGCGTGCGTGGGCGGGCGTGGGCGGGCGCGGGCGTGCGTGGGCGGGCGTGTTTACGCGGGCGGGTTGTGGTTACCAGCCCAATAGCCCAATCTGAGCCAAACCAAACCCAATGTGGGTGGGGTGGGCGGGCGCGCTGCCGCGTCGTGGCGTGCCGCGCGCTCGGAGCTGCGCATGCGCCGTGTGAATGCGGGGCTGGCCGGGGCTTGAATGGATGATGGGCCTTAGCTCGCTTCATGCCCATTACGCGTCCTTGCCTCGCGCTAATCCATCGCACACATGCCGTGCGTTTTTACCCTTGTGCTCTCTAACACGCACTTCTGTGCTTCTGGTTCTGGAACACGCGCATGTTGACACGAACAGGCCCAGCGCGACACGTTGGGCATCACGGACGTGCAGCTGAGCCTGACCAGCCTGGAGGAGGTGTTCCTCAACATCGCGCGCGCCGCCGAGGTGGAGGCCGCCGCCAGCAGCGGCACCACCGAGGTCACGCACGTGCTGGACGACGGCAGCCGGCTCAAGATCCCCGTGGGCGCCGAGCTGGTGGGTCACCCCACCACCGGCGCCGCCTACCGCGTGCGGTGGGGCACCGACGAGGCGGGCCGACTCATTATCATGGACTGCTCCGAGCTGCCGCCCGGCTCGCCGGAGGCCGCCGCGCTGGCGGCCGCGAATGCCGGCGGCGCGCAGCCGGCGCTGGGCCTGCCGGTGGGCGGCGCGCCGCCCACCATGCCGGGCGCGTACGTGCCGCCGCTGCCGGTGGCGCCGCCGGTGCCGTCGGCGGCCCTGGCGGCGGGCCACTTCCCAGGCCACCCGGCCGTGCCAATGAGCGGCGAACACGGCGGGCCGGCGGGAGCGCCCGGTGGTAACGGGGCGGCGCCGGGCGGCGCGCCCAGCCCTGGTGGAGCGCCGGTCATGTACCCGGTGAGTCGGGGGGCGCGCCTGCGGGTGCTGTGCTGAAGGGCAGCAGCGTGGGGAGTTCATTTGTTCAGCGCTTGACGGAGAGGCTGATAAGCGGCCGGTAGAGACGTCGAGATGTAGACGGGCAGCACCCGGTCCATCCAGCCGGGGCTCGGCGTTTGTTAGCATGCTTGGCGTGTATAACCGGGGCACGTCCCGTAGCAACGTCGCTTTGTACCGCCCGTGCGACCATTCAGCCCAGACGACCTGTCCCTGAGGCTGCTGTCCGTCGTGTCACACACACGTCCGTACTTGCCTTGGATGCAGGGCTACAACCCCAGCCCGGTGGAGTCGCGCACCAACTGATGAGGCGCCCGCAGCGGCCTTGAGGCGCAAGCAGCCGCAGCAGGCAGGCAGGGCCGGAGCCGCTGGTGTGGATGGAGCCACCGCTGTTGGCATGGAGAGGGGGAGTGCGTGGTGGGATGAGAGGGGGTGGTAGCGGAGAGCTTGCGGTGGCTGCGTACGCTGATATGAGGGGACACGCATTTTCCTGTAGACAGGATGCGCGTTTTTCTGTGGGTGATGGTGACTCTGAAAGCGACGGGCAAGCGTATTCGATCGAGTTCTGTGGGTTGTGGTTGGCTCCAGACTGGGGGGCGTTGTGTGCGTGTCTGTGTCAGAGGCAGAAATTTGTACGGGCGCAATGACGATTCCTGTTTTACGCCTCATCATCAAACGCACTGCTGCGCGAGGGTTGGTACGTTCGGCTACGTGCGGGCACTCATGAACCGATCAGCCTACGGGCTGGATCGCGGATAAGGACGGTCGCGGGCATGCTTGAAGGCGAGCTTGACGGAGTGCACAGGCGCAGGCGAGGCGCAGGCGAGTAGCAAGGTCACTACTGTCGTGCTTCACACGAGCAAGAATCGATGCCAATGAATGCAACAGTCCTCTGTAAACTGCTAGCCGATGCCAGGGATGGCCCACGGTTTTGGCCCACGGTTTTGGCCCACGGTTTTGGCCCACGGTGGGGGAATTACAGCGCACGTCTAGCAGCAGCTCTGCTCCTACGACCGACCTCTCCACCCGCTGGCACATGTGCATGAAGCCGTTGGGGCTGGCTTGATCGCCTACAGTTGCCTCGCGTAGATGAACGGCGCGGACTCGGCGCGGACTGGCGCTTGGATGAATTTGCGAGCATATTTGACCTATCTTTTGTACATCGCATATCGTTATAACACTCGTTAGCTCAAAGCCGAGTGTGACGTGCGAAAGCTTGTACAGACCTTTGCACACATCTGTTTACTACGCTTCCACTGCGTTAGCATTGTTGAAGCACGAAAACATGTAAATGCCAGTACCGCTGCCGCTAAGGCCTGAAGCGCTTTCGGCAGGGCAGTCATGAATCCGACCGAGCAGCAGCGGATAGAGCGGCCGGCGGACCCGCAAGCTCAGCGACGTGCGCATTTGAAGCAGGGGCTACGTGACCTGGGGCTGCCGGAATGCGAGGTTGAACGCTTTGATGACGCCAGCCTGGACTTCCTCCTGCGGGAAGGCATTGTCGATCGTGACTCCCTACGGTTCAGCGCCTGTCCAATACCACTGGCCAAGGCTGGGCTCCGGCCGGTCCTCGCTGGCTACATAATGATGGCTCAAGGTGAGGCTTACAGGCCTTGTTTGGACGGACACGTGGCGGTAGCTAACGGGTTGGGGAGAGTATCAAGGGATCCCATGATACCTGTGATACGAACGCGTAAGCTCCACCTGCTGCTGACCTGCTGACTCCGCCCGACGTCAACATGCACACGCAGGGCGCGCAGAGTGCGCTAGGCGTGCTAAGCTCTCCGAGGAGCTGCAGCCGGACTGCTGGGGGTGGCCATGGGCTGCTGAAGGTATGTGTGAGTCGGCCTGGAGGTTGGGGCCGCAACGGCATGTGTACGGCGGCGAAGGTAGTACAGTTGTAGTAGTTGCGAAGGGTGGGGTTTCAGGCTGGGGTTTCAGGCTGTGCGTGGGGCGTGCGTGCCCACGAACGTGAACCTCGATCGTACTAGATGTTATTATTGCTACTCATGCCGCCGGCGGCGCTCGCTGCACCGCTTGCTTTGACTGGCGCACGCTGCGTGCCGGCAACTCATATGTGCCACTCTTGCAGGACCACCGCCGCCTGCTGCCCAGACGCCTGCCCAGCACACCGAGGCGGGTAGCCAAGGTGCGTGTCAACGGCGTGCACGGACTGTGCCACGTAGTTGTGCGTGCTGTGCTGCTGTGTTGTGATGTGCTGCACTACGGAATGGTTTCGCCATGTAAGCCGCCGCCGAATGTGTGGCAGCGGCGGCTCCGCCAACGCCTGCTGCGGCACCTGCTGCTACGACTGGCGCAAGTAGAGACATAGAGCAGTATGCGGCTGCATGCGGGGTTAGGGAGCGAGGGGGCCTAGCTCCAACCGCCGCCGTGTGGCTATGCAGGAGCGCGTTTAAGGAATCTGACTCATGGCCTGGTGAGGCCTGCGCCCAGCCAGCCAGCAGCCTTTCACCGCGCGCGCGCCGGGCATCCGGCCCACGCACACCGCGCACGCCATGCTCCCGCCGGGCCCGAGCTACTGCCAAAGGTCCCCGCTGCCCGCCGAACGCGGGAAATAAACCAAGCGTAGTTTCTGCCACCTCATCGCACGGGAACCACCATCGCACGAAAACCGCCCGATGCCCCCAGACACACGCTGGCTTGAACGCTTGGGTGCCCTACAAACTGCGTCGTTTCGTATTCCCTGCGCGCTTACTTGCCGCTGTTTGTGTGCCTCCCGCTGTGCCTATGGCCAGGGCCGTCGAGTGGTGGCTCGTCTGCAGCCGAGGGGTGGTGGAGTGCTTGGCTGCCCGCTGTGCCGCTGCTGTGGAGCGCACAGTCGCAAACGCAGCAGCCGCAGCCTGCTGGTTCCGCCGTCAGTGCGGCGACGCGAGGACAGCCTGTAGAGCAGCAGCCGGCGGACCCGCCAGCTCAGCGACGTGCGCATTTGAAGCAGGGGCTGCGCGACCTGGGACTGCGGGAATGTGAGGTTGAACGCTTTGATGACGCCAGCCTGGACTTCCTCCTGCGGGAAGGCATTGTCGATCGTGACTCCCTACGGTTCAGCGCCTGTCCAATACCACTGGCCAAGGCTGGGCTCCGGCCGGTCCTCGCTGGCTACATAATGATGGCTCAAGGTGAGGCTTACAGGCCTTGTTTGGATGGACACGTGGCGGTAGCTAACGGGTTGGGGAGAGTATCAAGGGATCCCATGATACCTGTGATACGAACGCGTAAGCTCCACCTGCTGCTGACCTGCTGACTCCGCCCGACGTCAACATGCACACGCAGGGCGCGCAGAGTGCGCTAGGCGTGCTAAGCTCTCCGAGGAGCTGCAGCCGGACTGCTGGGGGTGGCCATGGGCTGCTGAAGGTGTGTGTGAGTCGGCCTGGAGGTTGGGGCCGCAACGCCACGTGAAAAGCGGTGAATGCAGACACTCAAGTTGTAGTTGCAGAAGGCAGGATAGCGTCGTGGGCGCGTGCGTGCCCACGTGCATTTATTTCGTACTAGATATTATTTCTACGCATGCAGGCGCCGTTCGCTGCACCGCTAGCTTTGACTGCATGCCGTCACCTCTATGTGCCCTTCTTGCAGGACCGCCATGTGCTGCCCAGACGCCTGCCCAGCAGCACACCGCCGAGGCCGGCAGTGCCCGGGGTCAAGGTGCGTACGTGTCGACGGCGTGCGCTAGCGTCCGTCGTCACCTTCTGCGGCACCTGCTGCTACGACTGGCGCAAGTAGAGACATAGAGCAGTATGCGGCTGCATGCGGGGTTAGGGAGCGAGGGGGCCTAGCTCCAACCGCCGCCGTGTGGCTATGCAGGAGCGCGTTTAAGGAATCTGACTCATGGCCTGGTGAGGCCTGCGCCCAGCCAGCCAGCAGCCCTTCACCGCGCGCGCGCCGGGCATCCGGCCCACGCACACCGCGCACGCCATGCTCCCGCCGGGCCCGAGCTACTGCCAAAGGTCCCCGCTGCCCGCCGAACGCGGGAAATAAACCAAGCGTAGTTTCTGCCACCTCATCGCACGGGAACCACCATCGCACGAAAACCGCCCGATGCCCCCAGCCACATGCTGGCTTGAACGCTTGGGTGCCCTACAAACTGCGTCGTTTCGTATTCCCTGCGCGCTTACTTGCCGCTGTTTGTGTGCCTCCCGCTGTGCCTATGGCCAGGGCCGTCGAGTGGTGGCTCGTCTGCAGCCGAGGGGTGGTGGAGTGCTTGGCTGCCCGCTGTGCCGCTGCTGTGGAGCGCACAGTCGCAAACCCAGCAGCCGCAGCCTGCTGGTTCCGCCGTCAGTGCGGCGACGCGAGGACAGCCTGTAGAGCAGCAGCCGGCGGACCCGCCAGCTCAGCGACGTGCGCATTTGAAGCAGGGGCTGCGCGACCTGGGACTGCGGGAATGTGAGGTTGAACGCTTTGATGACGCCAGCCTGGACTTCCTCCTGCGGGAAGGCATTGTCGATCGTGACTCCCTACGGTTCAGCGCCTGTCCAATACCACTGGCCAAGGCTGGGCTCCGGCCGGTCCTCGCTGGCTACATAATGATGGCTCAAGGTGAGGCTTACAGGCCTTGTTTGGATGGACACGTGGCGGTAGCTAACGGGTTGGGGAGAGTATCAAGGGATCCCATGATACCTGTGATACGAACGCGTAAGCTCCACCTGCTGCTGACCTGCTGACTCCGCCCGACGTCAACATGCACACGCAGGGCGCGCAGAGTGCGCTAGGCGTGCTAAGCTCTCCGAGGAGCTGCAGCCGGACTGCTGGGGGTGGCCATGGGCTGCTGAAGGTGTGTGTGAGTCGGCCTGGAGGTTGGGGCCGCAACGCCACGTGAAAAGCGGTGAATGCAGACACTCAAGTTGTAGTTGCAGAAGGCAGGATAGCGTCGTGGGCGCGTGCGTGCCCACGTGCATTTATTTCGTACTAGATATTATTTCTACGCATGCAGGCGCCGTTCGCTGCACCGCTAGCTTTGACTGCATGCCGTCACCTCTATGTGCCCTTCTTGCAGGACCGCCATGTGCTGCCCAGACGCCTGCCCAGCAGCACACCGCCGAGGCCGGCAGTGCCCGGGGTCAAGGTGCGTACGTGTCGACGGCGTGCGCTAGCGTCCGTCGTCACCTTCTGCGGCACCTGCTGCTACGACTGGCGCAAGTAGAGACATAGAGCAGTATGCGGCTGCATGCGGGGTTAGGGAGCGAGGGGGCCTAGCTCCAACCGCCGCCGTGTGGCTATGCAGGAGCGCGTTTAAGGAATCTGACTCATGGCCTGGTGAGGCCTGCGCCCAGCCAGCCAGCAGCCCTTCACCGCGCGCGCGCCGGGCATCCGGCCCACGCACACCGCGCACGCCATGCTCCCGCCGGGCCCGAGCTACTGCCAAAGGTCCCCGCTGCCCGCCGAACGCGGGAAATAAACCAAGCGTAGTTTCTGCCACCTCATCGCACGGGAACCACCATCGCACGAAAACCGCCCGATGCCCCCAGCCACATGCTGGCTTGAACGCTTGGGTGCCCTACAAACTGCGTCGTTTCGTATTCCCTGCGCGCTTACTTGCCGCTGTTTGTGTGCCTCCCGCTGTGCCTATGGCCAGGGCCGTCGAGTGGTGGCTCGTCTGCAGCCGAGGGGTGGTGGAGTGCTTGGCTGCCCGCTGTGCCGCTGCTGTGGAGCGCACAGTCGCAAACCCAGCAGCCGCAGCCTGCTGGTTCCGCCGTCAGTGCGGCGACGCGAGGACAGCCTGTAGAGCAGCAGCCGGCGGACCCGCCAGCTCAGCGACGTGCGCATTTGAAGCAGGGGCTGCGCGACCTGGGACTGCGGGAATGTGAGGTTGAACGCTTTGATGACGCCAGCCTGGACTTCCTCCTGCGGGAAGGCATTGTCGATCGTGACTCCCTACGGTTCAGCGCCTGTCCAATACCACTGGCCAAGGCTGGGCTCCGGCCGGTCCTCGCTGGCTACATAATGATGGCTCAAGGTGAGGCTTACAGGCCTTGTTTGGATGGACACGTGGCGGTAGCTAACGGGTTGGGGAGAGTATCAAGGGATCCCATGATACCTGTGATACGAACGCGTAAGCTCCACCTGCTGCTGACCTGCTGACTCCGCCCGACGTCAACATGCACACGCAGGGCGCGCAGAGTGCGCTAGGCGTGCTAAGCTCTCCGAGGAGCTGCAGCCGGACTGCTGGGGGTGGCCATGGGCTGCTGAAGGTGTGTGTGAGTCGGCCTGGAGGTTGGGGCCGCAACGCCACGTGAAAAGCGGTGAATGCAGACACTCAAGTTGTAGTTGCAGAAGGCAGGATAGCGTCGTGGGCGCGTGCGTGCCCACGTGCATTTATTTCGTACTAGATATTATTTCTACGCATGCAGGCGCCGTTCGCTGCACCGCTAGCTTTGACTGCATGCCGTCACCTCTATGTGCCCTTCTTGCAGGACCGCCATGTGCTGCCCAGACGCCTGCCCAGCAGCACACCGCCGAGGCCGGCAGTGCCCGGGGTCAAGGTGCGTACGTGTCGACGGCGTGCGCTAGCGTCCGTCGTCACCTTCTGCGGCACCTGCTGCTACGACTGGCGCAAGTAGAGACATAGAGCAGTATGCGGCTGCATGCGGGGTTAGGGAGCGAGGGGGCCTAGCTCCAACTGCCGCCGTGTGGCTATGCAGGAGCGCGTTTAAGGAATCTGACTCATGGCCTGGTGAGGCCTGCGCCCAGCCAGCCAGCAGCCCTTCACCGCGCGCGCGCCGGGCATCCGGCCCACGCACACCGCGCACGCCATGCTCCCGCCGGGCCCGAGCTATTGCCAAAGGTCCCCGCTGCCCGCCGAACGCGGGAAATAAACCAAGCGTAGTTTCTGCCACCTCATCGCACGGGAACCACCATCGCACGAAAACCGCCCGATGCCCCCAGCCACATGCTGGCTTGAACGCTTGGGTGCCCTACAAACTGCGTCGTTTCGTATTCCCTGCGCGCTTACTTGCCGCTGTTTGTGTGCCTCCCGCTGTGCCTATGGCCAGGGCCGTCGAGTGGTGGCTCGTCTGCAGCCGAGGGGTGGTGGAGTGCTTGGCTGCCCGCTGTGCCGCTGCTGTGGAGCGCACAGTCGCAAACCCAGCAGCCGCAGCCTGCTGGTTCCGCCATCACCCTGCCGTCAGCAGACGAGGTGGCGGCAGCGGCGGCCTCGCACGCACCGGCGGTTGCTGCGCACCCCGCCGAGCCCACGTCTGCTGTGTTGCAAGCACCAAATTGCTGCTTATCCGCTGCCACGGCACCCGAGCTGTCCCTCTGCCGCCGCCGCCGCGTGGAGCGGCCTGGCCTTGGCCAGGACGAGTAGCCTGCTAAGAAGTCAGCCGCCAAAAGGTCCACAGGCTGCAGCGCCGCGCGGCAGGCACGAGACGTTTGCGATAGCGCCGCCGCCAGCGCAGGCACTTCACCATGAGGCATAGCAGGCGTGGCCGAGAAGGTTTTAATGAGCATCCAGGATGTGTGTTCTTGGTGTTGCTGTGGTTCAGGCGTTGGAGTGTGGCTGGCAGTGTGGATGATGCGGCGGATGGCATGGACAGATGGTAGCTATGTGTGGACGCACCGCCGGGGCCAGGAAACGCGTGTCGGATTCAATGTGGCGTTCAGGGCCGCAGGCCTGTCACAGCGGTTCATACTGCACGCAGGCGCGGGGAGTAGTCGGAAACGGAGGTTTCCTGCATTCAGGGTGCACGTGACGTGGCGGGTGCGGGTTTGGTGCATGGCGGCCATACGCAGCCCCAATAAGCTCCTGGTACGCGAGGACCAGAGCGTTTTGCGCATCTGGAAGCTGCGGGGCGGGGCCCTTGAATGTAAGCTAAAAAAATAAAAGCATAGGAGATTACAGGACGGGGACCATGCCTTTGGTGCGCTGGACGCACGGCAAGACGCACGCAACGTTAGAGCACAACGCATGTTACGCACGGGTACCCCTGCGCACGGGCTAGACCGTACGTGTCTGCACAAGATGTTGAACAGCGAGAGTAAACTCGACTCGATGAGGTAACACGCGCACTAATCAGGTTGCCCAACGGCAAGGCGGCTGGCCTGGAGAAGGTACCGTCTGAGTTTCCCCTGGTCTGAGTGCTACAAGTTCGTGGTGAAACCGGGCGGAGGAGGGGAGGGTGGGAAGCTCCGCCGACTCGGCAGCTTAAGGGGGGGGGTCGGTCGTGATCCATTTTTTTAGGCTGAGCTCCCCCCCCCCCCCAGCGCAGCCATGGCCAGTAATCCTTGCACCCTTCAACCCCCGGATACTCCTTATAGCAGGATACGGTAGTCGGCAAAGGACACATCTAGATGCCCCAGGGCGCCGTCCGCAGGGTTATGTACTTGTGTGTCGTAGAACTTCCGTGTTCCGCCCACACTCCTTAGGGGCGTCTTAGGGCATAGACCCGCCCTTTTCGAGAGGGGACACCCCAGGACACCCCTGTCGTGCCTGCCGTGCCTGCCGTGGTGCGTGCGTGCGCGCCTGCGTCTGCGGAAGAAGTTTTGGGCTGAGCCCTCCGAGCGCAGCGAACATTCAGTATCCCCCCTGCGCATGGGCTCAGGGGACAGAGGGGCCTCACGCTGCCGCTGACGAATTCAGGCGCACAGCAGGCGGCGCGCTCGGTGCAGTGGGGCACGAGGGCACAAGTCAAACCGCGCCCATGTTTACAAAGGGAAACGCGCTAGGCTCAGAGTCACTGAGCGTGTCAGGCTTCGCACTCGTGTCACAAGAGAAGCGAGGCAGCTTCGTCCTGGCTTGCCTGGTACATCAAATCTTAGCCCCGGCTCCACCTTAGATACCGGCACATATTGAATGCTCGTACCACGGTGTACGACCCATCCCCACAGCCCCACAGGTTACGCAATCATTTCACGCCACCACTGATTAGGTACCCCTTGCGCATCAGACTGATTAGGTAGCCCCCTTAATTAATCCTCCTTGCGCCGTCGCACTCCTAGCAAGTCACTTTGCGTGCCACTCAGGGCACTCCATGCGCGGCAATGCGCATGCTCTTAGTGTTTGTCGTTTGTCCTTGCACGATGCACAACGGGCGAGCTCAGTCGCCCCCGGCCCGTCATGACACCCACAGTTCCCATGCAAGGAAGCGCGTCCTAACGCTAGCGGGTGTTCCCCCGCTGTGCTCACCACAGCCCTACGGAGCCGCCACGCCTGCTCCGCCGTGTTAGTCTGGGCCTACCTGCTAGCTGCTGCGCCCCCACACCATACGCGCTGGTCGCAGTAAACTTATCACGGCTAGCCAAGCAAAATCTTCCATGCACCCTGCTGCAGGGCAGCCCCCGCCCGTGTCGTCAGCATCCGCACCACCAGCAAGAGCCCCAGGATGCCGGCGGCCACCACGATGAGCGCCATCCAGAGTGTGGGGCACCCTGTCAGCAGCGGCCGTACAACTCCCGCCACAGCAGGCCAAGCGCCGGCAAAGGTCACGGCGCCCATGATGGAAGCGAACACCGATCCGGCCATCTGCATCTGGTTTCCCATCGCAGTCCCATGCAGCAGCAGCCCTGCCACCGGCAGCAGGAAGAACAGCGACAAGATGCCCAGGGTGAAGCCTGACGGTGAGGGTGGCATGGCACACGCACACGGAGGCGGAGCAAGTGACATGGCGGAGTGACTCTGTCCCCGTTTGCTCGGCCGCCGTGCGTGACGGACAGCGTGATTGTGCCGGCGGGGTGCTTGAAGGCATGATTGCTTTGATGTGGGTCAAGTAGCCATCATCCTTGCCACGCCAGGATTTACGACCGCCACTCCGTCTCTCTCGTCACGCATCCCGCCTTTCCTTGCACATACTCTGACATACCGAAGGGTAGCTTCGCCGCCTCCGCCTTCGCCGTGCGCTCTGCATGCGTGCGTGCATGTCGATGTTGCACGTGTGTTAGTGTTAAACACAAAACCACACCAGACGGAACAAAGCCGCCTTCACGCGCGCGCAGTTACGTACAAACACCTACGCCGGTCACCGTGTGTTAGTGTTGTGTGCGCGAGTGTTAGGAGGATCCAGCAGGCAGCAGGCAGAGGCCGCGCTGATAAGCTGCATAGTACTTCCCCACGCGTCCCCCTAGCTAGCTGTGTCTTGCAGGCCGGCACGCGAATATCGCCAGCAGGGCTTGCGGCCCCCGCACCTTGCGCCGATGCAATGTATTCCACGAGGGAGGGCCCTAGCCCAGCGTGCAGCAGCGACGCACGAGAAGCACGGGAGACAGAGCCTGCGACGCCAAGCTGCAGGAGCAGGTCCAGGGCGGGCTCCGTGAAGCGTTCAATCTGCCAGTCGCGCACGCCCAGGCCGCGCAGCTCCGCAAGCATGGACGTCCGGCCCACGAGCTGCAGCTCGTCAAGCTGCTGCTCCGGCTGTGGCTCCATTAATGGGGAGGCCCAAAAGGGCGGGAAGAGTCTTGTGGAGTCGCACTGGCGCGGCTTACGGTGATAGTTGGCCGCGGTGAGGATACGGTAATAATGACTAGAAATGACAGCAGGGTAGTGCGGGGTGCAGGCACGAACGACTCAATTAGACCCCCGGATCGACACCCCTCTGATCTGGGTCAGGCCACTCGTGCACCAGGGCCTCCCCGCAGCAGGCTCTTCGCTTCCGCCAGTACACGCGCACGCCACCAGCTCCACGCACCGGGGGCACATGCGCTGCGTGCACCTGCGGGTGGTGGCCAGCGTACCGCCTGCTGGTACCGGCCGGTACCAGCCAGGCTGCGCCGCATCCATCACAGACGGCGTCGCGGCGTGGCGGCACCTGCTGGCCCGGGACCCCACGCATGCCGGCGACGTCCGGCCCCGCACAAGTGGAAGCGATGGGTAGTGAGACAGTGGCCTCACCGGGCACGCGGGTGCCCTAGTGAGAAATGGCTGCCAATTGGACAAACACTACCGCGCCGCTACGGCTATTCCGAGGGAGCTGCGGCCTGACGGGGATATGCGCCTATGCGCTGAATATGAGTCGGGGCATGCCGCATGATGCCGGTAGATTGGGCCTCACACGGATCCTGATATACATAGTGTGCGGCCGGCATGACTCGTCACCACCAGGCGCACACTCCGCACGTCTGCACAATGCAAAACCCACAGCCGGGTGCGTGGCGTGGGTGCGCGCCCCGCCTAAGCCTCAGTCCTTGACCTCGCCCTCCTCCTCCACCTCCATCTTCACCGCGCCAGCTTCCGCCTTGATCGCACCCCCTCTCCCGCCAGCCGCCGCCCGCGCCCCCGCTGCCCCGGCGCCGCCGGCGCCTATGTGGCTGGGCCCGAACCGCGCCTCCGCCTCCGCCTTGGCCTGCGGCAGCGGCACGCCCTGCGCCACCGCCAGCTGCCGCAGCTTGGAGTTCTCGTACTCGGACAGCATCTGGTCCGCGATGCTCGTCAGCTCCTGCGCGCCCATGTTGTGTGTGTTGTGTGTGGGTTGTGTGTTGGAGACAACAAACGGGCCAAAGTGATGCGTGTGTGAGAGAGTACCGTAGTCATTTCCAGTTCCCAATTCAACCATTGCCAACCCGAAACCCTTGAGAGCGAGACTCAAAACCAAAACCTCCCACCGTCAGCTACCAGCCACAGCGCCACAATTACTACCGCCTGCCACCACTGCCCGCCCCGCCCCGGGCCCGCCCAACCCCGCCCCCAGCCCCGAGCCCCCGGGAGCCGCCCGCCACTCACGTCGGGCTTGATCTGCAGTTGCTCGAAGAAGCTGCGCCCCTGCGGCATGCGGCTGTGGTGCCGCCCCTCGTCGTCCGTGTTCATCACGTCCGCCAGCCACAGCGCCGCCGCCGCGATCTTGGGCGGCGGGAACTGCAGGCACAGCGTGGTGCGCAGGCTGCGAGGCGGACCACAGGGCGGGACAGGGCCGCAGCCGGGGCGAGAGGGCGGGGAAAGGGGGCAGTTCATTCCAGTTCGCAGGGGGTGGGGTTGAGCTGGAGCGATGCGTGTGAGCTGTGTGTGGGTTAGCGCGGCGATGAGTGCGTGCCGGCGCAGGCCCGTGCGTGCGTGTAGCCATCGCGTGTCCCGCCCCTCCCCGCCCCACCTGTCCCTCCCCCTCCCCTGCCCTCCCCTATCCCCTCCTCTCCCCCGTCCCGCCGCCGCCGGCAGCGTACCTGTCGTTGACCAGGTTCCAGGAGTTCTGCACCAGCGGCTTGAAGGGGCTGGTGGCGGGCTCGTCCAGCAGCCGCTCCTTGCCCAGCCACTCCAGCAGCATCTGCGGAGGCGCCGACCATTGGGAGGCACATGGTTGGTCGGCTGGTTGGGTAATGTGAGGCCTGGGGTGGGGTCCATTTTGCCGGGGCCACCGCACCGCACCGCACCGCACCGCACCGCACCGCACCGCACCGCACCGCACCGCACCGCACCGCTTGCTGGGTAAGCGGAGCGGGCCCTTAGCTCGCCTGCCACCCCGGCACCCAGCTCCACACCCCACGCCACAGCCACATCAAGTGCGGCGCGTTTTGTGGACAACTGCCGTGCCCATACCGCCGCCAAGTTCCACAATCCAGACTCCAGACTCCGTCTCCACGTCCCTTGCAGGCCGCATCTGCAGCAGATACGCGGCATCCCCAAGCGCCCCCCGGGCTCCCCCCTCTGCCCCCGGTTTCCTTGAGACTACATTTTGCTGGGTACCATCTTATGTACCCCGCCCCCTCATTCATTAACGACTTCCTCTGCTGGTCGCCAGTGAGTGCATCCTGTGCCGCCTTCCCAACCACCCCTGCACCCCCCAAAGCCCCCCGCGCCCCCTCCCCCGCCCCCCCGCCTCACCGTGTAGGGGTGCTGCACGTCCAGGTCGAAGCCCAGTGTGTACAGCACCGCGCGCTCCGCCTGCAGCACCTCCTCCCGGTACCGCTCCATCTTGGCCTGCAGCGCCGGCGGCAGCAGCGGCGGAGGGAAGGAGGGAGGGAAGGAGGAGGGGATTGGCAAGCACGGCAAGGGAAGTGTAGCCGGGTGAACGACCGGCGTCGGGGCGGGTCGGGGGATGGGCCTCGGCCGGCAGCGCGCGGCCGCACAGCGGCGCGCCCCCAGTGGCTTGCCGCCGCCACCGCCGCCACAGCTCCTCCAGCCTCACACACCCCCAGTAGCTACTGCTGCTGCATTTCCAGACAAGACCTGTGCCCGCGCAGCCCTCTGCTGCTCCTGCTCCACTGCTGCCGCTGGCCCTCTCCCTCTCCATCTTGTCTTAATCGACCATGCACGGAATCCCCCTCCCCGCTCCCGCCCTCGCGCCCGCGCCCGCTCCCTCGCCGCTCACCGGGTCCTCCAGGTCCCGCTGCTTGGACGGGTCCTTGCTGTGCCGCACGCGCTCCACCTCGCCGATCACGTTCTTCAGCAGCCGCGGCGCCTCCTCCACCTTGGCCGCCAGGAACAGGCAGGCCGTGGCGATGAGCTGCGCGTGCGCGCGGGCGGGCGGGAGCGTTTTTGTGCATGGGGGAGCATGGGGAGAGCGGGAAGAGCGTTAGGGAGACATAAGGGCAGAATGCACGGGTTGCAACAAGGCCTGCGGACAGGGGCAGGGAAGGGCAACCCGCGAGCAGGGCCAGGTTGAGGAGCAAGGCGCTCGTTGCCGCAGGACGGAGAAAGTGCTGGGCAAGGGAAGACCCCCGCCACTCATTTCCAGTCCCGCATACTTCTAGTAGCCACCTTGCCCACCCATGCCCCATGGCAGCGCTCACACAAAACCGGTCTTTGGGCACCAATTGTGCTATCCCGCCCCCTTGTCCGCGACACAACGCCACACAGCACCCTCGGACTCACGAATCGGTCGTTGCGCTTCATGGACTTGACCGCGAAGAACCGGTGGCACAGCGTGATGCCCACCGCAATGCCCCACTGCGGCCTGTACGCGGGGACCGGGTGGGAGGGGCCGGGTTAGTGCCACGGGCCGCGGCTGGTGCATGCGCCAAGCCCTCGACCCGCCAGCGCCCGCGTGCGCTAGCCCCCAAGCCTTCATGCCGGATGGGTACGGCAGTGCCCTTTCTTGCAAATCGCTGTCCCGACTGTGCCGTCCCCTGGCAGCGGGCACCGCACGCCCAGTCACGCCGCTGACACGCCCCCCGTGCCCAGCTCCCCGAGTGCAGCCTCCCCCGCCCTTGCCCCCCCGTTGCTCCAGCTCCCCGCTCACACTCTCAGGTTTACGCCCGCGTCCTGAATGAGCTTGCAGTACTGCCTCCGCCACATCCGTTCCTTGTCAGGTTCTAACCCGTCCCGGACGCTTGGGTTGTGGTTGCGCAGCTCCTCAAGCGTGCGGAACTTGAATTTGGACATTTTGCGAGTCTTTTCGATTGCCAGGTCTTGCTTGTGCTCCTGCTCGCGCAGTATCGCGCGCTGCTGCGTGAGGTGGGGCGAGCCCACCGCGCCATGCTCGTCGCCATACCCGCCCTCGAGGACAACGCTCTCCCCAGGATGGAACCCTTTGAATGCCATGGCTGCTGCTGCCCGTCAGAAGACCGTGGCGTTGAGGCAGAGCGATCGCCGAGCGCGGCTGCCTGGGCCTCGTTCGGCGCGCCCGGGCAGCCGTATATTATACTGCGACTTGGCTTTGGTAAGCGGGTTTACTGGGCAAAGGCTGGGGGTGCGGTTAAGCAGAAAGGGCTTCCCCACCAAGTCTGGTGCCTGAAAGCACGTATCGGTTACAATAAAGAACCAAATGTAAGTAATCACTTGTATCCAAGATTTAGAAACTCGAAATAGAGCGGTTTGGCTAAAGTCTTTAAAAAACAAGCAAACGGCCGCTTCGCACTGATAATCGTTTTGTCTAGATTGTGGTTTATATGGCAGAATCAACAAGCACTGTGCAGTGCAGCGAAAACGGGATTGAGCTCATCCCGCTCAACGCGCTTGATTTGAGCAAATCGTCCCCAATTACGCTTTGCTGTGGAACTGATTTAGACATAGCACAATTCACATCTCAAGCTGGGCGAGTGTTGCATATGCCGGCCCCACGCCGCCGAGTCTTTTCACCTGCCTTCCGTTTCGTGCCGCTGATTGGGCCCGGTTATCTTTACACACAATAGAAACGCTGCTGTCAGTGTGTGGAGCCGTGTGAGCGGGAGCGGCAACGTAAAGGCGCGACCATGCACCTCAACAACTCGTTCATTAAGAAGACGAAGAAGGGGAAAGTAGTCAAAGTGAGGCGAGGAGCGAGTGGTTTGGTGCGGGGGGAGGGGGGAAGAGTAGGGGCAGGATGGGGCGGGGCGGGACAGGGCTGGGAGGGTTTCGTGCGGCCGCACGGTCCTCCTCTGTGTGGCCGCTGAGTGACACAAGCCTTTGCGACGCTGAGCAGTTGCCGGCACTCGGCAGCGGTTGGGGCGCTTTCACTGCCGGTCTCAGTGCCGGACGCCCACCAATCACCATGCCTGTGCTGCTCGCCCACGTAACCCGCACGGCTGGCGGCTGTGTGCTTCACAGGTCGTCAAGGAGCGCTACCTCCGAGATGACATCTGGTGCGTCGGCTGTGCATTTCAAAACATATGTCAGTTTTGTGTGTGCCCGGGCGGCAGGCGAGGCTGGAAGGGGCAGGAAAGGGCTGGCGGGGGGCAGGGAACGAAGCAGGGTGGGGGAGAGGGACGGCTGGGTTTGTGCGGCGTGGTGTGAGCAGGGGCCTGGCAGGTGGGGGCCTGGTGTGGAACTTTGGGAAACGGGCAGGGCGGTGCGGGCAAGGCAGCTAGTGCGCACTCGATGGTGGCGGCTGGCCGGTGGATACCAGCATGGCACAAGGGGAGCCGGGGAGGCGCGCGGGGGCGCGCAGGGGAACGTGCCAGCTGGGCTGGGCAGCGACTGGGCGTGTCAGGCGGCTGACGCCACTTGGGAACCCTCGCCACGGCCAACCTCCGCTCCGCACCTCCTCCATCCCCTCCTTCACCTCCGCAACCTCCGCTGCTGCCGGCTCTCACCCCCCAACCGCCCGCCACCACCACCCTCCTCAACCCCTTTGCCCGCCCCAGGAGCGGCTCGCCGCTGGACCCGCAGGCGGACGCCGCCTCGCACAAGCTGAGCGCCGCCGCGCCGCACTACCTGCTCATAGACACCAACGTGGCGCTGCACCAGGTGGGGGGCGGGATGGTGGTGGTGGTGGGGAGGGCGGGAGGATGCGGGATGGGGGTAGTTCATTCCAGAACCCAAAGCAACCTAGGGGCTGCCAGAATGGTTGGACAACTGACACAACAGGGGATGTACCGTACCCAAGCAGAACGATTCCCAGGGACCAGGAGGGAGGGCGGGTTGTTGCTGCAGTGGGCGGGGAGGTGAGCATCGGCTGTTCACATGCATCAAGGGGGAGTGGGGAAAGATGCAGGGGACAGGCACTCATACGCATACACACCCTCTCCCGCTCTTGCAAACCTGCCTGCCTGCCCGCCTCCTCCTCCCCTGCAGCTGGACTTTCTGGAGCACCCTGCGGTGACGGACGTGATCGTGTGCACCACCGTGCTGGAGGAGGTGGGTGGGAGGTGGCCGGGTGGGAGGAGGTGGGTGGGGGTTGGGAGGAGGTGGGAGAGTGGTGGTGGAGGAGGTGCGTGGCGTGGGTGGGAGGCGGCGGGTGCGAGGTAGCATGGGTGGGTGGGGGAGGTGGTGGGTGCGGGTGGGTGGGGGAGGAGGCGGTTGGCGTGGGTGCGGGAGTTGGGTGGTGGGTGCGGTCAGTGGTGTGGTGGGCGCAGGGGGTCGGGGGGCAGGTGCTGCAGGCGAAGCGGCAGCGGGGTCCAGGGCGGCCGGACCGGGCGGGGCAGGGGCCCGGCGGCGGCACTGTGTTTTGCGGGGCCCGACCCAGATGGCCGGCGGCAGTTACAAGATGATGGAGGGGGCTTAGATGCATGCACGCTGTTTGTTCTCATCCCCTCCCAGAACCAGGCGATTCCCCTCTCCGCCGCGCTCCTCTGGGTTGGGGTTCGCAACATGCGCTGGTTTGGGTCCCGGACTGAACTACCGCACCCCGCCCGCTGCCCCTACCCCACCACCACCACCACCCCGCCACCTAACACACGCAACCGCAGGTCCAGCACAAGAACCTGTCCGCCTACCAGCGCCTGCGCGCCGCCTGCGCCAACCCCGCCAAGCGCTTCTACGTCTTCGCCAACGAGCACCACCGCGACACGCACGTGACCGCAGCCGAGGGCGAGAGCCCCAACGACCGCAACGACCGCGCGCTGCGGGTGGCCACCAAGTGGTACTGCGACCGCATCCCTCAGGTGGGTGCGACAGAAGGATGGTGTTTAAATTCTTTTTAGTTGAAAGGATAGCCCAATATCTGTCGGGGCGGGCAGGAGGGCCTTTGCATCCCGCCGTAAGCCGCCCTCCCCAGAACCACATACACCCACACGCGCATTCTTGAGCTCTCTAACACACAAAATTTCCGCGCGACACGCCCCCACACCGCAGGACAAGTGCCCGGTGCTGCTGCTCACCAATGACGTCGCCAACCGCGCGGCGGCGCAGGCGGAGGGGCTGTCGGCTCTGGGCGTCATGGCCTACTGCCGCGCGCACCGGCAGGACGCCAAGGAGCTGCAGGTGCGGGGGTTGAGGGGTTGGGGCTGCGGTCACCAGCCCAAGCTAGACAAGGGACAGGCAAGTGCAAGTGCAGCAGTACGGGGGGGGGGTAAAGGGGGGGAGTCGTACGGAGCAGGGTGGGGCATGGGTGATGGGTGGGGTGTATTGTGAAGACCAGCCCAAGCGAACAAAACGAATTAGATGAACTCTATGCACATGCAATGGCTTGGGCTGGAATGAGAGGGAAAGGCGGAGGGCGATCCCGGGACCGTGGGTGTGACGGTGGGGAGTTGGACACGACTCCCCACCGTCGTGGTGGGTAGAGGGGAACTGAAGGTCCCCGTGTTTGGGGTGCACGCCACGCTCAGATCCACACATCCCAATACCGGCTTGACGGTCGGCACATGGCACATCCCACCGAATGCCTGCAGGACCTGGTCGCAGCGGCCACGGGCGATAACGACGACGACAAAGGCGGCGCAGCCGGCGCGGCAGCGGCGGACGACGATGGTGACGACGGCGGGCGGGGCGGCGGCGGCCGCGCCGCCAAGCGAAAGAAGCTGTACAGCGAGCACCTGCCGTACAGGTGGATGTTGAGGCGGTTGCGGTTGCACATGGGGAACGGTTTAGTGGGGGCAGCGCACCGGGGTGGCGAACGGGGCGACTGCAGCGCTGGGCGCGAGGCTGGGCGCATTCGTGTGGAGCGGGGCACGTGCGAGCGCATCTGCGGTACATCTGCGGTACATGTCGGGGATGGAGCGCCCGTGTGTTTGACACGTGTTTGTCGTTTGGCGCTCGCCCTCACCCTGAACCCACCCCACCCACACCCACACCCGCAGTGAGCTGCAGGCCGGCATCAAGGCCAACAAGTTCTACCAGGTGTGTGCGGCTCAAGGGGGATGGGTAAGAGGGGGGTTTGCAAGGATGGCCAGGAAAGGGCGTCTAGGGAAATACAAACACCATCTAAGCTGTGGAACCAAACGAACAAGGTTGGTGGCGCATACGGCACAGAAAGGGTAGCGCAACCAGCGCATGCAGGACGACGTCTCTGGGCCTGAGCACTCGCCTGCGCCCACGCCCCCTCACTCCCTCGCCCCCTCGCCCCCACGTCCCCTCACTCCCTTGCCCCCTCACTCCCTTCCACGCTCGCCGCCCTCGCCGCCACACGCTGCTGCCGGCCACACGCTGCCGCAGGGCACGCTGCGCGTGAGCCGCTTCAACCCCTTTGAGGGCTGGGTGGCCAGCGAGCACGTGGGCGAGGACATCCTCATCAGCGGCCGCGGCGACATGAACCGCGCGCTGGACGGTGAGGCGGCGCGTGGCGAGGGGATAGGGGGATAGCGAGCGAGCGAGGGATAGCGAGCGCGTAGCGAGGGTATAGGAAGGGAGGGGGCAAGCTCACAGGCCCGGGGGGGGGGGCGGCGCTGCGAGGTGTGCCGTATGGGTGTGCGTGTGCCGGCGGAGCGGGTCACAGCGCCGTCGCTGTTGCCTCCTGAGCCAACCAACTCCTTCCAGCGGCACCACCCTCTCGCAACGAAACCAAACCCAAAACCAACCGCCCCGGCCGACAGGCGACGTGGTGGCGGTTGAGCTGCTGCCGGAAGCCCAGTGGCGCGCGCCCAACGCCAAACTGCCGGGGGGCAAGCCGGCGGCGGTGGAGGGCGGGGCGGAGGCGGCCGAGGGCGAGGGCGAGGAGGAGGAGCGCCATGAGGAGGTGCCAGAGGTGTTCCAGGTGAGGCAGCGCGCGTGTTGGGAAACCCAACGTGTGTGTGTGTGGGCACGTGGCACGTGTCGGCGGGTGTTGCGTGCGCTTGTCGGCGGCTGTGCGCGGCTGAGGGCGGCTGTGTGCGCGGCGCACCTGACCGATGCGTGGTGTGAATGTGCCCATGGCCTCATGCGCATCCGCGTGGCGTGTCCTGACTGCCCCGCTCCCCTAACATGTCCGCATGTGTTCGTAGGTGGCCCCGGGGGAGCATTTCAACGACAGCGCTGGAAACGGCAAGCGCCCCACCGGCCGCGTGGTGAGTGGGGGGGGACGTGCATGCAAGCCCTTTGACACCGCAGGCTCTAGGGCGTGCGGTGGCAAAAGCGCTGGACCGCATTTCATCCGCGCACACGCCTTAATTCACCCCTCTTTTGTACCTACGCCCCGCTCTCCTGCTCTTCCTGTTGGTGGTCGGGACACCACCACCCGCGCCCCCCGAGCATGGGCTGGTATCCACAACTGCCCGCTCCCGTGTCCCCGTGTGCTACTGCCGCCGCCGCCGGCTGCTGCACAGGTGGGTGTGATCAAGCGCAACTGGCGCACGCGCGGCTACTGCGGCAGCCTCAAGCCGCAAAAGGTGCGGTCCGGCGGCGCCGCCAACGTGCTGTTCGTGCCCGTGGAGCGGCGCTACCCCATGATCCGGTGGGTCTGGTTGGGTGGTTGGGTGGTTGGTCTGGTGGTTGGTCTGATGGTTGGCTGGTCTGGTGGTTGGGTGGTTGGGAAAGTGGGTGGTCGTGGCGAAGTGGTACAGCCTTTTTCCAACCCTGATTTGCGTACGTATTTGCATGCGGGGCGGGCGCGCCAACCGTTGCGCGCTTGCTTGCGGCGGGCGGGCCAACCGTTGTGTCTTTGCATGCGGGGCGGGCTGGCCAACTGCTGTGTGTCCGCTTGTTGCGGCGTGTGGTTTGCGTCGCGCCGGCCGCAGGATCCAGACGCGGCAGGCGGACTCCCTGATGGACAAACGCATCGTGGTGGTGATCGACGGCTGGGACGTCGACAGCGCCTACCCGCGAGGCCACTACACGCGCACGCTGGGAGTTATCGGCGAGCGCGAGACGGAGACGGTGCGGGGGGGGGGGCACGTGCGTGTGTGTTTGTGTGTTTGGGGGGCAGTCCATTCCAGAACCCACAAGGGGGGCGGAGCTCATTGCACCTCGATGCCGGCCTCTGCAAATCGCACGGCACCCGCAATCACTACTGGTTCACGCTGTCGCACCGCACACACCCTCCAACAACACCCACCAAAACACACACGCGCCGTGTGTGCCTGCCATCACCCCCCCCCTATTTACAAAAAACCGTCACATGCACGGCTACCCCCCCCCCCCCTGGTCGACATCGGCAGTAACGATGGCTGGTCCGCAAGATTGTCTACCGTCTTCCACTTCCTTAACTAATGATGAATGTACCCCCCCCCCGCCTGCAGGAGGTGATCCTGATCGAGAACGACATCAACACCAACCCCTTCACCCCCGCCGTGCACGACTGCGTGCCGCCGCTGCCCTGGGCCGTGGGCCCCGCCGAGCTGGCCGACCCCAAGTGAGCTCTGCCAGCAACGTGCAGTGTTAGCACATGCACACACATAGGACATGCACAGACATGCGCCCCAAGTGGGCTTGTTTGTCCGTCTGCTTGATTGTTTTTAACACATGCGCCCCAAGTGGGCGAATAGCAGCAGCGCGTGAGCGTGAGGTACCAGTAATACGACACACCCGGGACAGTCAGTGCAATACCCTGCTACCCGTTTACATGCACACGGGCCCGCTCACCGTCCCTTTGCATCATCGGCATACCCCCACGTGGACCGCTCTAGCACCCGCCCTCGCACCCTCACCCGCACCCTTGCCCTCCCCGCCCGTCCACCCCACCCCACCTCCCAGCCGCGCCGACCTACGCCACCTGTGTGTGGCGTCCGTGGACCCGCCCGGCTGCAAGGACATCGACGACGCGCTGCACGTGCGGCTGCTGCCCAACGGCAACTACGAGGTGAGGAGGCGGGTCGAGGGGGCGGGGCGGTGAGAAGCGGGGCGGGATGGCGAGGGGGCGGGAGGGCGAGGAAGAGGTAGTGGGAGCAGCAAGCGTGATCCTAACGAGGCGCACACACTTCCTTTTGTGCGCTCCAACTCACTTCCTCTGCGCCCCCTTCACACGCACGCACCACACCACACACGCATACTCACGCACACCCCCCCACCCACCCGCACACTCACCCCCCCACCCCACCCCACCCCCCCCACCCCCACCCCCACCCCACCCCACACACGCTCCCCCCCTGCAGCTGGGCGTGCACATCGCGGACGTGACCCACTTCGTCAAGGCAGGCAGCGCCATGGACCTGGAGGCGGCGGCGCGCGGCACCACGGTCTACCTGGTGGAGCGGCGGCTGGACATGCTGCCCAAGCCGCTGACCGAGGACATTTGCAGCCTCAGGTGCGGGCGGGCGGGCGGGCGGGCGGGCAAGGAGGGGGTTGACTGTGGCGACGGTTTGCATATAATCTCAAAAGTGCCGATGCGAAAGGGGGAGGGGGAGGATGGGTTATGAATGCCGGAGCCCAAAGCGACCGACCGAGTGGACCAACGCAGACCGGTCCCGCCAAGAGCACGGAGGCGGGGGCAGGGGAGCGGGGAGGGTGGTGCACGGAGCTGGAGAGGGCAGGGGGCGCCGTGGGGGCTCGTGGGGGGTATGGCTGGTATGGTTGCATTCGCGTGCGTGTGGCGCGGCCCGGGACTGGCGGAGCTTTTAGCAAAGCACGCCGCGCAGCACTCCCGGCGCAGGCCCCAACCACGCACGGCTACACGCTGCCACACCCACACCGCCGCACACGCACACCGCCGCACACCCACACCGCCGCACACCCACACCCCCGCACACCCACACCGCCCAAACCCATACCGCTGCCCTACACACCGCCGCCACGCACACACCCACACCGCCACACACACACACCACGCGCGCAGGTGCGACGTGGAGCGGCTTGCCTTCTCGGTGCTGTGGGAGGTGGACGGGCAGGCCAACATCCTCAACACGCACTTCACCAAGTCGGTCATCCGGTCGCGCGCCAGCCTGACGTACCAGGAGGCGCAATCGCGCATTGATGACGGCTCCATGACCGACGAGCTGACCGTCAGCCTGCGGTGAGGCGGAGGCTTGAGAGCTGGGGGGGGGGCGCTGGGGGTTATGGGGGAGCTGGAGGGGAGGGGGAGGAGCTGGGGGCGGCATGGTTTGAGAGTTGATGGGGGTCTTAACTGCCCCTTGTCTAGTTCAGCTTGGTTTAGCTTGGGATGGTATTCACAACCCCACCTCCGCGCTCTGGGCTGGGCTGGCTGGTTTGGGTTCTCTTGGTCGACTCGCTTCGGTTTCTGGAATGAACTACCCACCCCCGCCCACCCTCCCCCGCACCCTCCCCCGCACACAGCACCATGAACCGCCTGGCCAAGATCATGCGCGCGCGCCGCGCCGCCGCCGGCGCGCTGCAGCTGGCCAGCCCCGAGGTCAAGTTCAAGATCGACACCGAGACGCACAACCCGCTGGACGTGGGCATGTACCAGGTGGGGGTGGGGGGTCGCGGGGGGGAAGGGGGAACGGAGGGGGGAAGATGGGTATGTGTATGACACGCGTGTCTGATGGTTGGGAGCAGGCGGGACGGGGTCCCCACTTTCAAACGTGTAAACAACCCACCCCCGATTTTCAAACGTCCTTGCAACCCCCACCTCCAACCTCGCCCGCCCCTCCCCCCATGCTCTCCCCGCCGCCGCCAGATCCGCGACACCAACCAGATGGTGGAGGAGATGATGCTTCTGGCCAATGTGGCGGTGGCGGAGAAGACGCTGCGCCACTTCGCCAGCTGCGCGCTGCTGCGGCGGCACCAGACGCCCAGCGAGCGCCAGTGAGCTCCGGCGCGTGGGGGCCGTCAGGGCGTGGGGGCGCCGGGGCCGGGAGGGGGGTTCAAGTTCATTCCAATCCCAATTCAGGGCGCAGGTGCAGGTGCCAGCCCCAAAGCTACCGTAATCCGCCGCCTCCAGGTTCGAGCCCATCCTCAAGGCCGCCGCCGCCGCCGGCTTCGCGCTGGACGTGGCCAGCAGCCGGGCGCTGGCGGCCTCCCTGGACGGCGCGGTGCGGGGCGACGACCCCTACTTCAACAAGCTGGTGCGAATCATGACCACACGCTGCATGACGCAGGTGAGGAGGGCGGGGGGAGGGGAGGGGAGAGGGGGAGGGGGGGAGGGGAAGAGGCGCAGGGCGAGGTGGAGGGGGGGAGGGAGTGGAGGGGGAGGGGGAAGGGCTCTGCTTCCGGACGCGGGTCGCGCGGGTGCGCCCCCGCCACCCAAATGGATTCCGCACAGATACGGTACCTTAACACAGATGCGCACGCACACGCACGAACCCGCAGGCCCAGTATTTCGGCAGCGGCGACTGCGCGCCCTCCGAGTACCACCACTACGGCCTGGCGGCGCCGCTGTACACGCACTTCACCAGCCCCATCCGCCGATACGCCGACGTGGTGGGTCTAGTCGGAGCCGTGGGGCAGGGCGGCAGCAGTCTAGTCAGAGTCGTGGGGTCGGGTGGCGTCAGAGTGCCGTCGTCGGCAGTGTGTTTGGGGGTGGTGTGTGTTTTGGGGTGATGTGGGGACCACCCGCGGACCCTCTCCCTCCCACCCAAGCTCCCACCCAAGCCTCTCACGCCTCCCATTCACGGACCCCTTCCCGCCCAAACCCTTCCCCACCCCAACCCTCCTCCACGCCGCCCACCCACCCAACCCACCGCATCCCCTCACCCTCCCGCCCCCCCTCCCAACCCCCCACCAACACCACCACCACCCAGGTGGTGCACCGGCTGTTGGGCGCCGCCATTGGGCTGGAGCCGCTGCCCGACAGCGCGCGCGACAAGTGCGTGTGGAGTGGGCGGACAGCGGGGGCCGGGGGGGCCGGGCGGGGCGGCGGTGTGCTGGGGTGTGACGGCGTTGGCGGTGGAAGCGGGCGGGGGAGCAGGGGCGCTGGGGCTGACACACGGGTACCCATCCCCACCAACCCCACCAACCGCAGCCAACCACCAACCGCAGCCAACCACCAACCACCGCCACACACAGGGAGGCACTGCACAACTGCTCCGACAACCTCAACAAGCGCCACCGCAACGCGCAGGTGCGTGTGTGTGTGGGGGGGGGCGTGCACGCCGGGCGGTGCTGCCTGTCTGTACTTCCTGGTACCATCTTTGCAACCAGCTTGCGGTACCATAATTAGTGTGTGATGGACCCACTCACGCACGCGCCAGATGGCGGGCCGCGGCAGTGTGGAGCTGCACACGCTCATCTTCTTCAAGGACCGCACCACCGTGGCAGACGCGCGCGTCACCAAGGTGTGTGCGGGGCGGGCGCGCGTGTGTGTGTCTGTGTGGCCAGGGGCGGGACGTGGGTGGCTGGGGCCAGGGTGCCGTTTTCGCCCGCCACGTTTCCACTTCCCGTTTTGACTGGGTTGGGCAACGCACACGCACACGTTTTGCATCCCCTCCCCCTTCTCACCCTCCCCCTCTTCAGGTCAAGGCCAACGGTCTGGTGGTGTTCGTGCCCAAGTACGGCATCGAGGGCCCCGTGTACCTGGCGCCCAAGCTGGACAAGAACAACGCCGCCGCGCCCGCCGCCGCCTCCGGATCCGCCGCCGGAGGCGGCGCCGCATCCGGATCCGGATCCAGGCAGTTCCTGCTGGACGAGGAGGCGCAGACGGTGACGGCAGCGGACGGCTCCGTGCGCTACAGCGTGTTTGACAAGTGCGCGGTGCGCATCGCGGTGGAGGAGGGCGTGGCGCACCGGCGCAGCCTGGTGCTGACGCTGGTGGACAGGGCCGAGCTGCCCGACAGCGAGCGCGTCGGGTGATGGCGGGTTGTCGGGTGACGGCGGGGCGGGTGAAAGGGCGGGTCGGGTGACGGGTAAGGTTACGGGTTGGGTGACAGCAGGCGTAGGGGCAGGGTTGGTGACGCAGGCGTGGCCGTGTCAAGCAGGGTATGTAGGCGTAGGCGTGGGGGTGTTGGGATGGGGAAGATGCTGTGGAAGGGCCGAGGGGGGTGGGTGGTGAGTGGGGGGAGCGGGGTGCGGCAGGTGAGCTTGTGGGTGAGAGCGAGGTGAGGGTGAGGGCGGCGTGGAGCATTGCGCCCACCACTACTGGTGGGCGGTTTGGAGGTGGGCGCGAGACTCCTAAACAGGGCGACGGGGCGCTGGACATGCCTTGCAGAGCAGTGATGTGTGGGCGCTCTAGTAAATCAAGCGAGACGAAGTGCACGTTCCGCAGTTCGTGTGTTCCGCGCGCGGGCCTGCGAAGTCGTGGCGCCTAAATGGGACTCGGAGCCGAATCCTCAACGCCTTGCGCACAGATGAATACGTAGATGGGTGTAAAGTGCCAAAAGAAGCTCTGCCATGGGTCCAGGGCTGGGTGTCTCGTCTCGCGCCAGTTTGGGAGTTGATTGGGAGTTGGGCGCACGAGCTCCCATCGAAGAAGGCGCTTTGAAGCCCTCAAATACATACACATATATCTACCTGACACGCTGGAAGCTATAATACCTATAAGCCTATAAGTGGATCAAGGACACTCGCAACACAAATCAGCTGGCAAAATGGCTGCTGTTCCGCAGGCTCAAAGTAAGTCTTCTCACGCACGCCACGCACGCAAGCACGCGCGCACGCACGCACAGCCCTGGCAGCTTCGAATGAGGGCGGTCTCTAGAAAGGCAGACCCGACATGTCATGCCACTTGCCAGACATGCGTGCCCCTCGGTTAGCCAACTCTCCCAAAAGCGCAACATGCAGCCGCCGTAGTGAAACCGTGGCTTATCCCAGTCGCGCGCTTTATCCAGCGCAGGTGGTGATCAGACGCCACCTGCGAAGGGGGTGGCGGCCGACGGCGAGCCCCAGAAAACCCTGAAGTACCAGGGACCAGTACCTGAGGCACCCGCGAACAAGGTGAGGAGCTGTGAGGAGACGTGGCACGCGCGCAACGGATGTCAAGCTTGGATAAGTCTTTACCTGCCTTCTACGGCCTTGGGGGTTGGGAGTCACGGTACTCGTCAAGCAATGCGGAACGACGTACTATTTAAGCCGTGGCACCCGCACCTACCGCGCGTGAAACGGTGAAAGCTTACATCAGCTATGTGTCGTCCTCTTTGTCCCCGGGCCGGCAAAGCATTGTCTCGCAGCCTCTGGGAGTCTGGGTACTGTCGCGAGCACCCTCACGTGGATCCGGTGCAGATGGCGGCATCAAGGCAGGAGTGTCCGAATGAACAGATCCCGCCGCCGGCGGTCCCATCAAGGGTCCCATCCTCCATCTCGGGAGTGAAGACAACTGCAGCCATCACCGCCATGCCCCTCGCTCTACTCTACTCACCTCTTGAATTATATTATGATGGGTGGTTCTGCTGTGCATCAATCTCACGTCTCGATGCTGCTCTACGGAACCCATGGAACCTCCCGTCCTTGATGCACAGCAGGGAAGGGCCAAACCCAAGAACCTTGAAGCCGACTTCAAGAAGGAGGAGGAGCTTTACGCGCAGGCGAAGGCGTGCGCAGTGGATCTACAGAAGCATCTTGCGGAAAAGGTTTGTCCGCCGGCAGGAGGTGCTGTATGTGTCGGGGGCGGGTTGGGGTGCACCGCTGCTGCCTACCTAGTGTGCGCATATGGAGCGAGGATGTGCGCATGGAGCCGGGCAGGGCTGGCTGGTCAATCAAGCGGGCTGCTTTCGTGTTGCTATGCATGCAGGCTGCGGATGACGTGCTGCAGGCGCACACCCAGCTGTTCATTGAGCTCCGTAGCAGCCAGGTGCGTGTCAGCACGTTCGTGACACACCCAACAAGCAACGTGTGCATGTGGGTGGTGCGCACGCGCGCGTGCTCCACCCGCAACTGAGTGAAGTGCTTGACCGCAGATCCCCGCGCCCCAGCAGATATGAAGCGACGCACCTTGCGCCCAGACTTTTCGAGGCATATGTAGATAGCCAGGCGAAGATTAGGGTCACCCCGGCCAGGGCCTCTGGTTCCCACGAGGCAGGAAGTAAGGCAAAGAACGTGCGCACCATGAAACGTTACGAAACGAAGTTTTGTGCAAACATGCGTACACGCAGGCTGCCCTGAAGGAGAAGGAAGCGGAGCTGGAGGAGAAGGATGCGGAGCTGGAGAAGAAGGGCGCCACCCTGAAGGAGAAGGATGCGGAGCTGGAGGAGAAGGATGCGGAGCTGGAGAGGAAGGGCGCCACCCTGAAGGAGAAGGATGCGGAGCTGGCCACAACCCAGGGCCTGCTGGAGGAGGCACTGGAGAAGTTGGAGGCCGAGTCCCGCCTGCGTCTGTCCGTGGAGGTGAGCAGTGCACAGCTGCTTCGGGACTGTGGACGGGTGTATGTCTAGGGTACCACGATGTATGGACACCACGAACGGGTCCGGGGGGCGAAAGCGAGACGATCTCATGTGTAAATGGGCGTTTCGTACACGCAGGCCGCCCTGGAGGAGAAGGAGGTGAAGCTCGCCGAAACCCGGGCCCTGCTGGAGGAGGCACTGGAAAGGAAGGAGGCCGAGTCCCTCCTGCGTCTGTCCGTGGTGGTGAGCAGTGCAGAGCTGTTTCCGTGCGTGCTGTGGGCGGGTCTAGGTAGTCTAGGGTGCCACGGTGGATGGACACCACGTACGGTTCGGGGGGCGAGTCGACCTCAAGTGCAAATGTGCGTGCGTACTCGCAGGCCGCCCTGGAGGAGAACGCGGCGGAGCTGGCCGGATCCCGGGCGCGGCTGGAGGCGGCTATGAACGAGGCCGAGGCCCTGCTGCAACTGTCCGTGGTGGTGAGCGCTGAGCAGTGCAGATATAGCTGTTTCCCGGCTGTGGGCGGGTGTCACGACGGATATCATGGGTCTGGGGCGATGCATGCGTGATGGGGAGTGAGGGGAGTGAGGGGAGTGAGTCCACCAGTCCATCGCGGCCACATTGGCCACATCCATTCAATTGAGGCCTAACGTGCCTTAGTTGAGGCGCAGCGGTTAGGCCCCTGTCACCTGTCGTAACGCTCGCTCAGTCCCACATCCCCCGCCTCACGCACGCATCACGCCCACCTCCGACACTACGCCACAGGGCCAGCCGGACCCCGACCGACTGTTCAAGGGCCCGCTGCCCTTCGGTGCGGCCGCCGACAGCTGCCTGCTCGGCATGGTCGGCAGCGACCTGTGCATGGGCCCCGGCTGGGCCTTCGTCAACGACAGCCCCGCGTCCAAGCTGCACAAGGCCAAGTGCGGCAACTTGCCCCCCGGCTTCAAGTGGTACCACTACGCGACACTGACCGGTGAGAGAGGGGGGCGGTATGCCGGGGAAGAACAATAGGTGGGAGGGGAGCGGAGCGGAGGATGTGGTTCGGTGGTGTACTCGCGAGGGGGAGACCGCATCCAGTCAGCAGCTAGGTGGAGAGGGGGAGATGGGTGCATGCATGAATTTGTTTTGGGCTTAGGACCAGGAACCTTCGTCCCTGCCGCCGTGGTCCGTGCGTGCGTGCTGGCTAGTTTGAACCAAACGCCGCGCCGGGGGGAGCGGGTGGAGATGCAGCCTGGCCACGAGTATCCGTGTCGATTCGCCTCCCCGCTGCACAAATCAACACAGGGTCGCCCACCCACCGATTGCCACCCGGTCGAGGTCAGTGCAGATAACAGTGATGTAACCCCATCGCCTTTTCCTGGCGCTGTGTGCAGGCCGCACCAACACGCAGGTGGCGCTATGCGACAACCCCCGCTGCCGCAAAGCGTTCAACGCGGAGCAGGATTACCTCAAGGCTTGAAGCAGTGTCGCTTGGGTGGAGCCGTGGAGGGCTGGGAGGGCTAGGAGTTCAAGGGCTAGGGCTGAACCCGGATTGAGTAGATTGAGGGCACGGCTGGGGCTTGGGCAAGATGCGGCGAGCGAGAGACGGGTTGTGGCACCAGCAGCGCGCGCAGTAGTGCTAGCATGTATATATGGGGACGGACATGGTAGTACGCGTGTGCCCCGATACTTTACATTGGCCCGCCTGATTATGTGCGGTGCTAAAGCACGGCGATTCGGCAGCCCGAATGATCCTTGAGCTGAGTGTTTCTATGTCGCATGCATGTGTCACGTGTGTCACGTCCACTCCCCTGCTGTGAGCAAGCTTGTGAAATGACCCTGCTGCAGGCCGCATGGCCCAATAAACAATCGGCTGCGCCAACGCCTTGCTGCGCCAACGCCTTTGCATGCCTTTCCGCACTTTGTCAAAATACGTACGCCCAGCCCAAAGAAACACTCGGGCAACTAAGCAGCACACCGAGTGGGCGCGCCACAATCATGTCTTGCAATACGCCACATGCATCGATCTTCACATATGCATCTTCGTGTACAAATGTTTGCAGGGGGCGCCGGGCGGGTTTTCGAACCTGGACCACTACTACGCACAATCCTCAATAATACTTCGAACTTGGCGTTGGTGGACGGATCCCAGCCTGTTCCAGCAGCGGTGGGCCTCCGCCCGCCCACACCCGCGCCCAACCGCGGGCCATCCGCCTGCCTGCATGCTATGCTGCGGCCTGGAATTTCTTCGCCCCCCCCTGCACGGTATGTTCATTGGTGCTGCAGGTGGCATGCAGAATGCATCCATATGTAACCACCCTAAATATGTTAACAATCCGACGGACCAAAGCCGCCGAACGAGCGCCACCCTCAAGTGTGTCCCGTAACCTAACCGACATACCCTACCACAACACCCCTCTATCCCTATCAAATACCATTACATACCTCTATACACTTATCTACTATCCCACTACTATACCTTTCTTCCTTCTTCAACTTCACACACATCTTACATACGGTATTAAGTACCAATATACCATGTATTAGTTAGCTACCTCTATGCTATTAGTTCCCTTATTCTCTAGTAATACCTATTCTCCCCGTTGCTATTAGACAGTATACATGACTACACTACTCCGTGTGAGTATTGTATACAGGGACCCATCAAACCCCACGCCGTACCTCTACTCAACCGGACACGGAACGTGTTAAACCCACCGCGTACCGTGTCAACTTCACACAGAACTCTAGCGTCATAATTAATTTGGGGGGTCTCAGAGTTCTGTGTGAAGTTGAGGGGGTAAGATTGCGTATTTTATGGGTTCTTACTGTATTATAAAAGGAAAAGGGTGCTTTTCCTTTTGGGCACGCGCCGCACGCCCACGGGATGCGACGGTAAAAGGGGGTGCGGAACGCAGCCCCTGTCCTAGTCCGTAAAGGCGCTAACCGACACACCCCCACACAACAACCTTCTATCCCTATAACATACCTCTACATACCTCTATACATCTCTCTACTATCCCATTACTATACCTTTCTCTCTTCTTCAACTTCACACACATCTTACATACGGTATTAAGTACTGATATACCATTACTTAGTTAGCTACCTCTATGCTATTAGTCTACGTACTTGATACTATACCATCATTCCCCGTTGCTATTAGATAGTATCTATGACTACACTACTCCGTGTGAGTATTGTACACAGGGACCCATCAAACCCCACGCCGTACCTCTACTCAACCGGACACGGAACGTCTAAAGGCCGCACCGTATGCTGTCAACTTCACACAGAACTCTGCCGTCATAATTAATCCGGGGGGCCTCAGAGTTCTGTGTGAAGTTGAGGGGGTAAGACTGCGTATTTTATGGGGTAGTACCGTATTTTATAGGGATAAGTGGGTCTCAGAGTTTTGTGTGAAGTTGTGGGGTAGGAAGGGCCTTTTATGGGTTCTTACCATATTACAAAAGGTAGAACGTTCTACCTTTTGTGGGCGCGCTGCGCGCGCCCACTGGGTAAGACGGGGTAAAAGGGGGTGCGGAACGCAGGCCCCGTCCTAGTCCGTAAAGGCGCTAACCGACTAACCCTACCACAACACCTCTCTATCCCTATCAAATACCATTACATACCTCTATACACTTCTCTACTATCCCATTACTATACCTCTCTTCCTTCTTCAACTTCACACAGAACTCTAGCGTCATAATTAATCCGGGGGGCCTCAGAGTTCTGTGTGAAGTTGAGGGGGTAAGAACCCGTATTTTGTGGGTTCTTACTGTATTATAAAAGGAAAAGCACCCTTTTCCTTTTGGGCGCGCGGGGGGCGCCCACGGGATGCGACGGTAAAAGGGGGTGCGGAGGGGGTTGCGGGACGCAACCCCGGGTAAAAGGGGTCCGATGTGGAATTGGTCTACGTACCCGTGTGCGACGGGCTTCGCCCGCGCACTGGGCACACGTACATGCTGTGCATTTAGAGGGGGTCCGGTGTGGAATTGGCTTACGTACCTGCTGTAGGGTTGGTCTACGTACCCGTGTCCAGGGGTTGCGGCACGCAACCCCAATTGGCTTACGTACCCGCTGCATAACCGGCTTACGTACCCGTGTCCAGGGGTTGCGGCACGCAACCCCAATTGGCTTACGTACCCGCTGCATAACCGGCTTACGTACCTGCTGTAGGGTTGGTCTACGTACCCGTGTCCAGGGGTTGCGGCACGCAACCCCTTAGGGTTGGTCTACGTACCCGTGTCCAGGGGTTGGCGGCACGCAACCCCTTAGGGTTGGTCTACGTACCCGTGTCCAGGGGTTGGCGGCACGCGACCCCACTGCGTATTTCGTGGGGTGGTGGGGTATTTATAGGGATAAGGGGGCCTCAGGGGGTTGCGTCCCGCAACACATGGGCAAAAGACGGCACGCAACCCCAGTGCATTTAGAGGGGGTCTGGTGTGGAATTGGCTGGGGTACCTGCTGCATAACCGGCTTACGTACCTGCTGTAGGGTTGGTCTACGTACCCGTGTGTCCAGGGGTCGCGTGCCGCGACCCCGGGTCTCAGAGTTCTGTGTGAAGTTGAGGGGGTGAGACCACGTATTTTATGGGTTCTTACCGTATTATAAAAGGAAAAGGGGTGCTTTTCCTTTTGGGCGCGCGGGGGGCGCCCACTGGGTAAGACGGGGTAAAAGGGGGTGCGGAGGGGTTGCGTCCCGCTTACGTACCCGCTGCATAATGGGCTTACGTACCCGCTGTAGGGTTGGTCTACGTACTGTACAGCGAGCGATGAAGTGCCTCAACCGACACCGGTCACACAAGGGCGTCTACACCCCCCGCCACCGGCCCTGCACTAAGACATTCTCTGCTTCTGGCTGCTGTCTCTTCGTGACCATGGCATCGTGGATGCCCCAGAAGAAGCGCAGCCACCCCCTGCTCAACACTTCTTGGCCATTGCGCGCTGCGTGATTCCCACAACTATTTGCGCCAGCATCTCAGCGATTACTGCTCCGACGCGCCGGACCTGCTCGGACTCCCACCTGCAGATGCACAAGCGGGAAGCCTTTGGGGTGCGCGCCAGTCCACTGCGTAGGAGGACAGTGTTCCGCCACATCAGCCATCACTGACTGCATGTCAGCATTCTCGCACCTTCCAGTCCGACAGAAAGCAGCAAAGCACTCGCAGTTGGCCCCCACCACGTCGTACACCACGCGCTGCATGTGCGGGTCGGTGACAGCCCACTTGGCGACCTTGACAGTGACCTCCTTTGCAAACGTAGAGTCCTTGTCGTAGACAATGATGACGGCTTTGTCGATAAACGTGTTGATGCGGGGGATGTTCACCATGAAGTTGTCGATGCTCACTCGGGAAATGTTGCCGCTCGGGTGCATGTGCGCAACACTATTATCGCCCAAGTAGATGCCATGATGCCAGATGACGTCGAGCGACCCATCGGTAACAGAGCGAACCGCGATGTGGTCACCGGGCTGTGCGTCGGCAACTAGGGAATACAGGCCCGCCTCGCGGTAGCTGCGCGGCGTAAGATCGACGCCAATGCCTTTGAGATAGGTCTGGAGCAGGTTATATCGCGAGTGGTCGGCGTGCACTGCGTTGTTGGGCACTGACGGCGACTCCATCTTGTGAGTCAGTATTATCCTGGTATATCCAGTTCGGAACATCAGCGGTCGAGTGTTCTCAACGCAATGCCCTAGTGAAGTTTCCCATGACATAAATTTTTGGTGCTCGTGGTT